>CM070566.1:34682132-34989744 GCA_036346405.1 Phyllostachys edulis
CATTAATTTCCGTCGTGCCGCCCCGTAAGTCAAATCGGTTCTACCTGCTAACGTCACCCTCGGTGCTCCCGAGGCGAGTCAAAAGAACCCGAGGCTCCTTCTTGGTTGCTCTCGCCATCCCCGCTACTTAAGCTCCCTAGCTTCCTCCTTGGCTTTCTTTACGCACTGCTGAGCCCTAGCTAGCACCCACTCCGCTGGTTAGAGCTCAAGTCGCACAAATCGCTTGCCGCCATTGCCGAGCTTCAAGCTCACAAAGAAGGCGAGTACTCCTGTGGTTCTCCTTTCTTTTTTTTGCTCCAGAGTCACCCTCTACCCTCCTGGAGTAAATCCCCTCACTTAATTTGGATTCATCTCTACAGGGTGAAGCTGAATTGTCAATTCCCCATTTTCGGCCGCACAACTCATTCATCGCCTCCAAGTCCCGGTGAGTCTTTGTCCCTCCAATTTCTAGTAGCATCGATGGGAGGTATAGAACCCATTTGATGACGCTGCTCTTCTTTTGGCTCAGGCAGCTGCCATCGCTGTCCGCCATTGTCGCCGCCACGAGCTGTCACCGAGTCGTGTTGCGTCCTTCGTTCTCCGCTGGGCCACCAAAGTTGGTCCCTTATAGCTTCTAGTAGCTCGGGCACCATTGAATGACCTTGTCATGGAGCTTTCTCTTCCTTTTGTTCCTGGCTGCGTTGCACCGCCACACCTCGCCGTCGCCGCCGGCCACTCGGGCCCTCACGACCGAGATGTGGGTGGTACTGAGCAAAAGTCTTGGCGTCGCTATTGCGCAAGACCAGAGGTGCCCACGGTTTGTTTCTACTGATGGCGTGACTCTCGCGGCGAAACCCACCGTTGAACGCGTCCCGGAATTTGTTTAAGCGAGTAGGCGGCGTTGCCGTATTTAGGACACCTTAATGACCGTCATTAAGTTCTAATCATTGCTTAGTGAATTAATGTGTCCGTAACGCCTTAGCAATCACTGCTTGTGGGGCCCGCGTTTAATTAAACACCATGTGCGTTTAACTCAACGGGCCCCGCATGCCGCCATGTGGACCCATGTTCCTTTGTGCGCCGTCACCACGTGGAGTCTCATCGGCGCGACAAGTGGGGCCGCGTGCTGTGGCGCGTCGTTATTAACCCTCGCGTGACTGGCGTCACCGACTTGTGAAGGGCCTGTTGTCGCGAAAACCTCGTTTCGATTCGCGATCGGTAGCGATCAACCTTAGCCGCCCATTTTGGGATTAGTGGGTTTGAGATCGATGGGCCGTTCGCACAAATCCAACGCCCATCGCTCTCAACCCTCCATCGCGAGATCTCACGGCTCGATGCGTTGGGCCGTTCGGACCACTCGACAGCGCTTTCAATCTCGCCCTCCTTTTTCCAAATCAACGGCCAGATTCATTGGGCGTTCGGACCACTCGAACCCCGGTGAATCGGTAGTTGATCTCGATATCAATCGCGCTGCGTTGCCATTCGATCTCGCGTGCCTTTGTGGATGGCCGCCAACAGGCCATTCCTTTCGATCATGCGGCCCAGATCGGGCCACGCCGTAATTCTTTGCGGGAGTTTCATTTAATTCCTGAGGGATTTATTTTACAACTGGAAATTGCAATGAACTTTGAAAAGGTATAACTATTTCATAATATTTCTTTTTCAGTTGATTCCACTTTTAATAATTCCGTTATGAACTAAAGTTTAATCTAAAAATAGTTTCAAGATTGATATGGCTCTAGAAAAATATGAAAAATCAGTTTTACTCCTTTCGACTTTATTAAATGTATTAAAAATTCGGATAAATTGAAGAATGCATAACAAATTCATTTTAACTCCTTTTTAGTTGAAATCAATTTTGTTAATTCTGTTATTACCTAAACTTTAAAGTAAAAATGGTTTTAATCTTGATATAGCTACAGAAAAATCTCGGAATAGATATAAACATGTGTAGGCCTTAATTGCTATATTAAAAATCCATCTAACTTGTAAAATACATTACTATTTCTCTGTAATCTATTTTTGAGTGAAACCAACTTTGTTGGTTTCCTCTACTAATGAAATTTACTGTAAAATTAGTTTTGATCAAGTTATGGTTTCCAAAAAGTTTACTTATGTATTTTAATTTTGTTCAAGTTCTTCTCTTTGAAAAATTATAGAACATGCATAATAGCTCCAAATGAGGTGAATTCAATTGTGTTATTCATCTCATGAGGTGCTGTATTTACAGTAAAAATCTCAGTAACACCACCTCTCTAGAAAATGTTGCCAAATAATTAATTTGTGAATAGTAGCAGTTTGGTATTTTTAGGGCTGAGCAGATTTGTTTTGCTCATAACTTTTGCATTGAGAATCCAAATCAATTGGTTCTTATTGCTAAATTCCCTAAAAATTATCCACTTGCTTCTGTAGAAATTTCAGAGCAATTGGAATTGGTTTGCTATGCTGTCTTTGTCGTTTTCGTCGTTCTTATCGATTCTTTTCGCCTTTTCGATTAGGTGTTGACGAGTGTGTTGACCCCGTGAGTGATCCTCAGCAACTTCTTGAGCAAAACCAGCAAGGCAAGCAGTTTGATCATATCCATATTGTCCCACTACTTTAAAGTCTAATATATTGTTTTACTTGTATGTATGCATTGCTACTTTGTGTTGAAATATCGCTAGTGATCCTATAGATGCATAATCTGTAGGTAAATGTCCATCCTCTACTACTAAGCCTAGGATTACTTGCTGTGATGTGGAGTTCATTGGATGAGCTCTCATCACTTAGTAGATTACGTTTTGATTTGCTTAGCAATGCTTAGATAACGGTAGAAATGGGCGGTTGTCGACATTATGTCGATGACCTTGATCACACTAAAATTATTATTCCTTTATGTCCATGTGAGACCCCGACATTTATTAGGTTCATAATACTTAGTCATCCAATTGACCCTAGTATTATCAACCTAATAAACTCGGTCTCGAGAGATGTATACTCCTGAATGCAAGATACATACCTCACAACAAAAGAATATATCAATTCCATACAACACATAGAACATAAGCAACAAACCGAAGTTAATATTAATATGGAATAGCTACTACAAAAGAGGGCCCTTAGGCCAAATAGCAATAAGTTACAAGAATACACAATGAAGCAAAAGTGCCATAAAGATGGCTATAACACAAAGCCAATCGGTGTGCTCTTAACCCCTAGGCATCTCGACCGACCGCCAAGCTAGTCGTCAAGAAATCGCAACACGTGGCACGTAAGTAAGGCTCTTGGAGCTCACCTCCGCCCTCTGCAACAAGGTTGTTAAGCAAAGCAAATGAGTACAATAACTTGTTTATTGTACTCAAGACCGACGTAAGATAACAGAACTATAATTTAGCTACATGCAAGCTTTAATTAAGTGGATGGAGCTTTGGACTTACATTTAGCATAAAGCAAGTTCCATTTGCAATAACATAATAGATTTAAGGCAATTTGACAAAGCATTTTTACTTGTTGAAATAACAACGCAATAATAACATAATAACAACAACAAGAACAATCCTGGAAGTGACTAACCCAATAGCCACCACAACAATAGTATGAATTACCCACCATACCAACCATGTCAAGTTTTAATTAAAAGTTGTAGTCTAGTTCTTACGGGGCGTTTCCGAGCGTGTCCATAACCTAGGACGAGGCTATTCGAATAGTTTTATCCCTGCAGGGGTGTACCAATGTACCCACACGCCAGACCGCCTTTCCTTTAGGCACACTACCTTTGGTATGCCGGCACGGCTAAGTCCTACGAGACATTTCCAATGGACGATGCTAATTACGAGCAAGAACTCCACGGGACAAGGACACATTAGACAGCCCTAACCGCCCGCCAATGCTCCTCCCAACACTACACATACACATTTTATTAAAACATACCCACCAACCAGCTCATAATTAACACCCCCCAAAGTACTTAGTCAAGAGAGGTCCCATATCCCCCTCGTGTGGTTAGCACGCAATATTGCTCAGAACGGTGGCGCAAGTAACTCGGTCCTAACGACTCGTGCATACTACCACATTCCAAAACCACACCATCCATCCAATATGCCCAAGTCCAAATCAACATTTTATTTTCAGTTTTTATTTTACAATTAATCAAAGCACAAGTGCTGGACATATAGGAGGAATAATTATACTTGGTGATCAAGACCATCGACTAAGTCGATGATCGCCCATTACTACCGATAGCTAAGCATGTCTAAGCAGCTTTAAGTCGAAACTACTAAGTGATAAGAGCTCATCCAACGAGCTCCAACCACAGCGAATAACCTAGGCTCATTGGTAGTAGAGGATAAACAACTCCTACAGATTATGCAACTATAGGATTACTAGCGACAATTAACACAAAGTAGCATGCATACATAGAAGTAAAACAAAGTATTAAGCTTTAAAATAATGGGACAATGATGGAAATGGTCAAACTGCTTGCCTTGCTGCTGGTCACTTTGTTGCGGAGGGTCGCTTATGGATCACCACAAATGTCGAAACCTAACGGAAAACGATAAAGAACCGATAAGAACGATTTAAAAACAACAAGACAGCACAGCAAACGAACTCCAAATTCTCTGAAATTTCTACAGCAGTAAGAGGGTGATTTTTAGGGAATTTAGCAACAAGAACCAATGGATTTGGATTCTTAATGCAAAAGTTATGAGCAAAACAATTCTGCTCAGCCCCTGAAAATACCAAACTGCACTATTCACTAATTTAATTATGAGGCAACATTTTCTAGAAAAGTGGTGAGGCTGAGATTTTTACTGTGAAACCAGCACCTCATGAGATGAATAACACAATTGAGTTCATCCCATTTGGAGCTATATTGCACTTTCTATAATTTTTCAAAAACAAGAACTTGAACAAAATTATAATGCACAAGTCCTTATTTCTATAACAGCAATATGCTCAAATCTAATTTTTACAGTGAGTTCATTAATAGAGGAAGCTAACAAAGTTGGTCTCATTCAAAAATAACCTACAGAACATTAGTTATGGGTTTTACAAGTTAAACCTAAATTTTGAGTGTATTATCCAAAAGGGAGTACTAAAACCTATGGCAAAACTGTGTTCTGGAGCTGAACTCAACTTACAACCATTTTTGGATTAAAGTCAAGTTTAAGACAGAGCTAACACAATTTGAATGACCTCAAAAGGATTTAAAATGAAAAAGATATGAAATTCTAAAGTCTACCTCATTTCAGTTCATACTTAAGAATTTACTGACCTTCCTAACATTCACAAAGACATGGGAGGTCGTGAGCCACAGATCTCAGATCTAACGGCTCGACCTCCCGTGAGAACAACACACATGCACATGGGAGGTCCAGAGGTCTGGACCTCCTAACCACGCACATGCGCGAGGTGAGGGGAGGTCATGGCCGAGATGGAAGATCTAACGGACCACAACATGGAAGGGAGGTCCGAACGGACCAGATTAAAAGGGAGGTCCTCAACGGTGAGATGACCTCGAGGAGGTCCCGAGGAGGTCCTCACGTCGCTGCACCTCCAGGAGGTCTCGACGGCTAAGATTGCGCCAAGGAGGTCTTGGACGCCTGCATCTCCTTGGAGGAGGTCCGGATGTCCAGATCAAATACTAGAATTAGCGCACGACACGCACGCTATGGACAAGAGATTAAATGCGCGGGACCACGAGGAGGTCCGCGCGGAGGACTTAATGGCGCGCAAGAAATGGTGGATTTAAGACAGTTAAGACACACCAAATGAATTCAATGATGGGAGCAATGATAAGCGATTAACTCTGTGGATCTTTTGTCCTAAAACGACAACGACGCTGCCGTTGCATCCGACAAAAACCCGTGTTCAAATATTTGGTTCTCGCCGGCGATGTAGACCTCGCCGGCGAGATCCAATGGTACCGCGGTTACGCAATAACCACGCGCACTCAACGGACCTTCTCTCAACGGCAATGCGACGGTTTTGAACGCCATGAGCCGAGAGGACAGAGGTGACCAAGACGGCAAAACCGAAAAGCAAAAATGAGCTCCATACGACAAACAAGCTTATGCCAAACTAAAGCTCCGCCGAAAACATTCATATGGTGCCAAGACTAAGGGATTACCAGGGATGTACCGAGGTCCTAAGGTGCCGAGGAGGTCGAGGAAGGAGGACCGTGCCGGGAGGAAGGGTGCTCCACGGCCAAAGCCAGCCCAAGCTCCACTTTGTCCACCTCTCGAATCGCCCAAACCAATTCAAGTTAGGACTTGGTCCCAGAGGGAATGGCACAAAAGAAGCTTAGAGAAAAGGAGAAAAACTCCAAGGACCCTTGTCCACCGAGGAGCTTCAAGCTCCAAGAATGGCGCCAAGGAAGCTTTGGTGGTTTAAAGCTCACAAAGACAGGGTAAGCCAAGGAACAAAGGTGTGCAAAGGAAGCCAACGGCAAGCAGTGGGGGAGGCTTTATACTAAGGGCACAGGAGGTTAGGACCACCGCCAAGCTCATGGTGAGCTTGGCCCATGGGAGGTCCATGGCTTGGACAAGACACAAGGTTGACAAGGTGTGCTGTGTGGACAGAGGGCTAAGGTCGACCAAGAAAATGCGGTCAAGAAGAGCTGTTGAAGTGTACCTCATGTGCAAACACGCATAAATGCATCGCCGAGCTTGCCCGCGCCAGAGGAAGGAGAAGAACAGGGAGGTCTTAGTGGCCGCTGGATAAGACACGAGAGGTCCTGGCCATCGGATGAGAGTTTTGAACCGTTATGCTTAAGTGGCCGGGTGGAGGTCCCACCACACGATCAAGGATGGGGAGGTCGTGGCCCTCCGATTTCATTAATCGCGAAATGCACGTGGGAAATGGGACAGGAGGTCCAAGGCGTTGGATCTCCCTCCAACGGTGCGGACCTCCAGTGAGGACTTAACCGCACGCGATCGAAAAGACATGAGGGGAGGTCTCGCCTTTGGATTAAATCCAAGGGCATCGACTGATGGGGAGGTCTGACACGCACAAAGCGAAGGAGGTCTTAGCCTCCGATTTGGATCCAAGGGTTATGACCTCAACAAGGCGGAGGACCTTGTTGTGATGTTTTTCAGAGGAGGTCGTGGCCTTTGGATGTAAATCCAACGGCTACGACCTCAAGTGAGTGCAAAGGGAGGTCTGACAGTTAGATTGGGAGGAGGAGGTCGTGACCATGGATTTTTGATCCAATGGCTGTGACCTCACGTAGGTGGGATGTGGACTTGCTTAGTTTAACAGTGAGGGGAGGTCAGGGCCGTGGATCTTGAATCCAAGGGCCAAGACCTCACATAGGTGGGATGACCTCGCTGCGATGGCTTACAGCACGAGGAGGTCCTTTGAGGTTTAACACATGGAGGTCGTGGCCGTGGATCTTTGATCCAGCGGCTATGACCTCGATGAGGTGGGAGGTCTCGACGCCCACGCTGACCCGAGGAGGTCCACGAGGTCAAGAGGACCTCGAATGGGAGGTCCTGGGGCCTTGGTTGAGGGGAGGTCGTGGCGGTTGGATTGGATCCAACGGCCACGACCTCATCAAGGTGGGAAAGGAGGTCGATGGGGTTGGGCCGACCAGTTTGAGTACTGCCACCCCAAGGAACAAAGGTTCTGCTTTTAAATTTAATTTTCTAACACTAAGACTTGGCAAAATTGTTTGAGATAGCAAATGAACTCCAAAATTCATAAGATTTTAACTGGAGCTAGCTGACAACATGATTAACCTTACATAAATTTTCCAGAGGTTATTATGCAATGCATTTTTCTCAGGAATTTCATTAAGGTTGTTCAATGATTCATTTTACCTCCAAAAATTATCAAACTAGTTTTACAACTTGTGATATTTTTCAGAGGGGTCCCACCTCAGTTTTAGGACCAAGGAAGATACTTTCCAATTGTTTGGCACAAGATTTGAGAGAATTGGAAAATGAATTTGACTTTTGGTCAACAAGAGCTTTGTGTTCTTGGTTTACACAACTCTTGGACAAGAATTACATGAGATTGTAAGGGTTTTCAAGTTGTGAGAAAAAGTTTTAATTTCTACACATATAATTATACTTGAATAACCCTGATTATACATTTGGGATGTTACAAAATCTCCCCTAACAGTAAATCTCGTCCCGAGATTTGGCTCACTCGAAAAGAAGGATGGATAGTCCGCACGCAGACGCATCTTCTCTTTCCCAAGTAGCCTCATCCTCGAATGGTTTGACCAACGAACTTTAAGGAACTTGATGGTCTTATTCCTTGTCCTTCGCTCAGACTCATCGAGCACGCCAACAGGTGCTCGCGATAGGTCAAATCTTCTCGACATCGAGGGTTTCCAACGGAGCTTCCTCAGTTGGAACACGGAGGCACTTCTTAAGCTGGGACACATGGAAAACATCATGTACCCCCGCAAGTGCAGCTGGCAACTCCAACTTATAGGCAACAACTCCCTTCTTCTCGATAATGCGGTAGGGACCGACATATCGAGGAGCCAACTTGCCCTTGACGCCGAAACGTTGATGGCCCTTCAAAGGGGAGACTTTGAGATAAACAAAGTCATTAGGCTCAAAACGTAACTCACGCCGGCGGCGATCCGCATAGCTCTTTTGCTCGATTGAGCTGCGGCGCAAACGCCACGAATAAGCCGAACTTGGCGCTCGCCTCATTGATTGAGTCCGGCCAAAGAGAGGTCTCTCACGGTCTCTCACCGCTCAACGGGTTCTACACTTTCTCCCGCATAAGGCCTCAAAAGGTGCCATGCCGAGACGGCCTCGAAAGTCGTTGTTATAAGAAAATTCGCGAATGGCAAGCATTTCTCCCAATGCTTCCCATAGGAAAGGACACAAGCACGAAGCATATCCTCCAAAACTCGGTTGACCTCTCGGTCCGACCATCGGTTTGAGGGTGGAATGCCGTGCTAAAGGTAAGACGGGTTCCCATGGCCTCTTGCAAACTATGCCAAAAGCGAGAGGTGAAAAGAGAACCACGATCCGAGACGATCGTCTTGGGCACACCGTGCAAGCACACGATGCGAGAGACATAGAGGTCGCCAATTGACCAATGAAATCTTAGCCCGCACAGTAAGAAATGCGCTACTTTAGTCAACCGATCAATGACAACCCAAATGGAGTCTTTCCCCGCTGGTGTTCGGGCGCATCGGTGATAAAGTCCATGCCGACGAATCCCACTTCCATTCCCAAGCACAGCAAGGGCTGAAGCAATCTCGCTGACGCCGATGCTCGGCCTTGACACGACGACATACGCCGCACTCGAAGAACGAATCTCGCAATCTCCCTCTTCATTCGGGTCCACCAAAATCTCAAAGTGAGATCTTGATACATCTTTGTGGCCCCGGATGAATGGATAAAGGCGAATCATGGGCTTCATGGAGGATCAAATTCGCAACTCCATGTCCTTTGGAACCACAAGGCGTTCGAACCTCACAACACCATGCTCATCCTCGAAAAGCACTTGGTCGTTCCGCCTTGACATTTGCCTTAATGTGGCTCACTCCCAACCGATCGCCGAGCGGACTTGATCCGATCCACCAAGGTTGGTTGCACAACCATGGCAGCAGAAATCCATGCTCAACTATCTCCAAGTTGAGACGCTGGAATGCTTCGAGAAGAGAGGGCGAATGCTCCTTGAGCACTAAGGCATTACAATGCGCTTTATGATTAAGCGCATCCAAGAATCTACATTAGCCTTGCCCGATGGTAGTGAATACCCATATCATAGTCCTTGATCAATTCCAACCATCTCCTTTGCCCGAGGTTCAGTCGTTGGGTGAACAAGTACTTGAGGCTTTTGTGATCCGAATACACTTCACAACGACACCGATTAGGTAATGTCGCCAAATCTTAAGTGCATGAATCACAGCAGCCAACTCCAAATCATGAGTAGGGTAGTTGAGTTCATGAGGTCTCAATTGTCTTGATGCATAGGCCACTACCTTGCCTTCTTGCATAAGGACACAACCGAGGCCTCGACGAGAAGCATCGCAAAAGATATCGAAGCTTCGATGGATATCGAAGAACAAGAACAGAGCGGTGGTCAAACGCTTCTTGAGTATTTGGAAACTTTCTCACACTCACGGACCACAAGAACTTCTTGTCCTTCTTGAGCAACTCCGTCATCGGCCGATCTTGGAGAAGTTCTCGATAAAGCGGCGATAATATCCCGCTAAACCAAGAAAACTCCGCACATCGGTGACCGAAGAAGGCTGACTCCATGAAAGAACATCGGTGACCTTGCTAGGATCAACGGCTACGCCTCCTGCTGAAAGAATATGGCCTAAGAAAGCCACTTCCTTCAACCGTAATGCACACTTGTCAACTTCGCAGACAAATTGGTGCTCACGTAGCTTGCCTAACACAAGCCTCGAGATGTCGATCATGTTCCTCATCGTCCTTGGAATAGATAAGAATATCATCGATGAAGACCACGACAAACTTATCCAAATACTCCATGAATACCGAATTCATGAGATTCATGAACAAGGCAGAGCATTGGTTGTCAATGACATGACAAGATACTCATACAAGCCATAGCGAGTAGAGAATGTCGTTTTGGAATATCCTCAGGCGAATACTGAACCCGATGATATCCCACTCTCGATCAATCTTGGAGAAAACTCGAGCTCCAGCTTAATTGATCAAAGAGATCGCCAATGCGGGCAACGGATACTTGTTCTTTATCACTTCATTAAGTGGGCGGTAATCAACGCACATGCGTAAAGTACCGCCTTCTTCTTTACGAAGATTGCCGGACAACCCCACGGAGATGAGCTAGGCGGATGAAACCCTTCTTGCAGCTCGCTTAATCGCTTCTTCAACTCCACCAACTCGCTCGGTGGCATCCGATAAGGCCTCTTTGAGATAGGGGCGTACCGAGCCAACTCAATGACAAACTCGAGGTCTCGAACGGTGGCATCCCCGAAGATCAGCGGAAAGACATCAACAAAGTCACAAACTGTTGGGACTTCGCTAATATCTCGAGCGGCTTCGCTTCAAGTGCGAAGAGATGAGGGTTTAGCAGCTTTTCATGAGAAGCAAACCCGCCACGGAAGAACTAGACAGAGAGATGAGCTTCCTGGCGCAATCGATTTGTCCCATGTGCTGAGACAACCAATCCATACCAAGAATCACATCAAGACTCGCTGAATGGAGAAGGATAAGGTTTGCTAAGAACCCTACGCCTTCGATCTCGATAGGGACATCTCTACACTCGGATTCACTCTCAACTCCGAACCAGAGAGCGAATGAGTAGCGGGACTGACAATGGAGAGAAAGGAAGCTCTCCAACAGCAGCAAAAGACTCAGAAACAAAGGAATGAGATGCTCCTGAATCAAACAAGACAGTAGCAGGGTGAGAGTTAACAGAAAGTGTACCTAGTACGACGTCGGGTGCCTCCTGAGCCTCCTCTGCGGTGATGGCGTTGACGCGACCACTACCCATGCCTTGGGTAGCCGGACGATCTTCGGTCCCGAGATGCACCACCTCGCCCGCGCCCTCCATTAGGACGAGGGGCCTCCGCCTTCTTAGGGCATTGGTTCGCATAATGCCCCTTCGGTTGCATGAGAAGCATGTGACCCGACGCCGGGTTGCGGGGCCACTGGCCGACCGGCAAAGACGTGGATCGGGCACGGCCACGCGAAGGACGAGAGGACAGGGCAGGTGACCTCGGGCGCCAAGAATGAGAGTGGTACCCGAGATCGCCTCAAACGAGGCGCGGAAGAATCGGGCTCGAAGTCTTATAGGTCTCCACTTGCGCTATGGAATCCATAAGCTCCCGAGCCGCATGCTCACGACGATGGCCTTGTCGACCAAGGTCCGAAAATCGTGAAAGTCGGCAATGGATAGCTTGTCCTTCACTCCTCGGACAAGCCGCGCTGAACTTGGCCTCGCTTGGCCATATCAGGGCCACATCCTCGGGAGCATAACGAGCCGATGGTTGAACTCGTACACATACTCCATGATCGAAGCTACGCCTTGCTTGAGCAAGAAGAAACTCCCCGCTTGATCTCCATCAAGCCGGCAGGATGTGAGCCCGACGGAAGGCAAGACGAAAACTCCTCCCAAGAGACGGTGTGGTCTACGGCTGCATGGCGAGATAGCTCTCCCACCAGACAAAGCCGCACCTCAAGTTGGTGCGATGTGAATAGCGCTTTCTCGTGCTCCTCGCATGCGCTATGGCTTTACGCCCACAAGACGGCCAATCGTCTGCATCCAAAGGGTCCTCGACCGAGAAAAGGTAGGGGCCGAGTACGGCGAACTCAAGAAGACCCCACGAGGCCGATGGGCATTCTCGCCCAGATCCTCAAGCTCCGGAAGGGCAGGTGTTATGCCGATGACGCCCAAGAGAACTCTCTCGCCATCCGCGCAAGTTGCGCTCAATCAAGAAGGACTCGGCCATGGTCGGAGGAGGAGGAAGCTCCTCGTCCGGACCAGCCGATCGCCTTGGCCGCTACGAAAAGGCCCGCCATCCTGTTACAAGAAATTTTGGTTAGCAACTAGACCCAAAAACTAAGCCTTAAAGAAAACAAAAGCGATCGACTAGGGGAATGAAGATCACCCTAAACGAAAGCCAAAACAACGAGTAATTAAACTTTAAAAGCTTCTAAAAGACTCTACAAACAGCCAAGAAACACCAAAAGCAAGGTTCAACTTCTCAACTCAACTAACCCGTATTGAATGAACGAGTAATTGATCGGAAGATTACAAATCAGATTGTAAGATGAGATCTAAAACTATTAGAGAGCAAGGTTAAGGCAGCGAAATAAGTGTTAGATACTTAGCTAACTAGTATCACATCTTACCCTTTTATTCCCACAAGTTTTAGTTGATTAGCCTCTCATTTTCTACCTCATTTACTAGCTTAAGCATTGCTGCCCTAAAATGCTTGCTTGCTGTCCAGAATTTTCAGATTTGAGTTTCGCCTTCAAATACTTCTATTCTTCACCAAGAAGGTAGCCAAGACATCAATTTAGAACTCTCATATGTTACCCAAAACCCAATTAATCGATAATGACTATTTTGTAGAAGAGAAGAGAGGAAAACAACTTTCAAAACTCAAATTAGAGTGAGATGAGAAGAGAAAGCTAAGGTAGATGAGGAGTAAAATCTGAGAATTTTCTTAAGCTTTCAAATCTCGCTTATACTTTGAAAATAGGTTTTCCAAAATATCTTAAAGACTACCAAGCTTGTGTTACTACGGTCATAACGGCTCGATACTAACTTTTGAGAGACTCGACATTTATTAGGCTCATAATACTTAGTCATCCAATTGACCCTAGTATTATCAACCTAATAAACTTCGTCTCGAGAGATGTATACTCCCGCATGCAGATACATACCTCACAACAAAAGAATATATCAATTCCATACAACACATAGAACATAAGCAACAAACCGTGGTTAATATTAATATGGAATAGCTACTACAAAAGAGGGCCCTTAGGCCAAATAGCAATAAGTTACAAGAATACACAATGAAGCAAAAGTGCCATAAAGATGGCTATAACACAAAGCCAATCAAGGTGCCTTAACCCCTAGGCATCTCGACCGACCGCCAAGCTAGTCGTCAAGAAATCGCAACACGTGGGCACGTAAGTAAGGCTCTTGGAGCTCACCTCCGCCCTCTGCAACAAGGTTGTTAAGAAAGCAAATGAGTACAATAACTTGTTTATTGTACTCGCAAGACCGACGTGTAAGATAACAGAACTATAATTTAGCTACATGCAAGCTTTAATTAAGTGGATGGAGCTTTGGACTTACATTTAGCATAAAGCAAGTTCCATTTGCAATAACATAATAGATTTAAGGCAATTTGACAAAGCATTTTTACTTGTTGAAATAACAACGCAATAATAACATAATAACAACAACAAGAACAATCTCGAAGTGACTAACCCAATAGCCACCACAACAATAGTATGAATTACCCACTCATACCAACCATGTCAAGTTTTAATTAAAAGTTGTAGTCTAGTTCTTACGGGCGCTTTCCGAGCGTGTCCATAACCTAGGACGAGGCTATTCAATAGTTTTATCCTCTGCAGGGTGTACCAATGTACCCACACGCCGCATCGCCTTTCCTTTAGGCACACTACCTTTGGTATGCCGCACGGCTAAGTCCTACGAGACATTTCCAATGGACGATGCTAATTACGAGCCGCAACTCCACGGGGACAAGGACACATTAGACAGCCTAACCGCCCGCCAATGCTCCCTCCCAACACTACACATACACATTTTATTAAAACATACCCACCAACCAGCTCATAATTAACACCCCCAAAGTACTTAGTCAAGAGAGGTCCCATATCCCCTCGTGTGGTTAGCACGCAATATTGCTCGTAACGGTGGCGCAAGTAACTCGGTCCTAACGACTCAGCATACTACCACATTCCAAAACCACACCATCCATCCAATATGCCCAAGTCCAAATCAACATTTTATTTTCAGTTTTTGATTTTACAATTAATCAAAGCACAAGTGCTGGACATATAGGAGGAATAATTATACTTGTGTGATCAAGACCATCGACTAAGTCGATGATCGCCCATTACTACCGATAGCTAAGCATGTCTAAGCAGTTTAAGTCGAAACTACTAAGTGATAAGAGCTCATCCAACGAGCTCCAACCACAGCTAATAACCTAGGCTCATTGGTAGTAGAGGATAAACAACTCCTACAGATTATGCAACTATAGGATTACTAGCGACAATTAACACAAAGTAGCATGCATACATAGAAGTAAAACAAAGTATTAAGCTTTAAAATAATGGGACAATGATGGAAATGGTCAAACTGCTTGCCTTGCTGCTGGTCACTTTGTTGTGGAGGGTCGCTTATGGATCACCACAAATGTCGAAACCTAACGGAAAAACGATAAAGAACCGATAAGAACGATTTAAAAACAACAAGACAGCACAGCAAACGAACTCCAAATTCTCTGAAATTTCTACAGCAGTAAGAGGGTGATTTTAGGAATTTAGCAACAAGAACCAATGGATTTGGATTCTTAATGCAAAAGTTATGAGCAAAACAATTCTGCTCAGCCCCTGAAAATACCAAACTGCACTATTCACTAATTTAATTATGAGGCAACATTTTCTAGAAAAGTGGTGAGGCTGAGATTTTTACTGTGAAACCAGCACCTCATGAGATGAATAACACAATTGAGTTCATCCCATTTGGAGCTATATTGCACTTTCTATAATTTTTCAAAAACAAGAACTTGAACAAAATTATAATGCACAAGTCCTTATTTCTATAACAGCAATATGCTCAAATCTAATTTTTACAGTGAGTTCATTAATAGAGGAAGCTAACAAAGTTGGTCTCATTCAAAAATAACCTACAGAACATTAGTTATGGGTTTTACAAGTTAAACCTAAATTTTGAGTGTATTATCCAAAAGGGAGTACTAAAACCTATGGCAAAACTGTGCTCTGGAGCTGAACTCAACTTACAACCATTTTTGGATTAAAGTCAAGTTTAAGACAGAGCTAACACAATTTGAATGACCTCAAAAGGATTTAAAATGAAAAAGATATGAAATTCTAAAGTCTACCTCATTTCAGCTCATACTTAAGAATTTACCGACCTTCCTAACATTCACAAAGACATGGGAGGTCGTGAGCCACAGATCTCAGATCTAACGGCTCGAGACCTCCCAGAGAACAACACACATGCACATGGGAGGTCCAGAGGTCTCGACCTCCTAACCACGCATTACGCGCGAGGTGAGGGAGGTCATGGCCGAGATGGAAGATCTAACTGACCACAACATGGAAGGGAGGTCCTGAACGACCAGATTAAAAGGAGGTCCTCAACGGTGAGATGACCTCGAGGAGGTCCCAGAGGAGGTCTCAACGCCAGCACTTCCAGGAGGTCTCGACGGCTAAGATTGCGCCAGGAGGTCTTGGACGCCTGCATCTCCTTGGAGGAGGTCCGGATGTCCAGATCCAAATACAGAATTAGCGCACGACACGCACGCGCTTATGGACAAGAGATTAAATGCGCCAGGACCACGAGGAGGTCCGCCGGGAGGACTTAATGGCGCGCAAAGAATGGTGGATTTAAGACGCTTAAGACACACCAAATGAATTCAATGATGGGAGCAATGATAAGCGATTAACTCGGTGGATCTTTTGTCCTAAAACGACAACGACGCTGCTGCTATGGCCCGACAAAACCCGTGTTCAAATATTTGGTTCTCGCCATGGCGATGTAGACCTCGCCATGAGATCCAATGGTACCGCGGTTCGCAATAACCACGCGCACTAACGGACCTTCTCAACGGCAATGACGGTTTTGAACGCCGGGAGCCGGAGAGGACAGAGGTGACCAAGACGGCAAAACCGAAAAGCAAAAATGAGCTCACACGACAAACAAGCTTATGCTAAACTAAAGCTCCGCGAAAACATTCATATGGGTGCCAAGACTAAGGGATTACCAGGATGTACCGGAGGTCCTAAGGTGCCGAGGAGGTCGAGGAAGGAGGACCGGTGTCGGGGAGGAAGGGTGCTCCACGGCCAAAGCTTGCCTCCAAGCTCCACTTTGTCCACCTCTCAGAATCGCCCAAACCAATTCAAGTTAGGACTTGGTCCCAGAGGGAATGGCACAAAAGAAGCTTAGAGAAAAGGAGAAAAACTCCAAAGGACCCTTGTCCACCGAGGAGCTTCAAGCTCCAAAGAATGGCGCCAAGGAAGCTTTGGTGGTTTAAAGCTCACAAAGACAGGGTGTAAGCCAAGGAACAAAGGTGTGCAAAGGAAGCCAACCAAGACAAAGGGGGAGGCTTTATACTAAGGGCACAGGAGGTTAGGACCAATCGCCAAGCTCATGGTGAGCTTGGCCCATGGGAGGTCCATGGCTTGGACAAGACACAAGGTTGACAAGGTGCAGGCCTGTGTGGACAGGAGGGGCGGAAGGCTGACCTGCATTAAATGCGGGTCAGCAAGAGCTGTTGAAGTGTACCTCATGTGCAGACACGCAATAAATGCACTGCTCAGAGCTTGCCCGCGCGCCAGAGGAAGGAGAAGAACAGGGGAGGTCTTAGTGGCCGTTGGATAAGACCTGGGAGAGGTCCTGGCCATCGGATGAGAGTTTTGAACCGTTACGTTTTAAGTGGCTGGGTGGAGGTCCCAGCCACACGATCAAGGATGGGGAGGTCGTGGCCCTCCGATTTCATTAATCGCGAAACGCACGTGGGAAATGGGACAGGAGGTCCAAGGCGTTGATCTCTCCAACGGTGCGGACCTCCAAGAGGACTTAATCGCACGCGATCGAAAAGACATGAGGGGAGGTCCCGGCCTTTGGATGTAAATCCAACCAAGACCGACTGATGGGAGGTCTCGACACGCTTAAAGCGAAGGGAGGTCTTAGCCTCCAATTTGGATCCAAGGGTTATGACCTCAACAAGGCGAGGACCTTGTTGTGATGTTTTTCAGAGGAGGTCGTGGGTTTTGGATGTAATCCAACGGCCACGACCTCAAGTGAGTGCAAAGGAGGTCTCGATGCTAGATTGGGAGGAGGAGGTCGTGACCATGGATTTTGATCCAATGGTCGTGACCTCACGAGGTGGGATGTGGACTTGCTTAGTTTAACAAGGAGGGAGGTCGTGGCATGGATCTTGAATCCAAGGGCCAAGACCTCACATAGGTGGGATGACCTCACGCGATGGCTTACAAAGACGAGGAGGTCCTTTGAGGTTTAACACACGTGGAGGTCGTGGCCGTGATCTTGATCCAAATGGCTATGACCTCGATGAGGTGGGAGGTCTCGACGCCCACGCTGACCCGAGGAGGTCCACGAGGTCAAGAGGACCTCGAATGGGAGGTCCCGGGGCCTTGGTTGAGGGGAGGTCGTGGCGCTGGATTGGATCCAACGGCCACGACCTCATCAAGGTGGGAAAGGAGGTCGATGGGGTTGGGCTGACCAGTTTGAGTACTGGCCACCCCAAGGAACAAAGGCTCTGCTTTTAAATTTAATTTTCTAACAGCTAAGACTTGGCAAAATTGTTTGAGATAGCAAATGAACTCCAAAATTCATAAGATTTTAACTGGAGCTAGCTGACAACATGATTAACCTTACATAAATTTTCCAGAGGTTATTATGCAATGCATTTTTCTCAGGAATTTCATTAAGGTTGTTCAATGATTCATTTTACCTCCAAAAATTATCAAACTAGTTTTACAACTTGTGATATTTTTCAGAGGGTCCCACCTCAGTTTTAGGACCAAGGAAGATACTTTCCAATTGTTTGGCACAAGATTTGAGAGAATTGGAAAATGAATTTGACTTTTGGTCAACAAGAGCTTTGTGTTCTTGGTTTACACAACTCTTGGACAAGAATTACATGAGATTGTAAGGGTTTTCAAGTTGTGAGAAAAGTTTTAATTTCTACACATATAATTATACTTGAATAACCCTGATTATACATTTGGGATGTTACACCCATCTTGTGCTTTGTTACTTTGTAAACAAATAAAACAAACATGAAAACAAAATTGTTGTTGACTTGGGCACAATGGATGTTGGTGTGATTTGTTGGGTGTGAACGAATGGTGCCTCGGGTCCCCAAGGACCGAAAGTTACTTGTGCCACTAAGCTTGCGCTTATGCGTGCTAACCACACGAGGGTATTGGGAACCCTCTTGGCTAAGTACTTTGGGAGGTGTTAGTTGTGGGTCGCAGTGAGTAAAACTGTTTTATAAGGAAAGAGCACCCATAGCTTGCTTTCGGGCGGGCTTGTCTCCTACCTTCCCAAGTTATCGCGACTCTTAACTAGCATCATTCATTGGAAATGCCTCTTAGGACTTAGCCGTGCCGGCACACCAAAGGAAGTGTGCTAAATAGCTTGGCGAAAAGGCGGTCTGACGTGTTTGTACATTGGTACACCCCTGCAGGGTTAAAACTATTCAAATAGCCTTGTCCTAGGTTATGGACATGCTTGGTAAGGTCGTGCAAGAACTAGACTACAACATTTAACTAAAACTTGATGGGTTGATATGAATGGATGTTCATGCTATTGTTGTGGTGGCTATTGGGTTAGTCACTTCCAGGATTGTTGTTGTCTATCTATTGTTATATTGTTACTTGTCTCATTGTTCTTGCAAATTAAAAATGAATTGCAAATCTGCTTTGGAACCTATTTAAATATTGCAAATGAAAACTTGCTTTATGCTAAAATAAGTCCAAAGCCTCATCCACTAAATAAAGCTTGCATGTAGTTAAACTATAGTTCTGTTATACTACACGTTAGTCTTGCGAGTACATTATTTGTACTCATTTGCTTTGCTTAATAACCTTGTTGCAGAGGAGGTAGGGCCCAAAGGGCGCATACTTCGTGAGATGTGTCATGTTGGGAATCGAGCTAGGCGTCTTGGTTGGTTGCCTTGTGGGCTAAAGGCAAACCTTGTGGCTCTCTTTTGCTTATCGCCATCTTATGGCATGATGCTTCTGCTGTGTTACTTTTATTAGTGTAATTGGCCGGTCGGCCCCTTTTGTAATAACTCTATATGTGTATGTCTTTTATTCTAGTTCGTGCTTGGTTCTATGTCTTGAATGGAATTGATGCATGATTTTGTAAAGGGGTGTGTATACTGCATTCTGGGAAGTATACATATCTTGAAGACACGGATTATTATGTTTGTGATACTAGGGTCAATGGTTGACTAAGTATTACAAACCTAATAAACCAGGGTCCCCACAAAGTTGGTATCAGAGCCATACTGACCATAGAAACCCTAGCTTGGTCATCCTGAGGGTATTTTGAAAAACTTATCTTCAAAAGGTCAAATGGTTTATGAAAGCTTAAGTAAAGTCTCTACTTTTACTCCTTACCTATCTTAGCTTTATTTTCTCATCTCGCTCTAATTTGAGTTTTAAAAGTTGTTTTCCCTCTCCTTCTTTCAAAAGATAAACCCAATTAAACGATAACACTGGTTTTGGGGAAATTTATGAGAGTTCTAAAATTGAAGTCTTGATTGTCTTTTGGTGAAGAATGGAAGTATTTGGAGCTGGAATTCAAATCCGGAATTTTAGGACAGCAAGCAAGCATTTTAGGGCAGCAAGCTCAAGCTAGTGATTAAAGTAGAAAATGAGAGGTTAAATCAACTAAAACTTGTGGGAATAAAAGGGTAAGATGTGATACTAGTTAGCTAAGTATCTAACAAGTATTTCGCTGGTTTAACCTTTCTTTCGAGTAGAATTAGAGCTAAAATAGCTTGCTGAAATTTTGTCTTCTCAACCAATTACTCGTTCATTCAATACGGGACAATTGCATAGAGAAGTTGAGCTTATTTCTTAAGTTATCCTTGCTGTTTTTAGTGTCTTTTGGAGGTTTTAAAGTCCATTTACTTGCTGTTTTAGCCTTCGATTAGGGTGATATTACATTCCCTAGTCGTTAGCTTATTCGCTGCTGAGATTTTGTTTTATGGGTCTAGTTGCTAACCAAATTTCATCATAACAGATGGCGGTCGCATCAGAGTGGCCAAGGTTGTGTAACTGTCCTGACGAGGAGCTTCCTCCTCCTCCCACCATGGCCGAGGTTCTTTTTCAGATAGAGCGCAACCGCATGGGATGACAGGAGGGTGCTATCGACGCCATCGCACGAACACCTCAGCCCTTACCGGTGCTTCAGATCCCGCAAGGAGCGGACATCGCCTCGTGGGGCCTCGCCGAGTTTCTTCGCACTCCAACCCCCACCTTTTCCTGTGTCTAAGGACCCGCCGATGCGTATGATCGGCTTGCCTGGTGGAGCGGAAGCTCAAAGATCGCAAAGGTCGAGCACGAGAAGGCGCTGCTTGCATCGCACCACCGGAGGGTGCAGCTTTGTCATGGTGGGAGAGTTTTCACCATGCAGCCCGCAAACCACACCGTCACTTGGGAGGAGTTTCGTACTGCCTTCCATCGTTCTGATATCTCTGCCGGCTTGATGAACATCAAGAAGCAGGAGTTTCGCCTCTCCAGGGCGAGCTCGGCCAGGTGTATGTGTACGAGTTCAACCATGTGGCTCGTTATGCTCCCGAGGATGTGGCCACTGATATGGCCAAGCAGGCAAAGTTCAGGGGTGGCTTGTCTGAGGAGCTTAAGGACAAGCTATCCATCGTCGACTTCCCGGATTTCCAGACCTTGGTCGATAAGGCCATCGTCGCTGAGCATTCGGGTAGGGAGCTAATTGGATTCCCGCAAGCGCAAGTGGGAGTCCCGCAAGTCGTCCAGGCCGCTTCTTCTCGCCCAAATCGGTCCTCGGGGTATCATCATCGCGGGCCCACCAGTTTTTGGATAGGGCTCGGGAGCCGAGAATTATATTTTTTGGTGGGAGGCAAGCATCGCGCTGCCCCCATACTTTTTAGATAGGGCCCGGGAGCCCTAACTATATTTTTATGAGGGGAGGCGGGCTCCTCGCGCCCCCATACTTTTTTTTTTAGATAGGGCTCCGGGGAGCCCTAACTCTATTTTTTTGCGAGGGGGAGGCGGAGCCTCGCTGCCCCCCATACTTTTTTAGATAGGGCTCCAGGGAGCCCTAACTATATTTTTTGTGAGGGGGAGGTGAAGCCTCGTGCCGTCCCCCATACTTTTTTAGATAGGGCCTCGGGAGCCCTAACTATATTTTTTATGAGGGGAGGCGGCCCTCGCCGCCCCCCCCATACTTTTTAGATAGGGCTCGGGAGCCCTAACTCTTTGTTTTTTATGAGGGGGAGGCGGCCTCGCTGGCCTGCCATACCTTTTTAGATAGGGCTCCGGGGAGCCCTAACTCTATTTTTTTGAGGAGGGGAGGCCTCGCTACTGCCCCCATACTTTTTAGATAGGGCCCGGGAGCCCTAACTCTATTTTTTTGAGGGGGAGAAGGGCTCGCACTGCCCCCCATACTTTTTAGATAGGGCCCGGGAGCCCTAACTCTATTTTTTTATGGGGGCGAGGCCTCGCGCCGCCCCCATACTTTTTAGATAGGGCCCGGGAGCCCTAACTATATTTTTTATGTAGGGGAGGTGAAGGCCGCCCCCCCCATATTTTTTAGATAGGGCCCGGGAGCCCTAACTATATGTTTTTATGGGGGGGAAGCCTCGCTCACTGCCCCCATACTTTTTAGATAGGGCCCAGGAGCCCTAACTATATTTTTTTATGATGGGGAGGTGAAGCCTCGCTGCCCCCCCTGCATTTTTTAGATAGGGCTCGGGAGCCCTAACTATATTTTTTTTATGACGGGGAGGCGTAAGTCTCACGCCCCCATACTTTTTTAGATAGGGCTCCGGGGAGCCCTAACTATATGTTTTTTGCGAGGGGGAGGCGAAGCCTCGCGCCGTCCCCCATACTTTTTTAGATAGGGCTCTGGGGAGCCCTAACTCTATTTTTTATGTAGGGGAGGCGGCTCACCACCGTCCGCCATACTTTTTTAGATAGGGCTCCGGGGAGCCCTAACTCTATTTTTTGCGAGGGGGAGGCGAAGCCTCGTGCCGTCCCCCATACTTTTTTAGATAGGGCTTCGGGGAGCCCTAACTATATTTTTTGCGAGGGGGAGGCGAAGCCTCGCGCCGTCCCCCCCGGCCTGGGTTGGCGGTCGGACGGCATAGGTTGGGATATGATTCGCGCGTTACGCCTGCTCACGTAGTTCGTCCATATATCCATGTCCGCAGCGGGCATTGGTGTGCACCAGGGCACTATGCCATGCGCGGTGGCTTGGTTTATACACTCGTCCCCAAGAAGGGCATCGGTGTGCACGGGGGCGCGAGGCCATGCGCGGTGGCTTCGTTTATACACTCGTACCCGCGAAGGGCATCGGTGTGCACCGGGGCACTAGGCCATGCGCGGTGGCTTCGTTTATACACTCGCGTTCGCTGGCGGCATCGGTGCACCGGGCGCGAGGCCATGCGTGGTGGCTTCGCGATACACTCGTGTTCGCTGAAAGGGCACGGTGTGCACCGGCACCAGGCCATGCGCGCGGTGGCTTCGCGATACACTTGCGCTCGCTGGCGGCATCGGTGTGCACCGGGGCACTAGGCCATGCGCGGTGGCTTCGTTTCTACACTCGTTCCCGCGAAGGGCATCGGTGTGCACCGGGGCACTAGGCCATGCACGGTGGCTTCGTTTCTACGCTCGTGCCCGCGAAGGGCATCGGTGTGCACCGAGGTACTAGGCCATGCGCGGTGGCTTCGATTAGACACCCGGAGGGATCGGTCGAGGAGACAAGGCATACAATTTTCACTATTTGGATAGATAGACCTCCGGGCGAAGCCGGTTTGCAGCAAAAGTCTACATGCCCCTGGTGTTGTGACGGCTGCGGGGCTATTCTCCGGGCGCAGCCAGTTTTTACATGCTAAGGGTAGAACTTTCGTAGGGACTTGATGTTCTAGGTATGGCCCAACTGATCTCCCTCCGAGGTTGAGATGCGGAACGCGCTGGCCCTCGTCGAGCCTGTGTGATTTACATACGGTCCTTCCCACTTGGAGTCCAACCTGCCGAGCCCTGCTTGGTTGGTGGCTCGTTTCAGGATGAGATCGCCCGGGGAGATGTGGCAGGCCTTGACCCTTCTGTTATATGTCCTGGCGATGCCTTCTCATGTACCTTTGCATGGTTGAAACAGCCAGATGCGTTGTTTTCGAGGAGGTTGAGCGAGAGCTCCTGCTTCTCCTGGTTTGTCGCTGTGTGGCTCAGAGAACCAACCGCGAACTCACCAGGCGCTATGGCCTCATCGCCAAGAGGAGCTTGAAAGGAGAAGCTTGTGGCTCGGGCGGGCGATGTGCATATCGACCGTAGGGCCTTCGCTCTTTCGCCACACCCTTGGGAAGACCTACGAGGCGCCTCTTCACCCATTGAGGAGGTTGCCGCTATTCGCCGACGGCCTTCGTTGATTCCGGTGCCCGAATCGAGGCGGCATAATGTGATGCCTAGGTCGCTGCGCAATTCCTAAGTGGTCGGAGTCGAATCGCTTCCATTGTCGGCGATGATGTGCCTTGGTACACCGTAGCGGCAAATGATGTTTTTCCACATGAATCGCTGGGCGGCTGCGGCGGTGATGGTGGCGACCGGCTCCGCTTTGACCCATCTTGAGAAGTATTCGATGGCGACAAACGTGAATCGGAGACTACCCTTGGCTGCAGGGTACGGGCCGATGATGTCCAACCCCCACCGTGCGAAGGGCCACACCGGCGGCACGGGCTGCAAAGGTAGTGCCGGTGTTCTTTGTTGCGACCGCCCATCGCACACTTCGCACCGCCGACGAGGTCTTGTGCGTCTCAAAGCGCCGTCGGCCAGTAGAAGCCTTGGCGGAACGTCTTCCCTACAAGGCCCCGAGGCGCCTGGTGTGCGCCGCATAAGCCCTCGTGGATGTCCTTGAGGAGCGACTGGCCTTCCTCCCGTGATACACAGCACAGGAAGGGGGCACAGACGCCCCCCTTGTACAGCTCGCCGAAGACCATATAGTAGTTTCTTGCTCGGCAACGGAGTCGCTTTGCTTCGGTCGGGTCTTGTGGTTCTTCCTCGGCAAGATACTTGATAATCGCGTTTGCCGACCGTCTGGGGCTCGCCCGCTGTTTTAGGGCCAAGACCAACAAAGTTATTTCCTCCTCGGCGCAGCCTTGCGCCGCAAGGAGCCCTTTTGCTTTCGGTGAGCGGAGGGTTTTGTGAGGACTTCGTAGAAAACCTCCGAGGGGGGTCCCTCTCCCGCGCTTGCTATTTTTGCCAGTTTGTCGGCCGCCTCGCTGTTTCCTCTAGGAATGGCTTGGACTGTGATTCCGTGGAAGTGCTTCGCCGCTTCGCGCACCGCGGCTAAGTAACGGCTCATCTCCCACACCTTATGCATTTAAGGTCTTGTCAAAATGGCCTACCACCAGGTGGGAGTCACTTTTAATGAGGATGTGCTTCGCTCCGAGGGATCTAGCTTTACGGAGGCCCAGCAGCAGTGCTTCATACTCCGACGCGTTGTTCGTGGTCGGGAAGTCCAAGCGGGCGGCATGTGATGTGGTTCGCCCGTCCGGGGAGACTATGATGGCCGCGGCTCCGGCACCGGCACCGGCGGCACACCACGACCCGTCCATGTACATTACCCAGGGTGTTTCCACCACGGCGGGGCTGTCCTCCACTTGCGGGGTCCACTCGGCGACGAAGTCTGCCAGCAACTGCGATTTGATGGCCGTTCTTGCTACGAAGGTGACGTCGAAGGGCGCCAGCTCCGCCGCCCATTTGCCTATCCGCCCGGAGGCATCTTTGTTTCGGAGCACCAACGCCAGCAGGTAGGATGTGGGGACCTTGATGGGATGCGCCAGGAAATAGTGCCGTAGCTTTCTCGATGCCATGAGCAAAGCGTACACGAGCTTCTCGAGCTCCGTAGCGGATTTTGGCCCTTGCAAGGCCTCCGACACATAATATACCGGTCGCTGGCCGGTGTGCTCTGACAAGCACCGCTACCGACCGATGACGGGGTGGCGGCGATGTAGAGCAAAGCCGGCTCCTGCCCGGACCGGTCAAGCTTGGTAGCTGCGCGAGGTACAACTTCAGGTCCTTGAAGGCCTTCTGGCATTCCTCTGTCCATCTGAATGGCTCCGTGCCTCGGAGTGTTTTGAAGAACGGTAGTGCTCTCTCGGCGGAGCGAGACAAGAAGCGGCTAAGGGCTGCGATGCGGCCCGTTAGTTTTTGTACTTTGCGGGCGTTGTGCGGGGGCTTCATCTCTTGGATGGTCCTGATTTTCTCCGGGTTGGCGTCAATCCCTCTCTCGGAGACGAGAAAACCGAGGAGCTTCCCCGCCTTCACACCGAACGCACATTTCTCGTGGTTGAGTTTTGTGCCCTCCGTTCAAGGTTTTGAGGTCCCGAGCATGCGCCCCGCCACTTTTGCTTTTAATGACTATGTCGCCGACGATGCTTCGCTTCTTGCCCGAGCTGGTGGCTAAGACCTTCGCGATGAGTCGGCGAACGCCGCCCAGCGTTCTTGAGGCGAAGGGCATGCGCGTTTATAGCAGATGTTCCCATCGGGTAATGAAAGCGATCTTGCCTCGTCCTCCTCCGCCATGTGCACTGGTGGTAGCCGAGTAGGCGCTAAGGAAGCTCAGAGCTCGCAACTGACGAAGGCCCACCACGGTGGTCGATTAGAGGCAAGGAAAATCATCTTTGGGGCAGCCTTGTTGAGATCGGTGAAGTCGACACACATCGCCACTTGCTCGCTCTCCTTGACGAGGACCGGTTTGCTACCACTGAATATTTGACCTCGCGGATGACTCCGCCTTTCAGCAACTTCAGAATCTCCTTCTTGGCAGCTTGGAGGCGGTCGGCCGACATGCGCCGCAGCTTCTGCTTCTTGGGCGTCGCGTCGGCTCGAAGGGATAGCTTGTGCTCGATCATTGTCCTTGCCACTCCTGGGAGGTCTTCGGGCCCCCAAGCGAAGGCCTCTGCATTGCTGCGGAGCACCCCCAGGATCGCGTCATGCGCCTCCGAGTGGAGGTCCGAACCGAGGGCCACCGTCTTCTCTCGTGAGCTGTCCCTTAATGCCACTCTTCGCAGGTGACCTTGAGGTTTGTGTTTTGGGGCCCATCTCACGGAGGGTGGTGCTACCTCGCCCCGGTTGGGTCCCACGGCATGCACGTGGCGAGCCGGGGATAGTACTTCAAGTTCTATGTGCCGTGCGAGGTCCTGATCTCCGCGGACCGTCACGATGCCCGCTGGGGCGGGGAGCTTCATGCACAAGTAGTTGTGGTGAGCTATTGCGCCAAGGCGTGCCAACAGGTCCGCCAAGGATAGCGTTGTACTGGTAAGCCATCTGGACCACATCAAACGTGACGACCTCGGTTCGGGATGCGAAGTCGTCGCTGAAGGTGACGGCGAGGCGGATCTGTCCCAATGCGGTGACAGGGGTTCCTCTGAACCCTAGCAGGGGGATGCCCGGGGGGGGTGTGAGCACCCGGATTTATTAAGCTCATAATACTTAGTCATCCAATTGACCCTAGTATTATCAACCAAATAAACCCGGTCTCTAGAGATGTATACTTCCTGCATCAAGATACATACCTCACAACAAAAGAATGTATCAATTCCATACAACACATAGTACATAAGCAACAAACCAGTTAATATTAATATGGAATAGCTATTACAAAAGAGGGCCCTTAGGCCAAATAGCAACAATTCTAAAAGATAACAATGAAGCAAAAGTGCCATAAAGATGGCTATAACACAAAGCCAATCAAGGTGCCTTAACCCCTAGGCATCCGACCGACCGCCAAGCTAGTCGTCAAGAAGCTGCAACACATAGCACAAAAGTGAGGCTCTTGGAACTCACCCCTTCCTCTGCAACAATAGCCACAAAATGCCACAACCACGGGCGGATGAGTACATAAAGTACTCCGCAAGACTTACGTAAGATAACAGGCCTATAACATATGCTACATGCAAGCTTTATGTAAGTGGAGGTTGTATGTCTCATTTAGCATAAAGCAATATTTATTTGCAATAAGGTAATACATTTAAAGGCAAGTTGTCAAATCTGTTTTTAACATTCAAACATCAAGTTTGACAACGATAATAACAATAAGTAGATGACAACAACAATCCTCGAAGTGACTAACCCAATAGTCACCACAACAATAGCATGAACTCCCGCTCATACCACCCATGTCAAATTTTAATTAAAGGTTGTAGTCTAATTCTTACGGAAATAACCAAGCGTGTCCATAACCTAGGACGAGGCTATTCAATAGTTTTATCCTCGCAGGTGTACCACTGCACCCACACGCTGCATCGCCTTTCCTTTACGCACACTTCCGAAGGTGTGCTGCACGGCTAAGTCCTACGAGACATTTCCAAAGGATAATGCTAATTACGAGTCAAGACAACCCACGGGAGAAAGAGACATTAGACGACCTAGCCGGAAGCTAATGTTCCTCCCACACTATACATATACGCTTTCATTTAAAACACACCAACCGAGCAGCTCATAATTAACACCTCCTAGAGTACTTAGTCAAGAGGGGTTCCATATGCCCTCGCGTGGTTAGTACGCATAATTGCTTGGATCAATGGCGCAAGAATTCGGTCCTTGTTGACTCAGGCATACCACCACATCCAAAAACCACACCATCCATCCAATATGCCCAAGTCCAATCCACACATTTATTTTCAGATTTTGTATTTACAAATTAACAAAGCACAAGATGGACATAATAGAATAATAATTTTAGTGTGATCAAGGTCATCGACATAATGTCGACAACCGCCCATTTCTACCGTTATCTAAGCATTGCTAAGCATTTCAAGTCGCAATCTACTAAGTGATATGAGCTCATCCGACGAGCTCAAACCACAGCCAAGAACCTAGGCGTAAGGTAGTAAAGACATGGCATCCCTACAGATTGTGCAACTATAGGATTCACTAACCATAATTTAAAACAAAGTAGCAATGCATACATAGAGTTTAAGCAATATAATAGACTTGCAAATATAGGATGAATCATGGTCAAACTGCTTGCCTGGCTGTTGAGGGTCACTTTGTTGCGGAGGATCGTTCTCGGGATTACCACAAATGTCGAACCCTAACGAAAAGGCGATAAAGAGTCGATAAGAATAAAGAAAAGCAACAAGACCCAACAGCAAAAGTTCTCCGAATGATTTGAAATTTTTATAGCAGCAAGGTATTGATTTAACATGAATATAGAAACAAGAATCAACTGATTTGGATCTTTAATGCAAAAGTTATGATGAAAACACTTTTGCTCAGCCTAGTAATTAGAATTAGGTTACTATTCATTGACAAAATTTCTAGACATGTAGGAACCTGAAAATTTTACAGTAGTTCAAGCATCTCATGAGAGGAACAGCAAAATAGGGTTCATCCCATTTGGGGCTATATTGCATTCTCTACTAACTTTTGAAACAAGAACTTGAACAAAATTATAATGCATGATTATTTCTCCTAGAAACAGTAACATGTTCAAAACTATTTTTCCTAGCAAGTTCATTAATAGAGGAACCCAACAGACTTGGATTCACTCAAAAATCATTTACAGAGAATTAGTTATGCATTTTACAAGTTGCAATGTTTTCTAGTAAACAATTAAAGCCTATGCAAAGTCAAAGTTAATTCTGGACATTTTTGCAACTAACACATGATTACAAGTATTTTTAGATTAAAGTATAGGTAATAACAGAATTAACAAAGTTGAGTTTAACTAAAAAGGATTTATATTGAATTTGTTATGTATTTTTCAATTTAACAGGAATTTCATTGCAATTAATAAAGCTGAGAATGTTTAAACTCTAATTTCATGCTTTTCTGGAGTCATATTAATCTTCTAAACATTTTTAGATTAAAGTTTAGAGTATAACAGAATTAATACAACTGGAATCATCTAAAAATGAATTAACATGAAAAAGATATGAATTTCCAAAGTTTAATACCTTTTTCAGTTTGAAAATAAAGCTCTCGGGAATTAATAACACTCAAATCGACGTGGCCGATTATGGGCCGCAGATCTTGGATCGTCGGCTCACAACCACGGGATAACGCACGCACGTCGCTGGGACGATGAACGGGACCGCCGATCGTGGATCCAACGGTCCACGTTGAATCCAACGCGACGCTGCTTTGGATTCCGCTGCGAAGACGAGGTGGTCGTGGGCGTTGATTTTGAGATGGACGGCTCACGACCTCGCCCACACAAAGGAACTAAGAATGCTGGAGCTAATCGCAACCGTAGATCTACAGATGGACGGTCCAGAGTGGACGAAGAACAAAACACTACGAGATCTAGACCGCACATCCACGAAATGGAGGGCACAGGAGCCACGCCGCCCGTCAAACAACGACGGCGCGTCCAAAATGACACCGACGATTCCTCGGCTGTCGCCGGCGACACAAAGCCACGGCGGCGTGCCAAAGGGTACCTCTACGGTGCACAATAGCATCAGTAGTCACGCCCGCACCACTCACACTCGCTGGAGTGGATCGAGCGGCGCAAGACCGGCGATGAGCGGCAGACACCACGGAAACGAGGACAAGAACATTCAGCTCATGGCGGCTAAACCAGCGGGTGCCCGAGCTTCAGTGAGCCAAAGGGGACTTACCCGAGTGACGCGGAGAAGCTGAGGTGGCCGGAGCTGCTCCGGCGACGAAGGTCCGTGGCGGCGCCAACAAAGAAGAACGAGGGGCGCCAACTCGAGATGATAACGCGACCGGTCATCAATCGGTCCTCTCACCCCACCGATGCTGCCAGAGAGGGAATCGAGAGGAAGTGAACTCACCGCCATGAGAAGACGAATAGAGAAATCGGCCGAAAAGGGGAATTCCTCAAATCGAGCTTCCACCTGCACGGTTGGATTCAAATTAGTTGGGGGTTTAGCTCCACCGAAGTGAGAGGGAGCAGAGGGAGCCAGAGATTGAGGAAGAGGGCCACGGGGTTACCGCCTTCACCGTGGGCCAGAGATGCGGCAATGGCGGCCGAGGGCGACAAGGCGATGGGAGCTCGAACAAAGCGAGTGGGTGCTAGCTGGAGCTCATGGTGTGTAAAAGAAGCTAAGGGAGGATACCCCGAGCTTAAGTAGCTGTGGAGGGGAGAGCAACGATTGCTTCCTCGGGTGCTCGACCAGTCATGGGAGCTCCGAGAGCGACGGAGCAGTGAGCTTGGGGACAACGAGGCGGTGCATCGTCGCAAGATTTAATGCGAGTCCGCTGGCGAGTGACGGCGACAGACGCTGCGCCCCCACGACCTGCTTCGCCCATGGCGCCGACGCCGCGGCCAAGCGTCCATGAAGCCGGAGGAGGACGACGACGCAGAGACGCCGGATCCCGATCGTCGGCGGAGAAAGGATCGCGCGCGGCGGGTGCGTGGTCGTGGGCCGCTCGATCAAATCCAACGGTCCACAAAGTGAAAGCGCCAGCGCCCGAGTCGCCAGTGCATTTAGGCGGTTGAGTCAAGTCAAGTGGCTCGAGTCGACTGGTCCGAGCCGTGGAACAAAGGAAAGCCAATTTGAGTTTTGAATTTTGGACAGCATACTTTGGGGATTTAATTGGGGTATCAAAACAACTCCAAAATTTATGAAATTTTAACTGGAGCTTCCTGACACAATGATTAACCTACCATAAAATTTCTAGAGATTTTAATAACATGCATTTTTCTCCAGAATTTTCAGAAGGTGGACTCAGAAGTTTGACCAAGGTTTGACTTGCCTCAAAAATTATTCAAATAATCTCCAAAAATTATGAGATAATTCAGAGGTGTTACCAGTCATCCAAGGGACTTAGGAAAAATATTTACAGAGGTTTGGCACAAGATTTCTCAAAGAGGTTTTTGATAGGAGTGAATTGGAGAATTTGATTTTTTGGATTTTGATTTTCCATAATTCCTTTTCAAGAATCACAGATTTGGTCAAGTATTTCCAATTGAAGAAAAAGTTTTATTTTCTCCTCATTTTTATTACCTTTGAAACACACACTATTGTTTGGGGATGTTACAGGGGGGTTAGGCGATCATGGGGGATCATCATCTTGTCGAAGACGTCCACGAAGAGGAGGTCCGCTGAGCTCCCTCCGTCGACGAGGACGCGCCTTACTTCGAAATCCGCGATGTTGGCCGAGATGACGAGGGGGTCTTGGTGCGGGAAATACACCCCGCGGGCATCTTCTGGTCCGAAAGATATGGGTATTTCGGAGTAGCGAGGTGGGCTCGAGGTGGGGTACGTCGCGAGGTGATGGATTTGTCGGGCATACGCCCGCCTCTGCCTCTTCGAGGAAATGCCGAGCGAGGAGCCTCCGGTGATCATGTTGATGACCCTCCGGTGTGCGTCGACTCGGCCACCTATGCGCGGTATTGGCGGTGGTGCAGGGAGTTGGTTGTCCGCTGTGGTCCTGCCATCATGGTCCGCAGGTTGGTCGCGGCGCATGTAGTCCTACATGGCAGCGATCGTGCGACACTCTTTGGTGGCGTGCGATCCCTCGCCATGGAGGTCACAAAACTGCGAGGGTGCTCCGTTCCGGTTATCGGGTTGGCGTCCCGCGTTCCGTCTGCGGCCCCAGCCGCGGCTTCGGCTCCAGCGGCCTCCGTGTCTTCCTCCTTCATTTCGCAGCGCGCCATCCACGTGGTAGACTCCCTGGCCTTTTTGCCTGTAGTCATTGTTCCGTGGCTTGCTGGATGCTCCGGCCTGTGCCGCAGTGACCGTTTCCTTCGACGGGGTCACGGTCGGTGTTGGAGTCGCCTTCGCTTCCCTCCGAGCGCTATCTTCCTCCGCTCGGGCGTACTCGTCCATCTTGTCGAAGAGCTCGGTCCATCGGCGCGCTGGCTTGCACGCAAGCCTCTCGGCGGCCTGCTGCGCAGGCCGCGTTCTGTGCGCTTGATGATGGTTGTCTCGTTGACGCCTTGTACCTGGCACTTGACCTCCGTGAACTTCCTAAAGAAGCTGCGAAGGGATTCATCTGGCGCCTGCTTCACTGCGAACAAGTGTCCAGCGTCCTTCGGCTTCGTGTAGTTACCCTGGAAGTTGTTGCGGAGTAGGTCCCGCAGCTGCTCCCACGCATATACGGAGCGAGGGGGTATCGTGAAGAACCACGTCAGCGCTACGCCCTTGAGTGCCAGGGTGAGGCTTTTTGCCTTCGTGTTATCGTCTCCTCCGGCTGCTTCGATGGCCGTCTCGTATACCCGGAGGAATTGTGAGGGGTCCGTGGACCCCTCGTATGGCGCGACGTCGGGCATCTTGAATCCTCGAGGCCACCTGGTTGCCTCCAGCCCGGCGCTCAATGGTGAGTTTGGGTCACCTCGGAGCACCGGGGCGTCGGTGGCGGGGGTGGGCTGCTCGTAGGGCGGCGGTTGTTGGAGCGGGGCCGGTGGTGGTGCGGTGGCGGGCTCCATTACGGCAAGGGCTATCCCTGGCGGCTGCCGGAGGTCTGCCAGCTCCCGGCGGAGGGCCGCCAGTTCTTGCTGGAGGGTTTCGTATGATTCTTGGCTCGCTCCCCCGTGTGCCGAGTTGTTCGCTTCTTCCTCCGAAGCATGGGCGGGGGGCGCGATCGCTGTTGTGGCTCGGCTCCTTTTGGCCGCGAGGTCGCCGGGCCGCAATGCCTTCCGCCGGCCTTCTGCCTAGCCCTCGCTTGGGGGCCATCTTGGTATCTTTGTGCTAGTGCTTCACGGCCACTACGCCGTCCCCACGGACGGCGCCAACTGTCGTAGTTACAAGACTAGACAGTAGAGTAAGGGGGGACCCTCCGAGAGCTGAAGGGTCCTCGAGGGGACTGGCTGCCAGTAAACGTGTATTGCCAGATGACTTTTATACAAAGTTCCAAATACAAAAAACCTGCCTCCCAAAGGGGGCAAGGGTGGCTACTTATAGCTCTCCTAGGAGGCATACAAAGTTACAAGTTTACCCCTTACCAAACCCTATGCTGATAGGGGCTGTAGGGACCTTTCCTGCCCCTAGTGCTAGCCTCTAACACGTGGTGGGCAGCCCTAGACTTGGTCTACCCTATTGGTGTACCGGTCCAGAGGTACAGTAACCCCTCTGGAGCTCCTGGGTCTTCGAGCCCTCCGTAGCCCTTCGAGGCACTTCGCTGGGCCTTCCGTCGCCCGCTGGCTCGGCTGGCGCGACCCCTGGGACCCCTTTGAGGGCTTCTAACCCTTCTGAGGGTCTCGGGACTCCTTTGAGGGTTTCACTCCTTGAGGGCCTCGGGACCCTCGCATGTCTTTGTGACTGGTGGAAATATTCGCAGCGTTTGGCACCCTGGCGACTTTGACCATCGGGACGTGCGCGTTTCTCTCTTCGCCAGGTCGTGGGGGCCGTTGTGCCGCCCCTACGACAATACTATTGTATCAACTAGGTTTTATCTAGGGTGACAATATATTCGATTCAATTATCAAATTTGGCCATATAAAGGATTTAGGCATAACTATAAATTTAAAACAGGAATTTAAATTACTGAATATAAATAGCATGCAGTAAAAGTTTAAAACAGAATTTAAATAATTTAAAATAATGGGTGCAAATATGATCAAGTATGTAACTTGCCCTCGTTGAAGTCTTGATATTCTAAGTCCTCAGAAGGATCGAACTCTCCGGAATCGTCGAAGTCTAAACGTGAAAATACGACAATCAAATGAAATTCAAATAAATTCAAAAATATAATTTAAACTAACTCCATACCAAATAATTCTATTTTCTTTAGCTAGATAACAATTTTATAAACTTTTAGAAATTTGAATCACTCAATTTGGAGTTGGGATTCAAAACATATGGATTTTACAAGTTTTAACCTAAATCTGGAATTTAAATGAATTTCTAAATTCAAACAAAATTCAAATAAAGATTCAAATGAACTCCAAATTAGATAATTTTTGTTTAATTAGCTAGATCTTGAATTTATATGAATTTAGAAATTTTAATCGACGAAAACGGAGTTCTTATGAAGGAGAACGAACCCCGGGAAGTTTTAAACCCTAATTTGGATTTAAAAGAATTTACCGATTTATTTTCCTAAAGGAAAATCCGGTTTATGACGTCAGCCCTCAGGGATTTGATTTTTCCGGCCAATTTATTTTTAAACCGAAATCCTGGAGTCTATGACAGTTGGGGCCCTCTGGTCAATAGACTGGGTCCACGGTGGTCAACGGTCCATGACGGACCCGGCTCACCGAAATAGTAAACGGGGGTGTGAGGTGGCGCAATGTGCCACGTGGTCATGACACACAGGCGCCACATGGGCGAGGACACTGCGGTGGCGCATGGGTGGCACTGAGGTGGGCGAGCCACATCGGCACGAGGCCAGCGGTGGTTCGACGACCACCTCGCCGGCGAACGGCTGCGAGATAGCCTCTGGCGAGGGCGGCAAGAGGGAGAGGGGAACGCGTGGACCTTAGCGATTACCTCAGTGGAGGTCGAGCGCAAAGGGAACGGCGGCGGCAAAGTCAGGCTCGACGGCGACGAAGCGTTCCGGCGAGGCTCCGGCGACGATGGCGAGCGCACCATGGAGGCCATGATGCCGCGATGCCATTGGTGTGGTCGGCGTCGCCAGGGCGTCCTTGACCTCGCCGTAATCGAAGAAAAACCTCGACTCGGCCGGTGGCGCTCAACCTTGAAATCCGGGCGCTAGAGGAGAGGAGGAGCTACGTGAGAGGCGGGGGGGTGGGATGAGGAGAATGGTGCGCACCCTATGCCCTCTTTTATAGGGGTGGAGGGAGTCGGGAGTAGAGAAATCGGGCGCGGAGGTCGCGGTGGTGATGGCTCCATTCCGGCGATTTCGTGCGCGACGAAAGGGGAAGATGGCCGGAATAGGCGTGGTAGAACGCGGGGACTTTAATGCGCATGATGGCACGGGGAAAGGGGGTGGGATTTGCGGCAGAGACGGAGCTCCTTGCGGTCGAAAATGGCCGAGGCATGCGGCTGCGTGAGGAAGAGGGGCGGGAGGAAGAAGATAGTGTGGGACGGTTGGATTCCGATTCAGCGGCCGGAAATGGACCGCGCGGCGTGGTGGGCGTGATGATCGTCTGATTCAAATCGGACAGTCGGGGTGAGCTGAGTGGATTGGACCGAGCGGCTGGCTCGGGTCGGCCGAAAGCAAGGGCGAATGGGCCTAGCGCGGGAGGTTAATTCGGCCGGGTATGCTTCGGCCCAAGAACTATTGAAGGATTGAAATCCATTTCTCCATTAAAATAATTTTGTTAATTCAAAAAGGCTTTAGAAAATAGCAAATAAAATCCAAAAATTCTAGAAAAATTCACAAAAATTCCTAGAGTTATTTTGGACTTAATAAAATTATTTCCAACTTAAAGTTGGCTTTTAATTTTGCAAATAAATTATTTTGGCTTTAAAACATTTAAGAAAAAGCTTTTAAAATTCTAGAAAATTCTAGAAATTAATAAAATTTTATTTTTTTCAACTTTAACTCAAACTAGGATGTAACCCGCGCCATTGGCGCGGTTATGGTTGATGGTAGGGTAGAGGGAAGTAGTTAGCTGAATGTAGTTTTGTATTGTTTTTTATAGTGATTGATGATCTATGTGAACTCACAAGTGGCTATTATGCTTTTAGGATCTGCGTAATACGCTGCAACTCTCTAATTGGCGATGTAGGAAAAACCTTGGCATAAAAAGTCAATTAATATAAAGCAATTAATATAGCATAATCAAGTAAGTGTCCAAAAAGTTGCATGTTTGAAGCAAACGGCGCGGATGGTTCCGTTTTCTGTGGGTGGTGAGTTTCGCATATAGTTTTTATTTTTCAAAAATCGAAGTTTTGTTAGCTCTGTTCTTTGTAGGATCCATACAAATCGATAAGGGGAAAAAAAACTACACAGATAAAATCTATATGAGTGATGCCTAAGCTATGGCTTACAACGATAAAGTTGGTGTTTGTGTGGACTCACGAGGGTAGTGACGGGAACACGAAGTGTATTTGCACCTAGCAAATGTAAAAATTTATAGGGAAAAACGTGAGACAGATAAGCATTTTATCTTTTTGAACAAAGAAATAAGCATAGGTAGATCATGATATAACTATGTGCTTCAGGTGTTCGTAAAAAGGAAATAGTGGAAAATAACATAATCTGTTGTTGTAATCAGAAAGAAAATTACGTATCAGCCCAACTAAATAAATCATGCAGGACAGGATTGGAATTGAATACCTGGGCGAAACTGTAGATAGAACAGGTTGCCTCATCGTTGAGGGTGACGGTGTGTGAGGTTGAGCATCCTGTAAATAATACAACAGAAAATAACATGATAAGTGCACGTGAACAGTGATAGAGAACATAGAAAACTATCTGGAACGATAACATACTAACATAGGAACTCTAGCAGCAAAGATCAAAGCCAAAAGAAAGATCATCAGGAAGTTGCACGATCAAAACAAAGTTACATCTTCTGGAGCGCTAATCCAACATTTTTTTTTGTTGAAAATCAAAATAAGTTCATCTTGAGGCCCCTCTCTAACAAACGTATAATCTACATCTAAGGATATGGACGTAAGAGGCAGCAATATCGGGACCTAATAATATCTCTATGTATGGCTCGCCTAGAAACAAATATAGAACTACAAAGTATAATAGATGCTGAAGACAGTAAGCCTAACATTACGAACCTACCTATGTCAAGCACAATGACACTAATTTGAAGCACTATCATACCCAGTGACATTTAACATCCACATTTATACTAAGAGGCAAACACACACTACTATTGCTATTGTAATACCCTTTGAGGCTGCTAAAATAGAATTGTCTTCCATTCATAGTTCTTGAATTGCGTTGCAAAGAAGCAAACAAAGAACACTGCAGCATTCCCTTCCAAAAGAAGAACGATTTACACAATAATATGGCCACATACCTCGGTAGCTACGTAGAAATTTTCTTTAACCATCTCCTCCTTGAATTTCTCCACCTCTTTCATCAGTCACAACTCCATCACTTGAAAATTCCCAAGTATAACCAACAACCAACATCAATCACCTCGGTCTTACACAATATCTTTGTTCTAATAAAGGATGCTCACCTCTCTAGACCCCAGGGGACTATCTCATTTTATTAGATGACACCTCATTTCTTGCAATTTTTTAGAAAAATCTAAGAAACAATGATACAATATGACCTTAACCCAAGTCAATGCCTAATTATTTCATTTTTCCAGAAAAAAGGAACTGAAAATGTTTTTACTATAACTGAAATCATAAAAATGTTTGTTGATCTATAACTGAAAATGTTTTTACTTTTGACCTCTAAATATATTCCAAACTTAAGAACATTTTATTTAGATTACTACTGGAAAGGTACACTTACTCAATTATGTTTGCACCCCCAACCACATTCTCAAAAATCCAAAATATATGCACAAACTGAAAATGATTAGGCATAAAAATGATCCATGCAAACTGAGAGTGCATAAATCTTGCTTTTAGAATCTAGACAGCTCCAAGTCTCGCACATTACTTATGTTAGTCATAGCCTCCAAGTAGTTCCAACCATGTCATGTTTCAAAGCAGAGCGACTAGTTAAAAGATCAATGCAATACCAATATCATCAATTTGTCAGTGAGACGACCATACAGCATACACCACTAATACTGCACATACATGCCCATGGCCCATAATCGACAAAATCACACGGGTAATTAAACCATACAGTTCGCCGACGCTGATCACACGCCGTAGTACAAACAAACGGCATCCACACAAAGCAAACTAAACCCATCTATATCAATACCGATCGCATAGTCCGCACGGATCCAACCGAATCACCGATCGCGGCTGCGGCTGCACAGAATCGCAGCAGGACGAAGCGGCGACGCAGATCTCGAGGCGCGATCGGATGGCTCAGACGTCGCGGTCGCGTTATAATTCAGGCGACATGGTCGGTAGCGGTCGCGATCGGTCGCAAGAATTGTAGATGGTGTGCTCCCACCGCACCCACGCCACCCGGAGTACCGCTTTGCCGAGGTCGCGAACTCCACCTGGTCCCACCACCGTGCGCCCTGGGTGGCGTAGTACCACGCCTCCACCGACGCCTCGCACCCGTCCACGTGGAAGCCACGGTACATTGCATTGAGTTCCTGTTCAAAAGAATAAAAGATGGTATGAATTAATTATGCAAATAGCAACGGACACACTTTAAAATGTAGTGTTTAAAGACTGAACAAATGAACCATACATGTTCAAGAAAAAAAAATTAATACTCAGGTTATCCTCGAGCAAATGACTATAGGCTTACCTTCAAATCTTGCTCCCCACCATCAGTTGCAATCTTATCAGGTTTCAGAGACTCATATTCCTTCACATCTACCCAACCAACAGTGCAAAACCTCCAATGAAATATATGTCATTGGAATGTTCACATGTATTAACAGAGCTCTTATACATCATATGTAAGCTAAAAAAATAAAGAAAACAAATATCATATTGCAAAAGGGCGCATCCATCAACTGATGCTGCAAATCATTATAACATCACAAACTTTAGAGTTAGGATACTAAAACTTTCACAATCCTTGTACAATCTTGCATGCTACTCTAACCCCATATTAATCTTCAACGTAAAAAGGGTCATAGAAATATATCGATCAAAACAATATCCCGAATCGCATGATCGAGCTCTTCGCATGCCATTTCGACTTGCTGATTATCCTCCTCAGCGCTTCATTGGCTTCTTGCAGTGTATTCACGCTGTGATCCACCTCGAAGGCTATCCTCTGGATGCTGAACTGCAAAATCCGAACAAAACCTTGAGGATTATCCTGTGTTGCACCACCCTTTAAGAAGACGATAGTCATGATAGTATAATAGGCGAAAGGAAAAATTGTCTACTATTGATTGTGAGAAATGGGAAGAACCCGATATTGCATTTATAGTTCTTATCTGAAACTTTGATGAGGTTTATTCCCTACATATTTAAGGACTTCTCTTTTCTTGTCTAACCGTATTGCTAAACGGAATCATTACAGTGCAACATAATATCAAGCATGTCAAAGATTTGAAGAAATATAAAAAATGTGAAATTTGCAGTGCAAGTGCAATTTTTTTGCTTGCGACTGCATTATATGTTTGCTTCATATGTTACCATAGACCAGAAAACTGATGGGAATTTGAGATTCAAAACATTCTGCAAACTTCAGCTACACAGAGACGCAAGGTGCACCAGAATTTAATAATGCAGTTCAGATGCTCATCATTGCATAATACGTAGCATTGCATTTGGAAATAGGTCAGTAGTGCTTCCAAAGATTGTACCTGTGCACCTTGTCGAACACGTATATCGATACCTTTGCTATCAATTGATATAAGCTCAGCCAATGAAAGAACTTTTATCAACTGAAGGAGCCAATGATGCAGTTCTTTCAGTCGAGATGACATTCTTCAGCAAGTCGAGATGGCACGCGAAGATCTTAAAAACACACCTAAAAGCAATAAGCAATTTCTCTAAAAAAATAGGGACGCGAGGGACCGAGAGGAGATAGCGGCTGACACTAAAAACCAAGAACAAAATCTTACAAAGGACGAAGAAGCAAACATAAAAATTATTAGTAGGCAAGATCCAGAAGGAAACCCCCTTAAAATCAATAAGCAATTTATTTAACAAAAAAGGGATAAATCAACCGGCGCTAAAACTAAGAAGCAAATATCGATGAAGAAACAAAACTGCCGCCTCCTAAGGGTGGGGACTTATCATTGGAGGATCGATCCTAAGGGTGGCATGACACCTGTGTCCAGCATGAACCGACAGTAGATAAGTATTCCTATGATGGCATCTTATAGCATACAAACATGATTTAGAGCTAATCATTATTATCTACTTATCATATACATAGGCAAACATGCACTAATTAAAAATCAAATCAGCTTTTGAGCTGTGAGCAAGAATTATCAGAATATGTGTTTGGAAAATACACATAAACAATTATACAGAACGAACAATCGTCAATTTCCATTGTAGGACAAAAGACTAACCATCAAATTGATATAGACATGCACTAATTAAAAATCGAATCAGTTTTTGAGCTGTGAGCAAGAACTATCATAATATGATATAGAGTATGTTCTATCAGTGCTTATTAAATAACCAATCACTGGATGCACTAATCTGTATGTATATTGGATTGGAGCAAATATGTAGGATCTTTCATACAATGTATACTAAAAAAATATCTCATTGCAAAAGAACACCACCAGCTTTTCTTGAGAAGAAAAGGAGCATATTTCCCTATATAACAATTCCTCAGTGTCCATGACACCTGTGTCCAGCATGAAGTGACAATAAATAAGTATTCCTATGATGGCAGCTCATAGCATACAAACATGATTTAGAGCTAATTATTCTTATCTACCTATCATATACATAGGCAAACATGCACTAACTAAAAATTGAATCAGCTTTTGAGCTGTGAGCAAGAACTATTAGAATATGTGTTTGGAAAATACACATAAACAATTATATAGAACGAATAATCGTCAATTTCCATTGTAGGACAAAAGACTAACCACCAAATTGCTATAGAGTATGTTCTATCAGTGCTTATTAAATAACCAATCACTGGATGCACTAATCTGTATGTATATTGGATTGGAGCAAACATGTAGGATCTTTCATATAATGTATTCTAAAAAATATCTCGTTGCAAAAGAATACCATCACTTTTCTTGAGAATAAAAGGAGCATATTTCCGCTTATAACAATTCCTCGGTCCTGCAGCTTTGATCTCGTGGAGTGTCGAGGTAAATTAATACTATTAGTATTATCTAACAAATAAACAATACTCTTATCTCGTGATGAGTCTAACCACTCAAGATTTAGTTTTGATTCTAGCAATTCATAGTTTCACACCATCTAACAAAGAATGAGGCATAGCTAAATCCAAAGCAATCTGAATGTAGAATACTTGAAATAATAAGTTCAAGTTTGACCTTGCAAATGATCTTGACAAAAAGGTTGAATTGGCGAATCGACCTCATCGTGGTTACTGTACACTTGAGGAGGGCCAAGGCATGAATGGATGGATGATGCGGTCGCAATCGATGCATGAATTTCAATTCTGGCACCCTAATTAATTTCTAGCTTCCAAATTGATCACAGAGTCCATAATGTCACCTATCACATTGTAGCAGAAAGCAGATAAGTAAATCTAAAACACAAAACCAATCAAAAATAGTAAGCACGGTCTCACCATCCATCGTGAAATTGGGCTGTGTCAGTGGTCTCAATCAGTAGGAAGAACGACAAAGCTGGGTGAGGCGGCCAGTGATTGGAGGGGTGACGACAGAAAGAAACGGTAGAGACGAAATGACGTGGGGCGCCAGGCCTTTGCTGATGCCCCGCCGGTGCCACCGCCGCGTGCGCTGCTGATGCGCTGCCTCCGCACTGACAATGGACGGGACAACGGCGCAGGGGACCAGGAAGTGAAGACGGAGCAGATCTGGCCTGCACCGCCACCCTCATCGCCGCCTCCCTCGCACTGTGATGCGGCTAGCAAGGGTGCGGGCGGGAGGACATGAACGGCGGCCAAGCGGGCGAGCGTGAAGTGAAGACGAAGCAGATCTGGCCTGCACTGCCACCCTCATCGCCACCTCCCTCGCACCGCGATGCGGCCAGCAAGGGTGCGGGTGGGAGGGCATGAACGGCGGCCAAGCGGGCGAGCGCGACCGAGACGGTGTCGACGCGTTGGGAAGAAGGCGGAGGCGGGCCCCACGCAAAACACCCTCCCTCTCTCGTGCAGATCCGAAGCCGCGCCGCCCCCCGTCCTTCTCCTCTAGCGGCGGATCTCGCCTAGATCAGCTGTCGCCACTGGTGGGAAGGAGGGAGCGGTCGCGGCGAGCACAGCCACGGCGGGGGAAGAGACGGGGATGGCTGGCGGCGCTTGTAGAGAGGGACGGCAGAAGAGGCAGAGGGGGCGGCGCTTGCAGAGAGGGGCGGCGGAAGAGGCAGAGAGGGGTGGCGGAAGAGGGAGAGGGAGGGGATGAAATGCGACGCGGTTCACACGAGAGAGAGATGAAGGCTATCGAGGGCGACGTGGACACGTGTCGCCTCAGCGTTACATTAAGCGCTAGCGTTCGGATCGTCTTGACCTAGAGCGGAGCTCGGCGCGATCAGACGGATTGTTTTTTTCGGGCGACGTGGCCCTAGCGAGAGGGGGAGAAGTTCTTCCGCTGTTAAATAGGTTAATAAAACTTCAAAAACTTTAATAAATTTTATTTTTGATTTTTAAAACTTTAGAAATTCAAATAAAGCACTGAAACTCTTTCAAATTTCAGAAAATCCAATAAAATAATAACTTTATTTATTTTATTTTGGTAACAGAACTTTGGGATGTTACAGTCTTGGAGTATTCTGATCGGAGGGGAGGAAGTACGAGGCCAGGGGTGACCCTAACGATGTCGACGGTGAAGGCGATGAGGTGACAGCGCTCGGCTGAAGCGAACGCTTGAGCCTGACTGGAGCTCAAGTTCACTTGGAGGAGGAAGAAAGTGAGGCAAGCACTAGAATGGCAACAAGGACTTGGAGCAACTATATAAAGGCACACAGCCTGTCCAGGGAGAGTGGTCGGAGTGGTTGGGTGCTGTTGACGGTATGGACAACATAGTGTAGAGGTTGTGACGGTTTTGAGTGACGGGTATTAAATGCCGAATGACATTCCAAATAAGAAAATAAGATGCAGTCCCAATAAGACTTGTGCTGGCAAAAGAGAAAGTTCACTCAACTAACTTCCAAAAATGCGATTAAGAAGAACAAACCAGCAATCACATAAAAAGTTTTAAAAATCCCATATTTTTGCCTATATAGATTTTTGGGCTGTTACAAACCCTACCCCCTTAGGAAGAATCTCGATCCCGAGATTCAAGGTTCGAAGACCTCCTACGAACTATAAGGTGGTCGTAGGAGAGCTTAAGACTAGGAACTAGCCGTGGAGGAACTCACGACCAGGTAGTGGTCGTAGGAATGCTTACGATCATGGAGTGGTCGTAGAGTCTTACAACTATGGGGTGGTCCTAGAAATTATAGCAGTCGCAAGAGATCTATCAGATCCTTGCTAGTTTCAGAACAATTGGGGGTATTCTGCTTTCAACAAGTCTTCACGCTCCCATGTAGCTTCGGCTTCTGTGTGGTTGCTCCATCTGACCTTGCACAAGCGGTATACCCGGTTCCTTGTCTGTTTCTCTACCACTTCTAAGATTTCGACTGGGTGTTCGGCATATGACAAATCCTTTCCCAGTTCGATGTCTTCCAATTGGGTTTGCTCTTCGGGCACACGGAGGCATTTCTTGAGTTGGGATACATGGAACACATTGTGTACGTCAGACAACTGCTCGGGTAGCTCCAGCTAGTAAGCTACTTCTCCCTTCTTGGCGACGATCTGGTATGGCCCTATATATCTCGGTGTCAACTTCCCTTTGACCTTGAATCTTCTAGTTCCTTTGAGGGAAGAGACCTTTAGGTAGACAAATTCCCCTATGTTGAACTTCAACTCTCTACGACGACAGTCAGCGTAGCTCTTCTGTCTTGATTGCGCCACCAGTAGTCGGTGTCGAATGAGACATACCTTGTCTTCAGCTTCCTTTAAGTAGTCTGGTCCGAAGAAGTACCCTTCTCCAGCTTCGGACCACAACAGAGGTGTTCGGCATTGTCTTCCATAAAGGGCTTCAAAAGGGGACATCTTCAGACTACACTGATAGCTATTGTTGTATGCAAATTCAGCATATGGGAGGCACTTCTCCCAATCAGCAGCGAACTCTATAGCGTAAGCCCGGAGCATGTCCTCCAGGACTTGGTTCACCCTTTCAGTCTGACCATCAGTCTTAGGGTAGTATGCTGTGCTGAAGGCCAGATAGGTACCCAAGGCTTCATGAAGACTGTCCCAGAAATGGGAGGTAAACTGTGAACCTCTATCTGAGACAATTCACTTGGGCACACCATGTAGACTGACTATCCGAGACATGTATAGCTCTGCTAGCTTGTCACCTTTGTAGGTGGTCTTTACAGGAATGAAATGGGCAGTCTTAGTCAATCTATCAACGATGACCCAGACCAAATCATACCCCAACCTGATCTTAGATAGGCCAGTTATGAAGTCCATGCTGATCTCTTCCCATTTCCATTCAGGCACTTGTAGGGGCTGCAAAAAACTGGCAGGCTTCTAGTGTTCTGCTTTGATCTGCTAGCACACATCACAGTGTGCTACGTGCACTACGATGTCCCTCTTCATTCATGGCCACCAGTAGCGTTGCTTCATATCTTGGTACATCTTGGTGCCGCCTGGGTGAATTGAGTATGCTGATTCGTGGGCCTCCTTGAGGATTAGCTCTTTCAGCTCCTGATGATGGGGCACAAAAAGGCGCTTTCCATACCGTAGGATGCCCTGATCATCCTTTATCATTTTGGAGGCCTTCCCTTGCTCCATGAGCTATTGGAGACTTTCGGTGCTGGTGTTCCCTGCTTGCACGGCCTTGATCCTTTCTTCCAAGGTCGGCCGGACCTCTAAGGATGAGAGGCTCCCTTGTGGCACTATCTCTAGATTGAGCTTCTCAAGTTCTTCAAAGAGAGCAGGCTGCCGTCCCTAGGTCACAATGTGGTTACAATAGGACTTCCTGCTCAGTGCATCAGCCACCACATTGGCCTTGCCCGGGTAGTAGTAGAGGTCCAAGTCATAGTCCTTGATGAGCTCTAGCCATCTTCATTGCCTTAGGTTAAGATCTGGCTAGGTGAAGATGTATTTGAGGCTCTTATGATATGTGTATATGCTACAATGATTTCCGATGAGGTAGTGGTGCCATATCTTCAATACATGTACTACTGACGCCAGCTCCAGATCGTGAGCAGGGTAGTTCTCTTCATGTGGTTGAAGCTACCGAGATGCATAGGCTATGACCTTCTTATCTTGCATCAGCACACTTCCTAGCCCTTGACGAGAGGCATCACAATATACCTCGAAGTCCTTATGGATATCAGGGAGGACCAGGACTGGGGTAGAGGTTAAATGAGATTTTAGTGCTTGGAAACTCTTCTCACATCCTTCGGTCCATTCAAACTTCCTTTCTTTCTTCAGCAGCTGGGTGAGAGGTCGGCAATCTTGGAGAACCCCTCAATGAATCGACGGTAGTATCCCGCCAATCCAAGGAAACTCTAGACTTCAGTCACCGAAGTGGGTGGTTGCCACTCCAGGATGGCTTCCACCTTGGCTGGGTCCATGGCTACTCCATTTGTAGATATCACATGGCCCAGGAAGCTAACATCAGATAGCCAGAACTCGCACTTACTGTACTTGGCATATAGCTAGTGCTCCCTGAGTGTTTCTAGCACCAATCTCAGGTGTTGTGCGTGCTCTTCGGCATCCTTAGAGTAGACCAAGATATCATCAATGAATACCACCACGAATCGGTCTAGGTACTCCATGAACAGCTTGTTCATCAGATTCATGAAATAGGCCGGGGCATTGGTTAGTCCAAATGGCATAACAATGAACTCATAGAGGCCGTATCGGGTAGAGAAGGCTATCTTGGGGATGTCTTCAAACCTGATCTTCAACTAGTGATACCCTAAACGCAGGTCTATCTTGGAAAACTTCGTTGCCCCCTTCAGTTGATCGAACAGGTCGTCAATCCTGGGTAATGGGTACTTATTCTTGATAGTGACTTCATTCAGGGACCGATAGTCTACACACATCCTCATGCTGCCATCCTTCTTCTTCACGAACAGTACCGGGGATCCCCATGGAGATGAGCTCGGTCTAATAAACCCCTTCTCTTGTAGCTCTCAAATTTGCTTCTTCAGCTCCTCAAGTTCATTCACCGGCATCCTATAAGGTCTCTTGGACATGGATGCTGTCCCAGACATCAATTCCATGATGAACTCTATATCCCGATCTGGTGGTCCTCCAGGCAATTCTTCCGGGAAGACGTCAGGGTATTCCTGCACCACTGGCATTCCCTCCAAAGGAACGCCTATGGCATAGCAAACTGCCCTTTTCCATCAAAAAGGTCTATCCATTTTGACTATGACCTCCAGGTCGGGTCCTTTGGTAAGGCTGACTGTCCTATTGATGCAGTTTATTACCCCTTGATACCTGGCTAGCCAATCCATCCCGAGGATGATGTCTAAGGTCTGGGCCTCTAGCACCATCAAGTCTGCGGGAAACACTATCCCTTCTAACAGAATTTCCACCCTAGGGCTTACTAATTTGGCCCATAATAGTCCCCCAAGTGAGCTAAGCTCTAGAGGCTTCTTGAGAACAAAGGTTGGCAGCTACCAACGATTCACAAACTTGCGGGAGATGAAGGAATGCGATGCTCCAGAATAAAAAAGGACACATGCTGGCGAGGAATTAACTGAAAATGTACCCATCTGCACACTCCTGGTGCCTCATGTGCTTCCTCAACTGTGACGTGGTTCACCCGACCTCGCCCTTGGGTTGGTGCTGATGAAGTCACATGCCTTCCTCTTGCTGCTGTCCCGGGTGTGAATAGTACCCGTGCTGTCGTACCCCCAGCATTAACCTTGGTAGGAGGGGTAGATTGCTACTAGCAGTCATGGGCGAAGTGCCCGAGCCCACCACATCTAAAACATGCTAGGTGGGCAGGTGCAGCGCCGCCCTGCTGGGGCTGACATGGCCGGACAGGAGTGGTATATGAGGCACCACCGGGCCGATTTGCTGGAGCCAAGGATCGGGGTAGAGTGGTCGGTCGGGTGCCACTGCCAGATGGTGCACCATAGGATGGTTGTGCACTAAATGATGGCCCCCGAGGAGTACCCATCTTCCGTTGTGGGTGTCTTCAAGTGTCTTGCGTTCACTTTCTAGGTGCAATGCCTTGTTGATCAGTTGTTGGAAGTCTTGAAAGTCATGAGTGCTCAGCTGAACTCGCAGTCCATCACACAGTCCCTCCATAAAGCGGTCAATCTTCTCTTCCTCATCTGCTATGTCACTCTGTGCATAGCGAGCCAGCTGATTGAACTGAGTGAGGTACTCAGTGACTGAGGAGTTGCCTTGCTTCAAAGTCCTGAATTCATTCCTCTTCATGCGCATGACACTTGCGGGAATGAAGTTGTTTTGGAAGGCTTCTTGGAACTCGGCCCATCCTACTTACGCTATCTGACTGTGCTCCTTCTCCCAGCCTTCGCCCGAGTTCGCAACTACCCCAGGCTGCTAGATTATTATCCCACCAGTCGGCGGCTAGTCCAGTGAGTTGGTTTGTTGCGTACACTACTTTGTCTTCCACTCGGCATTGGGCCAGGGTCAGCTTCTTCTCCATCGTGCGAAGCCAATCTTCAGCTTCTAGTGGCTCATTTGCGCTAGAGAAGGTGGGAGGCTTTGTGCGCATAAAGTCCCCGAAGCTGGACCCATGGCTGGCCGCTCCGGCTTACTGACCAGCGGCCATTGCTTGTAGCAGTTGAGTTTGTTGCGCTAACACTTGGGCCATCGTGGTAAGCTCAAGTGGTGGCGGTGGTGCTGGTGCTGGTGCTGGGCCACGTCCACGACTATGGCCACGACCATGACCCGTGGCTGCTCTCCTTAGAGGCATCTGCTAATGAGAACTTTTTAGAGAGCAGTACGCGACAACACAAAGCAGCATGTTCAAGGCCAACTGGTAAAAATCAAAGAGAGGCACTTAAACCAAAGAAGGGTTCTGCAAAACCGAGAGAAAAGAAAAAGCCAGAAAATACATATATATACCTTTGAAGGGCTGTTAAACTGCTCTTTAGTGCATAGTCTTAGGTTTCAATCGACCAGCTAGCTAAGGCCGTTACCCTACAGTCGAGGGCTCTGATACCAAGTCTGTCAGACCCCAAATTTGGGATTTGGGATCATTTGTGTTAACCCGTACTATTCCCTAGATCAGTAGATAGCACACATAGATACATTCTTGGAACATTCCCATAACTAAGTACGCTCAAGCAGACCTATGGTCAGGTCTATAGTTGCGACCAAACTTGGTCGATAAAGGTAATCTGAGGAGGTCTTGAAGAGGTCCTGAGGGTCACATAGAGGTCTTGACGAAGTCCTGAGGAAGTCCTGGAGCGGTCCCGTGATTATCCTAGAGTGGTCCTGAAGAGATCGAGGGAGGTCCTGAGGAGGTCCCGTAGTGGTCTCGTGGCAATCCTCGAGTGGTCCTGAAGTGGTCGTGGGAGATCCTGAGGAGGTCCTAGAGGGAGGTCCTAAGGAGGTCCTAGAGGGAGGTCCAGAGGAGTCCTGTAGCGATCCTATAGTGGTCTCGTGGGGATCCGAGAGTGGTCCCGAAGAGGTCGAGAGAGGTCCTGAGGAGTGGTCTTGGAAAGGTCACTAGGAGGTCCTGGGTGGTCCTGTAGAGGTTCCGGGGAGGTCCTGAGGAGATCCTGGAGGGAGGTCCTGAGGAGCACTATGGAGAGATTCTTGGAGAGCTCCTAAAGAAGTCCTAGGAGGTCCTGAGTAGTACTATAGAGGTTACGAGGAGGTCCCGAGGAGTGGTCCCAGGAGGTCCTGAGAAGTACTGTAGACATTCCGAGGAGGTCCTAGGGAGGTCCTAGGGGGCTCTGAGAATACGACAAAAGGGGTACAGGAGGTCCTAGGGAGTGGTCTTGGGGAGGTCCTAGGATACGACAAAAAGAGGTACAAGAGGTCCTGAGAAGGAGGTCCTAAGAAGGAGGTCCTGAGGAGTGGTCCTGGAGATATTTTGAGGAGGTCCTCAGGAGTGGTCCTAGAGATATTTGAAGGAGGTCCTAAGGAGTGGTCCTGGAGATATTTTGAGGAGGTCCTAAGGGGTGGTCCTGGAGATCACACCTGGCCTTAGGTGGTATGCCTACACTTGGTGTGGACCGTGCTCGGTGCGTGTAGTGCTCGTAGGGACGATGCTCGCATCAACAATTGAATAGTACCAGCCCGCAACATAATTTAGATTTATACATATCAGGCCGTGCGGCCAATTGTTTTACAAAACAGCCACAAAAAGAGAAATCTTACAAGAGTCAGAGTACAGAACAAAAGATAAGTGCAGAAGCAAAATAAGTCAAAGTGGATGCATTCACTCTGCCCACAGGCAAGCGATTGGGGGTCCCGGCCTAAGCTTCATCATCTCCTGGTGCAACCTCCAAGTAGTAGTAGTCGTAGGGATCTTGGTCGCTTGGGTCTGAAAGATTATAATGGACGAACATGAGTACACAACCGTACTCGCGAGCCAACACACAATGCAAATCATATAGATGCAGGGCTAGTCAAAGGAGGTTTTAGAGTTCTTTTATTTGCACAAAGCTGAGTTTGAAATAGATAAGTAGTAGAGAATCCTGAGACTTAGCATTTTACTAATTTGTTTTCATAAATGGGTTTTCATTTTGTAAAGTACTAGTGGTGGTCCCACCTCCTATACCATTGAGTGGCTTCATCCACCCAATGTTCGGGCTATCCCGTAATTACCACTGGTCCCCGACTAGGCTCTGTCCACTAGTCCCCGACCAGGCTCTTTCCACTGGTCCCCGACCAAGCTTTCTCAAAACCCCTGGGGTCCCACCCCATCCTTCTTTTTCCATCACAAATGGTTTTTGTAAAAATGAAAGCTATATCAAGCAAGTTCTCAGCACCGCTTTTGACCGTGAGCACGGCTATCTAGATAGTTTTCTTACTCTGCAGAGTTCACACACTTTACCCACAAGAGATAATCATCTTGATATATTGTAACAGCCCAAAGTTCATTACCAAAATAAAAGTGAATAAAGTTATTATTTTATTGGATTTTACAAATTTGAAAGAGTTTGATTGCTTTATTTGAATTTCTGAAGTTTTAAAAGTCAAAAGTAAAATTTATTAAAGTTTTTGAAGTTTTATTTGAGTTAAAGTTGAAAAATAAAAATTAATTAATTTCTAAAATTTTCTGAGATTTTTTTTAAAAAAACTATCCCTAATTATTTTAAAGCCAAATAAATTATGTGCAAAAATAAAAGCCAACTTTACATTAGAATTATTTTTATTAAGTTCAAAATAATTCTAGGAATTTTTATGAATTTTTCTAGAATTTTTGGACTCTATTTGCTATGTTCTAAAAATAATTGATTTATGGTGTAAAATCTGAATTAATTTCGAAAATTAATAAATAAATAAAAAAATTTGAACTTCCCATCGGGTCACCCCTCCATACGCTGCTTTGGATCCAGCACACTTAACCTCAAAATTCCTTTGCATGCTTAGCCATCTTTGCTTTTTCTTTCAATTGGTCATATTCCGAGGCAATGTTTTGTTTCTGTTATGTGTTCTTTGTCGAGGGCAGCCATGGCAACGCCACGACCCCGCCGCCACCCTCACCGGCTCCGCCCGCCACCCCCACCATCCTCGCCTCCTCTCCTCCCTCCCTTGCTCCCTCTCCACGTCGGAGCAGCCACAACCAAGCAAGGAGCTCCATACTCTATTAATGGTGCCACCACCTCTCCTCTTTTCTCTTCACTCAAGCCATCAAAATTGATTCCGTCGGAGGCTAAACGTCCGCGTTATCGCCACGCACGCCGCAGCACCTTCAATTGGGCATTTCATCCACTACACGCAGCTTAATTTAATCGTTTCATCTTCGTTTTTATTTGCACTCGAGCGCCGCCTCGATCTCCCTCTCCGGCCTCCTCCGCCCCTATAAAAGAAAGCACCGGTGCGCAATGCTTCACTCATTCATCCCTGAAAATCTTAGCTCCTCTCTCCTTTCTCCTCTCCGCAATCGAAGATTTTTCGTCATGCCGATCGAGCTCCCTTCCGCCGCTTCTAGCGCTCTCTCAGTGGACCCGGCACCATCGACTACACCACTAGCTTCCTCGACGTGGTCTCGCCGTGCTCTCCTCACCTTCGCCGAGAGCATAGCCGAGTACTGCCGCCACCGTGAGCCCACGCCGCGCCGACGTCGCCGCCCTCGCCTCCGGCCATCCGTACACGCTTCTCCACAACCGAGGTGAGCACCGCATCCACGCCCTTCTCTCTCTCCATTCCACCCCTCGCCGCCGTGAACACCGCTGTTACGCCGGCAATATCGCCATCTAAACCTTAAACCGAAGCTTTTTCTTTTGTGGATTGCGTCGCCGTCGAGCTAGCGCCGGCCGCACCGTCTCTACCACTAGCATCGCGATGTCGCGCTCTTCGTGGTGCTCTCCTTCCCTCGCCGTCACAGTCGCCGAGCACCTACCTCCATGGCGCCATTTTTTTTTTCTTAAAGCTTGCTGTTCAGCCGAAATGTGCAAGAAGATGAACAGAGCTTTAGATTTATACTTTGTACATAGAAATTTTATTCCTTCCAAAAATCCGTTCTCTCACGCACAAACTCCAAATCCGTTGATTCTTTCTCCTAAATTCATCTAAAATCAACTACTATTCCCAGTATTTATTTCATAATTTTTAGATTTTATTTAATTTCTGTTAATTATTTGGTCTATTTTATGCTGCTCGTTAAATGCCACGGCCAACCGCGCGCTTTCCATCCCAACCAAGGTGAGCGCCTGCTTCCCGCGGTTCCCTCTTCAAATCGCCACAAACCTCATCCACTAACTCCTCTCCGCTTGGTCATAATGCCGACGTTACGCCGCCGTCGTCAAGGATTTCTCTGTTGATCTGCGTCGCCATCAAAGATCCTCTCGCCGAGCCGTCAACACCGTTAAGTTCGCCTCAACGTGTTCTACGTCGACCTTCTCTCTTTGGCCATAAAGATCTTTCTTTGTTCTTAGCCATCCTAAACTACAATTCTGTTAATAGTGAATTTTCGGAATTATATCATTCCATGTGACATTCAACCTTCCGAATTTCGTTTCTCCTCATACGAACTCCGATTGCGTCGATTCAACTTCCTAAATTCATATAAAATCGATACCTTCCTAGCAGTATTTATGTTATAATTTTTGGATTTTATTTGGATTTTATTTGAATATTATTTGAATTCGGATCGTTTACACGATAGATTTCACGACTTGGACGACCGGATTTCAACGCCGCTTGAGAATAATCCATTAAGCAAGGCAAGTTACATTCTTGACCATATTTGCACCCAGTATTTAAAATTATTTAAATTCTGTTTTAAATTATTATTGCATGCGTATTTATATTCAAGTAATTTAAATTCTGTTTTAAGCTTTATAGTTATTCCCAATGCCTTTGTATGTCCAATTATTGTCAAGAGAGGTGGTATGGAGAATTTATCGAATGCAATATATTTTGGAGTTAGAATTTGTTGGAGTTTGGATAATAAAAGAAAATTGTGCATGGATGTGTGAAGATACAGAAAATTATTAATAGATAATGGATGTTGAATTACATAAATAAATGATTATTGATATTGGCTTATTGAGAATGAATTGTAGAAATGGTTGGATGTGGGATTACTAGAGTTATATGATTGTTGGATATTAGATGTCAATCATAGACATAGATTATTATTGGATTATTGAATTGAATGATGTTGGATTATTAGGAATACATGAATATTATGGTTGGATTATAGAAATAAATAATTATTAGATATCGGATGTTAGAGATAGATTGTTGTTGTTGTTGGATTAATAAAGAATGGATGATAGATAGATACTATAGTCAAATCTTGAATTATTGATATCGATTCTAGAAATAGATTGCTATTGGATATCGATTATCTAAAGATTTGATTATAGAATTACTTAGTCATTAGATTGATGTTGAATTAGTAGAAATAGTTTATTAAGGAACAATGGATTGATAGATATCGGATTATAAAATTAGAGTATAGTTAAATATTTGGATCAATTGATGTTGGATCATAGAATTAGACTTATATGGTGTAGATTGGACTAATGGATATTGGATTGTTGAAGATTGGACTATCACAATACTGATGGTTTACATACTGATCTCGTTCTTGACAAGTCTTGGACATTTAACCCTCACCCTAGATAAAATCTAGTTGATACAATAGTATGAACTAGAACATTTTGAGAAAGATTATGCTTAGCGATGCTTAGACCCAGAAATGTTTTGATTTGGGAACTTTTAGCCAAAAATCAATTGTGGTTTAAATTAGATTCCATGACATCGGTGTGTTATGGAAATTTATAAACGACTCAAAAATGAAATAAATGAAAATGGTTTGGACTTGGGCATAATGGATGTTTGGTGGGTGCATGTTTTTGCGGGATCAACCGAGGATGGTTGAGGCCCATGGGTTTGTTGGAAAGTTGCCCAAGTCGCTTAAGGACCGGTCTTGAGTGTATGATGCTATGCCTATAATGGGCTATGCCACAATCGTACTACCACATGTCCCAAGTATGGGTGGGACTGGTGAATAATTTGTAAAGTTCCACCGTGGTCGTTCCTTCTGGATCACGGTGGGTAGTCATGTTTACGACCTATGTTAGTCCCACTGGCGCAAGAGGGCCCGAACCCGGAGGTTTTCAATTCCAAAGGGGTGGCGAAACCTTAGCGAGGGTAACTTTGGAATGGCGCATTGTAAAGGCCTTGGCACGTGCTCTAGACTGCTTACCTAAGGTAGTGGCGGTGGCATAGATATATGCCGGACAAACTAGAGAAGTCGTGTCTTGTGGGTAAAGTTGTACAACCTCTGCAGAGTGTAAATCTATTCAATAGCCGTGTCCACTGTTAAGGACATGTCAATGAATCTGCTCAAAGTTAGATTTTGGTTTTGGTTTCAAAAGACTTCATCAAATGGATTATGCAAATGGGAATTGGGCGGGAAGCCTTGTGATAGGAGGTATCCTTCACCATTCATGTGTGAATGTTATCGACTATAAAATTGATTTATAAAATGAATTTTAGTTATAGAATAACTGCTTTGGAACTTAGTACAAGTATTTACTGAAAATGATGTTTTATGCAAATTCAACCATATTAAGCTTTCCTTTGAGATATCCATATATGCATGTCATTCTCATTTTGATCGGTGTAACTTGCGAGCACACGGTAGTTGTGCTCATTCTTGCTTAATGCAAATAATTTCAGAGGAGAAGGACTTTGCCACGGTGTGGATCTCGACGACTAGGCCGCTTCCCAGCTTGATTGCCCGTGGCGGTTAACCGGACCCTACTACTTCTTCATCTTCCATTGTGTTTATTTTATTGTTGGCCCGTAGCCTCCTTTGTAATCAACTCGATGTTATTTATTAATAAAGTTGTGATATGATTTTGTTACCATATTTGTTTCTTCGTGTGAACTAGCTACCGATCATGGGACTAGTTCAGAAATGCACAGAGGATTCGGGAGTGTTGATCCCGGGTCTTACATATATACACACGTTTCCTTAGACATGTGAATCAAGGGGAGATTACCACAAGGCCTTTACAATGCTCAACCTCGACGCACTCCATTCGCTACACTAAGGTTTCCACCGCCCGGAGCCCCACTCCCTAGGACTCTAGGAGGCCCCTTCTTGTGCTATGCGGTTCCTGTGGCTTCGTTCTCCCTCGGCTATCCACCCGCATTTAACCCAACGGCGGAGCCACGCCGAGGCGAGCAAATTAGTTGGTCAGGTCGTACCCATTATTGACTTATGGTTGCACTGTTTTTGCATAAGAGGTCATTCCAATATTCGGTCCTTAACTGACTCGGGTGGTACATCCACATACCAACATTCTCTCGTGCCCCCGGCACAGCCACTCTTTCCAACCACCCAAGTCGAAAACTGTTTTTCAGGTTTTTGTTTTTGAAAAATACTCTTTAGTCCAACATACCAGCCAGGCTCCCAGCCTTGTCTACCCCAAATCACTTTCAAAACATTTTTAAGGATTGTGGTTGGGTATTTTAATGCCCACATGACATTGTATCTAAGCAAGGTTAAGCATGATACTTAGATACAGACCTATTAGCTAGTTTGTGATCCATTAAGTCTAGGGTGACAAAGGATAATGTCCCAATTCAAGGATGGGAAGTTTATACACAATTATTGTTAAGGCATTAACTATGAACTAGACCAATGTAGTTTGATAGAACATAGCAATGTAGTTTCATAATTTAAAGCAACATAATTTGCAAAAGGTAGGCTCAAAATGATCAAAGTGTTGACTCGCCTTGGCCAAGGTTCTGCTGATCTTGTCCTGGCTCAACCTGAGGATCTTCAATCGCTTCGGCTTCTATATACGCAAGAATAGCCGGAGGTCAAATAAACTCCGAGAAACTTAATTTGAAATCAACAATCCAAATGAACTCAAATAAATCCAAATACATCTAATGAAAGGGAAAACATTGAAAGGAAGCACCAACTTGGAGAGTCTTAGACCAAGGGTCTTAGACTAGGTTGGCCGAAGGTATAGACGGTTATGGTCAAAATACAGTGGTTGAGCTGTGTGGAAGTGCTATGACCAGGGGAGGTCGTAGAAGCGCCACGACCTGTGGAGATTGTGGAGGTACTGTGACTAGAGGAGGTCGTGGAGGTACTGTGACCAGGGGGAGGTCGTGGAGACACTGTGACCAGGGGAGGTCGCAGAGATGTGTGACCTAGGGGAGGTCATGGAAGTGTACGGCTTGAGGACATCACGGAAGTGCACGGACCTGGGGAGGTCGCGGGAGGGGACGATCTAGGGAGGTCGTGGGAGTGTACGGACCTGGGGAGGTCGCGGGAGTGTACGGACCTGGGGAGGTCGCGGAAGTGCTACAGTGTCACGACCAGGGGGAGGTCGTGGACGTGCTACAGTGTCACGACCAGGAGGAGGTCGTGGAGGTGCTACAGTGTTACGACCAGGGGGAGGTGCTACAGTGTTACGTCCAGGGGGAGGTCATGGAAGTGTTAGGACCAGTGGGAGGTCGTGGAAGTGTTACGACCAATGGGAGGTCGTGTAAGTGTTACGACCAGTGAGAGGGCGTGGAAGTGTCACGACCAATGGGAGGCCGCGGAAGTGTACGGACCTAGGGAGGTCGCGGAAGTGTACGACCTGGGGGAGGTCGCGGAAGTGCACGATCTGGGGAGATCGCGGAAGTGTTACAGTGTCACGACCAGGGGGAGGTCATGGAGGTGCTATAGTGTTATGACTAGGGGGAGGTCGTGGAAGTGTTATGACCAGTGGGAGGTTGTGGAAGTGTTACGACATGGAGGAGGTTGTGGAAGTGTTACTACCAGTGGGAGGTCTTGGAAGTGTTACGACATGGGGGAGGTCGTGGAAGTGTTACGACTAGTGGGAGGTCGTGAAAGTGTTACGACTAGTGGGAGGTCGTGAAAGTGTTACGACAGTGTTACAACCTAGGGAGGTGGCGGAAGTGTTACGACCAGGGGAGGTTGTGGAAGTGTTACAATAGTGTTATGACAGTATTACGACCTGGGGAGATCGCGGAAGGGTCACGACCAGAGGGAGGTCGCGGGAGTGTACGACCAGAGGGAGGTCGCTGCAGTGTACGACCCTGAGGGAGGTCACTGAAGTGTTATGACCAGCGGAAGATCATGGAAGCACTATGACCAAGGGAGGTCGTGAAAGTGCTTTTAACCGTGCGTAGTCGAATGAGAGAAGTCTTCGACTACACAACAGTAATCAAAAGAAACAAAGGTTTGACTGCTTCAATGCGATCGAACAAGCCAGTGAAAGAGCCAGAGAAAGAACCAAAGAAACATTGGAGAAAGAACAGGGTAGATTGAACAAGGAGGATCATCTGAGCCATTAGCAACGTACCGGTACTGAGTCTGGGGAAAGCGAACTAGTCGGAGCTGGGCTGACGACGGTGGACCGCGATTGCGAGAGGAACTCCGCGCTATGGCAGGTAGATGGTCCTTCAAGGGCGTCTTGGAGTATCTTGATCGGAGGGGAGGAAGTACGAGGCCAAAGGTGACCTCGACAGCGTCGATGGCGAAGGCGATGAGGTGACAGCACTCGGCCGAAGTGAACGCTTGAGCCTGACTGGAGCTCAAGTTCACTTGGAGGAGGAAGAAAGTGAGGCGAGCACTAGAATGGCAAAGAAAGGCAACAAGGACTTGGAGCAACTATATAAAGGCACACAACCTGTCCAGGGGGAGTGGTCAGAGTGGTTGGGTGCTGTTGACAGTATGGGAAACACAATTTAGAGGTTGTGACGGTTTTGAGTGACGGGTATTAAATGTCGAATGACATTCCAAATAAGAAAATAAGATGCAGTACCAATAAGACTTGTTCTGGCAAAAGAGAAAGTTCACTCAACCAACTTCCAAAAATGCGATTAAGAAGAACTAACCAGCAATCACATAAAAAGTTTTAAAAATCCCATATTTTTGCCTTTATAGATTTTTGGGTTGTTACAGCCGCACTCTCCTCAGATCTTTTTTCTACCTTAGATAACTTCAATCTGAGAGCTTGCAATGTAGATTCAGCATTCGCTTGTTCAACTTTCGCCAGTAAACACTTCATGTGAAGTACATAAAGGCATAAGATGCTTATTTAAAGTTAGAATATTACAACTAAATAATAACTTCTTGTACTTACTTCTCTTTTTCCTCTGCAAAGTCTTTGATCTCCCCTACCATGTCAACATTGGCTTTCCAGCACCTTTTGACAGATGTCATGAGGTCTTGGAGGTCTTTCTTTTCAGTTCTGGGAGATGAACATTCCGGAGGAATCTCATCCTCTGGCTGGCTAGATCAATGTTGGTTTTCTACGGCTCCTAAGACATTCTATGAGTCAGGATCTATACTGATAAAATTAAAGAAAGATTGTCAGGATAGAAATCTTGCCAAGTACGATCGCCTTCATCTTGAGTTTCGATGGTCTCATGGACCACCTCCTCTGAACGAATGGTCTCATGGACCACCTCCTCAGAATGACTGGTCTCACGGACCACCTCCTCATAACGGTTGGTCTCGTGGACCACCTCTTCCGCTCGATCCTCTTGAGGAGACCTCTCCGTCTGGACCTCCATGTCCAGCGGCGCTTCTTGGGACATCTCAACAGTTGCCGCCAAGACGTCTAGGACCACTTCCTCAGCAGTCCCAGGAGGTCCTTCCATTAGCAGAATCTCTTCTGCCGGGGATTCTTCTACTACCAATAGGATTGGTGGTGAGTTTTGCTCTTGAGTAGTCAGTTGACCTCTTTCGGGGTCTGATGGCAAATCATGGCTAAAAGAGAAAAGAAGAGGTTAATTATTTCAAAACCAAAATTATAAATGTATAAATCGAAGAACTTACTCGATTTCAAAGCTGCTTTCACTAAGGAGCGACATAAAGTCCTCATGAATAGTGAAAGTGGGTCCTCTCCTTTGCTCTGACGAGGAGGGAACTAAGGCCAGGGAGGTCTTTGGCCTTAGAGCCCTCTGAAGGGGGACCTCCTCCTCTGATTCTTCTGATGATCCTTGACCCTGGACCACCCCAGCCAATAAAGTTGATATAGAAGACACTGGCTGGGGGTTAGAGACATATCTGGAAATGGAAGTCTTGGCTTTTGTTTTTGATACCTTTCAGGTGGTAGATCTTGGAAGAGAAGGAACTGAGGCAAGAGGTCTTGGAGAAGCTAATGTCGAGGTAGATGTGAGTTTTGTCTTCTTCGGTGCAACAGGAGGTCTAGAGGTAATCCTTTCACTCTTTGCCTGAGAAGGAGAAGAGCTCGCACCCTCATCCGAGATGGAACGTTTCTTTGATGTCGTCTGTCCAGAAATATAAAAGTTAGACATAAGTAGTAAATTTATTTCTGTTTAATTAATTTCAATAAATACTTACCACTATGCGATCTTTCCTCAGTGATAAAGTTGCCCCAATCAAGCTTGGGGGCTGCTCCTCTAAATCTACTAGTTCTTTTTCTAGAACCCGGTCCTTTAACAAGACCGAGGTCCTAGCCAGGACCTCACATCTGAGAGAGCTGCAATACAATAAAAGTTATTTACTTCTTACAATGAAATTCAGTTCAAGTAAAAAAGATGAGTGAAGTATTACCATTCTCAGGAACATCATAATTGTAAGATAATATCTCCTTATTCTGAAGAGGGAAGATCTTGTTTTTGGGGAAGTCGTGAACGATCTTTTGTCCAGATAGACCTCCTTCTACCAAGCTACTGATTACCAGGACCACCTTCTTCTCATCTTCTATGAGCTTGATGTCCTTATAGGCAGCTCAGTTCTTGATGGACCACTCCGGTGGTGCACTACGATTGCAAGTTATTATAATCTCTTTCAAAACTTCGGAATAAAACCATTCCTTGTTCCACGACTGGTTGGCGTCCTTGGTAGCCAAGAAAGGGAATACTCTCTTACTGGTATCTTGAAATTTAAAATAAAAGAAGCCCAAAGCGCCAACACCTTTCTTGTTGCGGATAATCTGATAGTAAAATCTAAACAACCGCAGACTAGGGGCTATCCGTAAAAACGCCTCAAACATATGGGCAAAAACACTAAGTACCAAAATTGAATTCGGTACAAGGTGAACCAACTCAATTCCATAATGGTTGAGAACTTCAATAAAAAAATCACTCTCAGGCAAGCGGAGGCCTGCCCGGAGGTAAGGCACAAAGAGTACCATGAAATTAACCGGAGGGTTTGGTTCAACCTCTCTCCCCAGTGCACGCCACTTGATGAGAGCCTTCTCTGGAAGATGTCCGTCCTGCTCCAATCCTTGAAGTTCCTCTTCTGTCAGCATCGATGATCTCCATCCCGCCATTGTCTTGATTCAATGGCGGACTGTAGATTCCTTCTTTTCGTAGGTTCTTGGAGGATGAAAAGTACATAATGAAAAGGAAAGTGAAAAGCAACTAGGGTGAAAGCGTGCCTAAGGAGAGGTAAAAATCCGTATATATATACCCTTGGCGCATTTAAAACCCACTACCTCAAGGATGTAACAACTGTGCCTCGATTGATGGTGACGTGACACGTCATGTCTGGTCAAGGAAGTTGTTCCGCGCGTCAGAGATGTGTAAGGAAAAAGAAGTTGGAAAGTCTTTTCTTTTTTCAAAAGTTATCTTCATCTTATGTTCATTGACATGGAAGTTACCTTGATACAAGCTTCCAGAGAAGATCACCTGATCATCAGGATTTTCCTTTCATCAACTCCTTGGAGATTTCACAGAATGAATTGACTTCTTGAAAACCTTGGAAGCATAAAATCCAAAGATTATAACATCAAGGTTTTCAAAAAGTCAAATTTATTCTATAAAATCTGTCTTCTCCATGATCTCTACTATCATGATACATCATCTATTCAAACTGAAGAAGTTTGAGTGGTCTACGATAAAGTGGAGACAGGGAAGATAGAAAGTCTCTAAGAGGATGTTTCTTCTTCTTGCCCTTTTGGAGGTTATTTATAAGCTAGTATCTTACGGTGGAATTAAATAAACCAGGTGGAAGTTTAACAGATAAGATTTTATTAGAGTCTATTCCTAATAAATCGATGAAGACCAAAAAATGTTTGTCCCTTCGGGAATCGTTCTCATAAATATGATTAATGCTTCAGCTTCTTAAAAGAAATAGTTATTTACAACTCAAGTAAAACTATCTTCTTGACCAAGTCCAAATTCCAGTTAAAAACCTCTTCAAGTAAGTTATTTTCACTTGAAGTTGAAGGGCTAGCTGACGAGGATTATTGACCAGTCAATTGTCCAAATATATCTATATTCGCTTATTAATAAGTAAGAACGGTTTTGCTGGGCTCAAGTTAGCTTTCTGGGCCCAAGATTAGTTAAACAGTCGAAAGGTGGGCCTATAAAGTATTTCCATTGATCGTCCCCGATACTCCCTCCGGAGGCCCAGCAAGACCACCTCGAGGACTTCTTCGGGACCTCCCCAAGGACCTCCCCCCGCAAAGGAGGTCCTAGAGGGCGGTTACCCATGTGCGATTAATAGCAGTTGCACGTGGAGATACTAGCGATAACGGTCATCACGAAGGGACGCGACTATTGGCGGGAAGAGACACGACGGTTGGCACGAAGAGGCACCACTGCTAGTAACTGCTATCTCTTGTAAAACTATAAATAGCTTGGCCTGAGTGCCCTTGTAACATGGGATTCACATCCAGGCCCTAATCCACGTGTATCCACAGCCACTTTCCCTGTAATCAAAGCATACTCTTTGCAATACACATTCACCATTTTGAGTCCCTTGGCAAACATATAGTACTCTCCATATTCTTTTATTATTTTCTTGTTTGTCCATTCTGGGACGAGAGATCCAGACATCGACAAAGACCTCTCACCTTCACCGCAGCAAATAAACCCCTAGAAGCCGAGGATTGGCTCAGAGATACTGAAAAGAAGCTTCGCCTCGCCCGATACTTAGAAGAAGATAAAGTGGACTTCGCCACACATCAGCTAAAAGGAGCTACCGCCGCTTGGTGGGAGAACTACCTCGCTGCCCGAGGTGGTGAAAGTCCAGTGGCCGATGAAGAGTCAGAACAAGAAGAAGAAGAAGAAGAAGAAGAAGAAGAAGAAGAAGAAGAAACAGAAGCACCAGAAGCCAGTGAACCGCAATAACCAGCTGCAGAAGAAATTACCGAAGTGCACCTAGAAGAAGAGATTGAACCTATGTGGCAGTCCATTGCTTGGAGCGAATTCAAGATCGCTTTCAGAACCAACTTTGTACCCACTGGTACAATGAGAATGAAGAAGAATGAATTCAGAGCTCTAAAGTAGGGTCACATGACAATCAATGAATATCTAACAAAGTTCAACCAACTCGCCCGCTACGCCCCAAGTGACATCACTGATGAAGAGGAAAAGATCGACCGCTTCGTGGAAGGAATGCATGAAGACACGAGAGTCCAACTTATCCTCTACGATTTTCCCAGTTTCCACCACTTGGTCAACAAAGCCCTCGTACCGGAAAATGAGAAAAGCAATGCGGAAGTTAGACGCAAAAGAAAGATGGAAGCTCATGAGCCAGAAAGTAGCTACCCCCAGAGATCATCATTCCATGGCAGCTCATCATTCAAGCCAATTGCAATCCCGTCACCAAGAGCTCCAGCTCCAACTCCAACTCTAGTGGCAGCTCCTCGTTCGAGTGAGGATATTTTTCGTGATCCCTGCCCCGCCGGACAACCTGCAGTGCGCAACCTGGTAGCACATCTTCATTACTTCAGCTGTAGAGAAAAAGGACACTTTGCCAACAGGTGCCCTCAACGCCGAGTCACCCCCGTGCCTTTCAGCCTAGGAGCCACACATGCTTAAGGACAAACGTCAACTCCATGTAAGAGTTAGCTGACTCCGCAAGCATCCAAGTCTTCCTCAACACCCAACCACTGACACGTGAACCATGTCACGACCAAAGGGGCACAGGAAGTCACAGAAGTACTAATGGGTACGTTTTCAGCTAAATCAGTTCCAACACAAGTTATTTGATTCTGAAGCTTCGCATGCCAAGAAAGTTTGTTGAAGAGTTTTAAGCTGCCGTTCCGAAGAATCCGCTGTGCTCAGGTCTCATGCTAGACCCTCCCCCCCCTTCTGTTTTTTGGGTTTAGCTCGAATCTCGAGGTCGAGATTCCATTTAAGGTGGGTAGGATTTGTAACAGCCTATTTTCAAGACCATGAACAGTAGCTGAAGAACTTCTTTTGAATTCAAAAGCTACAATTCAAAAATTCTAGCTCAACTTCGAATCCTGTTTTTGAATTCCTTACCTCTCCTTTTCAGCCCATCCTTTTCCCTTGCCTATTTTTCTGGCCATGTCACCCCAGTGCCCAGCTCCTGGCCCTCCTAGTCGTTGCCTTGGTCACCATGACGTCGGCACCCATGCCGCCCAAGTTGTGCCCCTATGCACGTGCGCATGGCGCTTTGCCACTCCAGTATGAGCCTGCCTTGCCCTCCAAGTCGTCGCGACCTTCGTCACTCACGTCATCGCCTACTACAACACCACCTGCTTGCCCATGCAAGTCTTCACTTGCCCTCGCGCTTGCCCTGACGCTGCACCAGGGTATGCCCATCCTGCGCGCTCCCGTCCCATCCTCGAGCTGTGCCCATCCCGCCGCGCTAGGCCGCCAGCTTCGCCAGACGTTAGCGCCTCTCAATGGCTTCTCCTCCCTCTTCCAGCTATAAGAGGAGCCCTGGTAGCCTTGCCCTTCCTCTCAACCTCCCCTCCTCACTCCTTGACCCAGTCGTCAAGAGCACCGAGAAGCCCGTAGCGCTCGAGCTTGTTTCGGCCGCGCCGCCTTCCACCGTGCCCCACCACTGCACCGCCACTCAGTCAGCTCCACCCCCAGCCGACCCCGTCACGAGGTGCCCCAAGGCCCAAGGAAGCTTCCCCCCACCTCCACTCTCCTTCCCCACTGCCGAGACGCACCGCCGCCATGGCCCCTTCTCCCGCATTGCTGGTCATCGCCGCCCTGCCAATTCGGTCGTCCCCAGGCCACCCCGACCCCACCTTCAGCTTCCCCCTCTTTGAGCGGAACCCACGTGTGCCCTACCTCCCTCGGTGCGCCACCCCATCTTCGGCGCCACTGCACAGCCATGTGCCGCCGTCGCCCTTTTTGCGCTGTTGCCACCGCCGCCATGTGTTTCCAGCACCACCATCGCCACTCGTGGGGTCCCTATCCCCACGGGTTCCCGTTTCGCCCCCTCACCGGCCGCTGCTCCCGAGCCGCCCATGCGCCCTCCCTTGGCTCCCCTGCCTCTGTCTCTCCCTCTCTCAAATGACAAGTGGGCCTGAGCCCTTTTAGTAGCAGCCAAAGCCTCATGGACTGAGAGCTCTGCGCATGTGGACTAGGTCCATGTGTTGTTCTGGTGCACCCGGCCCTTGTGCATTGGACCCCACCCATCAGTGAGGGAGTCCATCTCTCCCTTTTTCTTTTCTTAATTTAATTCAAAAGCTCAACTTCGGAAGCTCCGTTCTCCTTCGTTATAACTCCGATTCTAGTGAAATTTGTTTCTAAATTTGTCTAAGTTCAAGACCTTGCTTTTGGTAGTGGTCTTATTTAATTTGGAGTTCATTTACTATTTTTTGTGTATTTATTTGTTCTCTTTACTTGATTGACCTTTTCCGATTCGTTCATCCGAGTAGAGTTCAAAGAAGTAGGAGACCCCCAACTCGATCAAGCACAAGACTTCCAAGACTCTCTTACCTTCAACCAAGGCGAGTCCCATTTTTCCATGTCACCCTAGTAACTATGTGCTAAATACTAGTATAGGTTGTACTTAAGCGACATGCTAGTCTTGCTTAAGTACCAGGGTATTATAATGCCCTAATCATCATCTCTTCAAACATGAAATAGTTTTGGGTAGTCATTGGAGGTCCATGGCTGAAGCAAATGAGATAAATTGGTTTTACTCCTCAAAACCCAAATAACTTGCTATTACCACATCTAGGCGGATGGAATGGTAGTGGGTGCCGTCGGAGCACGAGAGTGGTTGGTATGTGGTATGAACTGTTCGGATGGATTAAGGACTTAATATTGTCATGACCTCCTATTGTAAAATATGTGCAACCACAAGTCTGCAAAGTACAACTTGGCTTAGTAAATTTATTGGACCCTGGAAATCATCTCACTGGTGGCCGAGTAAGGTAGTGCAAGTAGTGGATACGATCTAGCTTGAATAGGACACCAAGTAAGGGTGAAGTTGTCAGCTACGCTAGTCGTGGTGGTGAACATCCCGCACAACTTATGGGACCCACCGCAAGTGGGGGCGGCCCATATGGGTGAGAAGACGGAAGAGCCGAGGTAATTTGAAAAGTTACTGTGATGGTCTCTCAACTACATGACCAAGGAATCATGTGGGGTAACGAGTTGATTATCTCTTGTGGGTATAGTGTATAACCTCTGTAGAGTTTAAACTGTTTAAACAGTCGTGCCTACGGTCAAAGGCAGATATAGGAACTTACTAGAGTTAGTTCTATTTATAAAACCTTGTGGGTGGGATGACAATCAGGTCGGGCTCACCTAGCCCTAAGATTGGATTTTTCCTGAGTCGTCGTGCTCAGTGTTGTTAATATGTGGGGATGACCCCCAATCGAAAAATAAGCATAAGGTGGAGGAAACCTCTGCTATTATTTAATATTGAACAATTACTCTTTTTAATAAAATGCAATTTGGTTAAAATGCTAAGTGATAGGAATTTGTAATTATGATAATTGAAAACATTACTTTAGCAAATAAAAGAACCCGAGCCATCTTTGTTAAGCCATGCATGTATATTATTGCATCTTGTGTGTTAGCTCGTGAGCATGGAAGTTGTGCTCATCCTCGCTCTTCCCCCAAAACCCTCAGAAGTAGGAAATCATGGACACTATGACTACTACGAGGATCCAAAAGTTGGAGGCCCAGGAGATAATGAAGCATAGTTTAGTCCTTAACTGTTCTAGTCTCGCCCAGTCTAGCTGGCTACGTCGGTGCTTGCGTGCATTCAATATTATCCAAGTCTTTGGTTAACTTTGGACGCACACGGGTTTCTCCAGTCGCTTGCCTGTGGAGAGATGAGCTCTACCCCTTTTGCTTCCGTTGTCACTTCCGCTACTTTCGTGATGTAATCTTTTGGCCTATTCGGCCCTTATTGTAAAACCTGATCCGATGTAGTCTATGTAAACTCTGATGTGTTATTTAATTGAATGGTTTCGTTTACGTCATGTATGAAATGATTCAGTGATGTATCTATGAGTGCTATCTACTGATCCAGGGAATAGCACAATATTTTTCACAGAGGATTCGGGATTAGGAAATCCGGGTCCGACATAAGGTATGCTACGACCATCCTATGGTCGTAAGGTTTCCTACAACCATGTTAACTACGACTACCCTATTGTCGATAAAACCCATAGATATGTGGACCCAATCGACTAGCAACTCTGTACACCACGTTCATTCATGTATGGTAGTTAATACACGTGTTGTTTGTCTCTGAAATAACCGCACGTGGTTCTCTCTGTCTCTGGCGTAACCGCATGGAGAACATGTAGGAGAGTGCATCTTTGACAATAACCACTACCAACGTGCGCAATCGGTCAACCATCAAGACTTCTCCTGGCGCATAGCAACTGCCACCCCTTCGAGAGATATTAAGGGGGGACGCTGGTCGACAAAGGGGAGAGAGAACAATAGACTGTTCAAACCACAGAAACCATTAGCTTTAGTTTTGGTGGCTTATTTAACCTTGTAAACACATTCAATACAAGAACACAGGGGTAAGATTGTTATCCTCTCGGAGAAGGCCTGAATCTGTCTAAAAAAACCCACGTCTCCTCTTCCACAATCTCGATCATAGTGTCCCCGACATTTATTTCATAAGATCGATATTAAAACATCGATAGTTGACATCGTCCGTGGGGGATCACTTTGGGAATTTTGTTCATTTCTACTCAGATGCTTCCATGGAAGACGAGTGGAATGAGGAGAACTAGTTCGATCTAGCAGATTATGCAGGACTTGACATGGATGTCATTTACAACTATGACCAGAGCATCTTTTAGTCTGAAGACTCTGCGTCAATTTACAAGATATGTTTCAGTCAGGTTCGAAATACCATTCTTGATATCTCTTGTTCTTTTGTCATTAGTGCTTTTAAGACGGGAGTCCGAAATCGGAGGTTCATAGAGATATTGCCTTGAACCCTCTGGCTACCAAGCTTATCAATTCCATTCCGGTACCGGCCAAAATGGCCAAAACATGCCATACCAGCACCCAAAGCAGCACACGGTAGCCTCAATTCTGTACCACCCTTAATACTGGTCAATACCAGTCATTCCGGTCCATTTCGGTAATTCTGGTACCGGGCATAATTGATGTGACCAGTCATTTGAATCAGCTCGAAAGGCCCATTCCAATACTACTTCATCGGTAAGTGAAATTATGTTAGACTAGTATGCTAGACTACGGTAAAATATATGAAGTTATAAACTTATGTTATATTATTTAACTACGTACGACCTTTGTATTTATGAAGTCATTGAACTATGTGTCATTTTTTTTCTATGGTATGTATTTGAAGTGAGATTCCAAGTGAAATTATGTGTGCATATAATTACATATATATTTATGAATAAATATATATTATTATATTAAAATCCAGAATGGTACACTGGAATGAACTAGTACCGGCGCATTCCATACCGAGAGGCAAACCAGAATGGCCTCTGGAGTGGAATTGACAACTATGCTAATGACTATTGTTGAACTCTTCGAGATGGCCGACCGCTATGCGACCGCTGCTAAAGCAGTCAAGTGGAATCAGACAATTGATCATGATGACAAAGATTCTCAAGGAGTAAGCGATGGTAGCAAAAAGAAAGATAAGCAGGCCGGAAAATCCAAGAGCAAGTCTAAAAGCAAGAAGCCACAGACAAAAAGCTCAAAGGAGGTTCTAGCCGTAAGCGACACGGAGCCCCGTAGCTCCAAACAGTACTCTGATCGGAGCAAAGGCAAACGCCCCAAATGGAAGACAGATAAGGTGAGGTGGTGCCTTTTCCATAAAAAGGAAGGTCACGACCTCCGTAATTGCTGGATTTTCCAACAAAAACTCGAAGACTACTATTCCGGCATTTGCCTCCGTAATTTTTAATCGCTTCATGTAATTATTTTATATGGTGTGGAGAAGGTAAGATCCTTCTTGGCATATTGACATCCCCTGATCACTTTGGTTGCACTAGCATGCTGCTTGACTGTTTGTTGATGAACTTCCTAGCAGAGTAAGTATCAATTTTTGTTGAAAATGACAGAACTTTGTAGGCCATTCTTAGTATAACTCCATGAAGTTGTTAAAGGGGTGAAGGCGCCCTTTATTACTTCCTTTTATGTTCGTGTACATGTGCTAGCATTGTAATTTGACTAGTATTCACTTTAAGAGCTTTCTTATGTGTTGCTTTCTTTCCTGTTAGCAAGTTTTTTTATGCAGCTACAAATTGCAAGTATGACCGTAGTATCACTCATTAGCTCAAAAACTTTGATAGTTCACGAATCTGTAAGGTGCAAGCAAAAAACAAAATTCTCTCTTTTTTTTTTAAGGATTGTATAACCTTGGGGTAGATCTTGTGGAATTTGTGGCAGATTGTACTACTGTTCAACTTCTCATAATGGCACAGCAGGATACATGTCTCCAGAAGTCTCCACTTTTGCATGTCTCCAGGATACTTGTTGAAATGTATGAGCAGGAGGTAAAAATTATGGCTGAAATTTTGCCGAATTTTGGCCTTTTTGGCCAGCTGGCAAAAAATTGAAATTTCAAAGCGCAATTTGAAAATTCCGGCCGAAAAATTTCCGAAAAAACTGGTAACCTTCGGTTACCGGTCCTACCGCTAGCCTCCGAATTTTTTTTCCTACCGGTAGCGTTTTCCTTGGTCATACCTGAGCCATTGTTGACCTGGACTTGATCCTGCCGTCTTAACTTGTTGTAATGTGATAAGTGGTTCCTGAATCTGCATAACAGATTGTATCGATAGAGTAGGAGGTGGTTGCTGCCTAGGTTACCCCGATACGTCAGCCACCTACCGTACCGGTATCACAGTACATACCCGATACCGATACCACCTCGATAAGGTATCAACATAATTCCATTTTTAGAAAAGAAAAATAATCCAGATACGCCGTCGATTCTCCTTGATATGCTCCCGATACGCGCACCAAGAGAAAGAAGAGCACACCTAGAGGGAAGGGAGATCGTCACACTCCCAATTGCAGTATTAGCGCCGTGGCCTCTCTCTACGCGAGGTTGGCTAAAGCTGAATGCATCGATGCCTCTTAGAGCAGATGATGGGAAGGCTGGTTGAGTGATGAACTAATTTCATAACGTGTCCCACTGGAACTCTTGCTTGATTTGGAATCAAAGTGATGTGGTGTCCCTGAGAAAGAGTTGGGGAGGGCATCGACTTGGTCTTGATGTGTGGGTCGGTTTCCTTTTAGGTGGACCCAACCACGAGCGCGTAGTGTTGATGCATTCCTCTTTGTATAGCTGCATAAATATATATTTTCATCATTAGGTAGTATCATATTCTCTTTTAAAACAAATAGAAGAATAAACAAATTCATCTTTTGTTCAATCTTAGAAGCTATGATCCTATGCGTTTGTGGCATGATCACATCAGCTAGTTGGGCTTGGCTTTCTGTACTGCCATCTCCTCTATTTTACATTTTCTTATTTATTTATTTATCTCACTGATTACCTCCCTCGAGCCTAGTGAGTGCCACTTGACTATGGCATAGCGAGTGAGCTAAATTAAAGCTAGCAGGAGAATAGTTGCAATTCTTTAAATCTTTTTTTTCCTGGTTACAGAGTAGTACAATGGTAAAGGGCATACGTGTGTGTGTGTGCTTACTGCCTAGTGACAGGTCAATTATTTGTGAAATCATTAAATTATGAGAAAATTACTCTCATAGCTGGCAAACATACCACTCGATTTTTCTAACTTGCTCTGTCATTGCCCCGTCTAGTACTGGTCCGTCCAGTACTGGGTCATCAGATTGAGCACCAACGTTCCAGATCGGATGTCATAAGCCGCCGTCGGTAAATCCCATCTCTCTCTCTCTCCTTCCTCCTCCAACCTCACCATCATTCCTTCCTGTTACATCCCGGTCGTCGGCGAGTAGCCTGGAGACTGAAATTGCACAAATCAGTAGTAAAGGATACCAGTAATTGGAGGATTTGGAGGAAGGTAGGGTGAGGAATTGGAGAAGAGGAGGGGAGAAAACAGAAGAGCAAGATGGGGAATTCTGCATGTATTCATTTCATTGATAAGCTTCCGGTTACAAGACCTGGGGATTTAATACCCTTGTCAAGACACTGCCATTGGACCCATGGTCCATGGACTCACTCCACCACACACCCCAACTCACTTACTCTACACCCTCTTCTATTGGCCCCACTCGTCAGCCTTCAGTGCATATGTGACACTATCGCCCCTGGAAAAATCTGGTTGTCCCCAAGCAGAGGCAGTAAAAATGCCATTGATACATTGAGTCCTCCAACAAGTTTCCCAAATTGCAGCAGATTTGACCCCTTGAGGATAATCTCAAATAGCTGTCTCGCAGGTACGGGCATTCCCCAAACAAGTTCCTGATCATCCCTTCCTAACTTGACAGAAGCCGCAAGTTCTAATCACCTCTGATGTAGCATACAAGACCACTGAACATGAAACCAAGACAATGCCCCCACTGAACTGATATTGCATAGAACAACACTTCACCTTCTTCTTGTCCGGTAGTACAAGGACAATGAACAAGCACCACGAAAATTGCTGATGTCTAGCCATGGCATTGCCTTGAAGAAAATTCCCATGGTTTGACTCTCTGCGGGAAACAACTCCAGTGCTATACCCATTGAACAGTCAGCAACCAACACCTCATGTAACATCCCAATTTTCGGAGCCCTTTTGAAAAAATTTCAAAACTCAAAAGTAACCATTCGGTTCTGTTAATTGCTCAAGCTTAACTTGGAATTTTAGAAATTTGGAGATTTAACTTGAATAAATCGAACTCCAATTAACTCTTTTGGTCGACCTTGAGTTGTTAGTGCTCTTTGGCTTTCGGTTTCCTTATCTGTTTGCCCTGTGCACCCTTTGGCCTAGCTTTTCTTTCTTTGGACCTCCCTTTTAGGTTCAGACCTCCCTAATGTTTGGACCTCCCTTTTAAGGTTCGGACCTCCCTTGTGTTTGGATCTTCCCTTACGTCCAAGCTCGGGTTTGTGTTTCAAATGTCCTTGATATCCAAAATTCAAATCCAGGATGTAGTCTTCCCGTTTGATCGTTTCTCATTCTTTCCCTCTGTGTTCATTTGGACCTCCTCTGTGTTCTTTGGGATCGCCCTCGCGTCCGTTCGGACCTCTTGCTTGCTCCAGACCTCTATCGCTTTTGTACTGTTCGATTTGTGTCGGACGGGTTGATCTTATTGGCATGTTCGGCCGGTCCGAATGCCCCAACCGTTTTGAACCGTCCGATCGAAATATAGCAGCTCCTGCACCATCGCACCTTTTCTCGTTACCGCAGGACCACCCCTTGTTTCAATCTGACCGTCAGGACCTCCCTTGGTTTTGATCTGACCATCAGGACCTCTCCTTATTTCAATCTGACCGTCAGGACCTCTCGGTCTTTTTGCAAAGACCACCCTTCTGGGTCATGACCTCTCGGTCTTTTTGCAAAGACCACCTCTTTCGGTCTTTTTGCAAAGACCACCCTCCTAGGTCATGACCTCTCTATTGGTCAAGACCCCCCCCCCTCCCCGTTCTGGTCAAGACCTCCTGTTGGTCATGACCGGTCTTTTGCAAAGACCACCCCTTTTTGTCTCTTTGCAAAGATCACCCTCGTGGTCTTTGTGCAAAGACCACCTCCCACCAGTCAGGACCTCCCCTGTGGTGGTCTCTACTTGATTCACACGTCCAAGGAAACGTGTGTTATATCAAGCGACTACCTCTTGTGGGTAAAGTGTACAACCTCTGCAGAGTGTAAATCTATTCGAATAGCCGCGGCCTCGGCTTTGCAATCTATTTATTATATCTCTAGTAAAAGTTGCTTTCTGCCAACTAACCATGCAGTTGTTCCTTGTCAAGCTTAACATGATTTATACTTGCATATATTCCCTATGACCTGCTGAGTACATTCCATGTACTCATGGCTTTGCACCCTCTGTTTGATCAGCAGAGGAGGGTGATCCAGGGAGCTCCATGCTCTATGAAGAGGAGTTCTGTGAAGACCTTGTAGCCTAGGGGATGTCCCCCACTCGATAGCCTGTGGGGCTGATCGAATGGACCCATGCGAGCTTTGTGTTTCCACTGCTTTGTATTTTCTCTTTTGTTGTAAGCCGAGGCACCCCTGTAACAACTTTGACCATAAGCACTTTTGCTTTTGTCAATATTAATTTGTCTGCTTCATCTTTAGCTGGTTGTACGGTTGTGATTCTATCTCTGTTGTGTCTGTGCGAGCTATCCATGGACCCTGGGACTAGCTCGGTGCATAGAGGATCTCAGGTGGTGCTACCCAGGGCGTCGACACCTCAACAGATACCCATTCAGTCATCCTATATGAACTACAGCTTTGATCCACATTCGAAAGCATAACTGTAGAATCATGATAAGCATTGCTCCATAGACCACATGTCCATAACCAATGAGCCAACAGCTGCTTCCAAACGACATATGAGGCGGTTTGCTGAATAAGCTCCAGTGATTTCTGAACATACTAAATTAAGCTTTGGGTTATACCTATCTCTAACTTCATACTCATGAGAATAAGCCTCATGATACCTAGATCCAATTTTTAGCAGCAGAGTATTCGATCTTGTATATCTCAGATGGCAGAAGAGTAGTTACGGGATACTCCCATCTAAAGTACAGTGATGACCACTTCGTCCATGCATGAACTAGTTCAAATGCAAACCACTTCAGGAGAATATTATGAAGACCAAGCTTCCCTCTCCTCTGATTGAGTGGTATTTTTCCTCTAGCTTTCCCAAATACATCTTTAAGTATGTCCTTCTCAACCCTAAGTAGTGAAAACCCTATAATCTAGCTCCTCTGGGGCTAAAACCCCCTTGACTCCATGCAAGTATCTTGTCGAACACCAAGTGAACACCTTCCATTCCACAGTTCCATGTCGTTAATGATGACAATTTATCGAGCACTTGGCACGCACCACTAACTCCCTAATCTAGAACCAGCCACCCATGGTCGTCAATGTAATGAGTGTCCTGGTCACGCCCTGTGGTGGCGATGCACGGCGTAGATGGCGACAAAATGTATCCCTGGCGATGCCGCTCCTGGCCGCGTCGCACTCGGTGCTCCGCCATGCATACCCTATTGATCCACTACTCACAAGGTCCTCCTTGATTGCACATTCCCTGACCAATATAGTTGGAGAATTCGTCACCACGACCGGTTGGACCAACGCCATGAATTGGTCTTGTGATTGTCGTTGCTACAACTTGATGACTTGTGGCATTTCAACAAACACAAGGTAGTCATCACGCACAACCAAAGCTTGCCACAACCATGCAGCGGTGTCATCACCCTCACGGTCAGAAATCGCAATGGATGACTCTGCTTGTTGTAGACTAGTGGCAAACTCCATACCTGCTGACGGTTCGTTGGCCTCATGAGGCATTTCATCGAACACCTCAGAGGCGCTGTTGCCAGGTTGTTGTAGGTTGACGACAAGCTCCTCCTTGCATGGTGGCAGCGGTTGCCTCGAGGTAGACGCCTTGCGGAAGCTGCGTCCTCCACGCACTTGCCTCTGGGTCGAGGCCTTGCAGATGATGCGCCCGACTGAGTGGACGTCGAGGCACTGCGGGTGGACCGCAATGGGGTCGGGGCACTACGTTAGCTTTCCATCGTTGTGGTCGGGGCACGACGTCGAGCACCGGGTGGGTATCACGGCCCCAAGGGTGCTGACAACGGCATCGAGATCCTCTGCAATGGCCGACACTAGTGAGGACTTCGAGCATCTCACCCGGGCCAAAAACTCCTTGCACTTCCTCATCTCAGACACCTTGGCCGCACCGCTCTCCGGTTGTTGTTGGGGGACAAAGGCGGGCTTCTCCTTGCACGGCGGTGGCGGTGGAAATCTAAACATGTTCTCCTCACATGCCACGGCCACCATCACCTCCTCAGTTGATTGCTTCAGGTGTTCCACCGACTGCTTCAAGCGCTCCACATGCCTCGATATTTCGCCTAAGCGCTCATCGCTGTGCTTCATGCGAGCCAATATCCGATCCAATAACACCAATGTCTGGTCTGATGACTCCACCATGGTGGTTCGTCTCCCTCACCGATCAACCACGGGTTGGGATTGCAGTGGTCACCGTGAACGAAATGAGCGTAAGCGAAATTTGGGGGCTCTGATACCAAATTGTTACATCCTGGTCGCCGACAAGTAGCCTAGAGACTGAAATTGCACAAATCAGTAGTAAAGGATACCAGTAATTGGAGGATTTAGAGGAAGGTAGGGTGAGGAATCAGAGAAGAGAAGGAGGGGAGAAAACAGAAGAGCAAGATGGGAAATTCAGTATGTATTCATTTCATCGATAAGCTTCCGGTTACAAGACCTGGGGATTTAATACCCTGTCAAAACACTGCCATTGGACCCATGATGCATGGACTCACTCCACCACACACCCCAACTCACTTACTCTACACCCTCTTCTGCCGGCCCCACTCGTCAGCCTTCGGTGCATATGTGACACTTCCCATCTCCGACGAGCTCGACGATCACCTCCGGCGAACTCGGCGAGCACCACTTCACAGGCCACCACCTCCGACCAGATTGACTCGTGGATCGGCGATGTCACCCTGGATTTCGCCTAGGTCCGCCTTCCTCTCTGGTGTTGTCATGCCGCTCGGTCTCTCTCCCATGCCCTCGTGGAGCTACAAGCTCTACCGCCTTAGGCATGCAACGCTCGCCGCACCGCGTCGCTCGGCCTTGTCCCCATGCTTCAATTTTCTAGTCGCCACCGCAATAGCTCTTCAACTCCGACGAGGCTGAATGCTTCAATCCGTGAGCCTCCCTCTAATTCCTTTTGCTACCTCACTCCCCAGTGTTCTCTTCTTCATTTCCCCCCAATTAATTGCTTCTTTACGCTAGTAGGTCGCCACCGCCGCGAGCTCATCTTGGAGATGGTTTATTGAAGCATGCAGAGTGCCCGAGCTGTGATGGCCGTCGAAGTCACTGTCCACCACCACCATCTCGACCTCCTCCTGCTTCAACATCACTGCAGCGGGGTCCATATAAAGGACTACCCTGTTGTTGGGGAAGATGGGGTTGGGGGGCTTCGGAGGTGACGTTGGGAAGGAGAAATGGTGGATCTGAGAGGTTGAAGGGGGCAAGATTGAGGGTAATGGAGGTCGGAGACGTCAAGACACCCCAGATAGACTTAGTGCCAGACGGGGGAATAACGGAGGTAGGGGTTGGTATGTTTGCCAACTGGTTTCCAAAGATTGCTACGAGAGCAATTTTCTCTCAAATTATACACTGGGGTATATATACTTGATGAGATGTTGATAACTTTTAGACCGGTTAGGAGTTGAGCTCTGTTCGTGCATGCTTAGGAGTATGAGGCAGCGGAATATATTTAGGGTGGGAATATATTTAGGGTGGAGTGTAAACGGAGTGGATAATTCTCGATCGACCGATTGAAGGTTTGTAGAGTGAATACGGGATGAAGAAGTGAGTATCCGATATTATTTGTGTCCGACTCCGACTCTAAGGAAAAAATACGAAATATGATATTTTTTTAGATAATAGAAGTACAACTTCCGGAGACGTCAAAACATCTCAGATAGACTTAGTGCTAGACGGGGAACAACGGAGGTAGGGGGTGGCATGTTTGCCAACTGGTTTTCAAAGATTGCTATGAGAGCAATTTTCTCTCAAATTATACACTGGGGTATATAGACTCGATGGGATGTTGATAACTTTGAGACTGGTTAGGAGTTGAGCTCTGTTCGTGCATGCTTAGGACTAGAAGGTATCGAAATATATTTAGGGTAGGGATGCAAAGGAAGCAGACAATTCTTGACTGGCCGATTGAATGCTCGTAGAGTGAATATAGGATGTAGAAATGAGTATCCGATATTATCCGTGTCCGACTCTGAGAAAAAAAAGTACGAAATGATACAAGATGAACGATATCTGTTCGTATGTGTCCGTATGTCAGGTGGTATGAGGAAAACCTCTTGTGACTTCACTAAGGAACAAGATAACAGATAGATGGGTTGTTGTATCTAAGTAGGCAGAGGATATGAGTGTTTTTCTTTTGATATCTCAGCGATTAATCTCTCTGTGTTCGTTTTGATTGTACTCCTATTGTCCAATGTCTTATGTATGGGTGCAAAAGAAGTAGATAATTTCTGCCTGACCGACCGACCGAAGACTCGCGGAGCGAATACGGGGTGGAAAAATGGGTATCTGATACTATCCGTGTCCGACTCCGGGTAAAAAATACGGAATAAGATATAGAATGAGCAACACCCGTTCGTATCCGCTCTGATTGCACCCCTAGTTTAGGCAGTCATATTTCATATAGCCCGTAGCTTGGAATACCTATGGATTTTTTTACTTGAATTATACAGGTCGAACATGGCTTGGTTTATTAGCTTTTGAGGGAGATATTTGTCATTTACACTTGATTATTAGTCCTGTGTGCCAAGCATAAACTTTAACGCTTAATTCTCCATGTGTACAGAGTTATTGTTTATATCTTCAAATTGAAAACGAAAATACATTTAGTGTCAAAACGGTCAGAGACAGGTATGGAACTTTGTTGCTTTCATTTCTACTCTGGTGTGGAACCCCTAGCCTTTCACATGTAGGCTATATGCCGGTATATTCATCGATCCTGGGCTTTATGCCGTTGATTAGCTAGAAGATTCTGAAGTATTTGGAAATATTGCAGCACTCGCAGAGCCAGTCACAGTGGCCAGCCAGCTGATCACTTCGGAATTTCGGAGGATATATGCATACCACAAAACCTTTGTGTTATACGAGCAAAATTCTTCTTTGTTGTAAAAAGAATGCACTTACAAAACATTGCTGTCATTGTCTGCATGAAGAGCAAGAACAAGATTGATATCTAGCTTGGACGACGTAAATGGTATCACTACTACAGAAAAGGTCTTTATAGACGGTTCAAAAACGATATCACAGACGGTTTCACGAGCCGTCTGAGTTTATGGGTCAGTGATGACATGAGGTCATTACAAAACGGTTTTCGAACCGTCTGTGATGTATACTATCACAGACGGTTATTAACTCAGAACCGTCTGTGATATTCAACTATCACAGACGGCTTATAGATAGAACCGTTTGTAATATCTTATGCATCACAGACGGTTTATAGATGAAACCGTCTGTGATATCTTATGCATCACAGACGGTTTGTCCTAAGGAACCGTCTGTAATTTTCTTTTTGTATTGCTAAATCTATTTCCGTTTATTGGCTAGCCTAAAAAAATGCTAGCCATGCCCTCTGAAACAAGCAGAAACATAACAAGTACATATCCAAGTCACATTAATTTCAGAAACAAGCACATCCATTTCATAAATCAATTAACTCATCAAGTAAACTAAAATTACCATTTATGAACAAATATATACACATGTTCCATAAAGTTCAATCTTATCCCAATCAAATTCAATCTACATTACGGAACTTCCTGTTTGGGCTTATGACCTCACGCATCAAGAAAGCCGCAAACTGTCTTCGAATGCGTTCGAGCTGGGCCAGTTCCAATGGAGTTTCAGCAATGGTTGCAACCTGTCGCTAGGAAGATTAAAGTCGTGCATATATAAATTAATAAGTATGAAATAATTGTTGCAAGATTGGCAAACCTGATGATCTTTAGTCATAGGGGAACCGCGGAGTAGTGTCATGTTGTGGCAAACATAGTATCCACAGGTGTTGTCCGGCAGCTACTGGTGGTATTGCAAAAATAGAATTGGTTAGTTCGAGAGGTGTTACTACGAAGTGTTATATAAGATTAATGTGTACTAGCAAATACCAGGAATTTGAAATCATGTCGGAGGTTCACTCCCTTGCATTTCCCTCCCTTTGCATAGTACATGATGAACGGCCTACGTGATTCCTAAAACTTAGCCTTAGCCATTGCAAAGGAAGGAAAGACTACAATAGAGTTATCTATGGAGGAAATGTGTTTACCTATCGATTAAGTTTTTGACAACTGTGAAGTTGGTATTAGACCTCTTTAGGGAATCAAGGTATCTTACTTGGTTCCATTTTGGTATAATTACAATTAAAATCTAGTGGTACCTACACAGGTATGTCGCCATGGTCATTAAACCTAAGTTCGTGTTGCTTATAAAGTACAAATCAACAAGTATAGTCACTAGTGTAGGACTTACCCTTGGTTGTAGGGCAAAAGTATGAAATCCTTCTTGCGGTGATCCAGCAAAAATGTCACCATGTACTCCTCGACAAAGGTTGCATTAGTGTTGATGCATTTGTCAGACCCGGGAGTAACCCCCCAAATCCTCTATATATTTCTGAACTAGTCCCATGATCAGTAGCTAGTTCACACAGTAAACAGATATGATAACATCCATAAATCGCATAACTTTATTAATAATCACAGAGTTTATTACAAGAAAGGCTTACAAGCTAACAATAAACAAACACAACGGAAGACGAAGAAGTCGTGGAGTCCAGCTGATCTGCCATAGGCAATCGACAGGGGTAGCTGCCTAGTCGTCGAGATCCACACCGAAAGCGAAGTACTTCTCCTCTGAAATTTATTTGCATTAAGTAAGGATGAGCACAACTTTCGTGCTCGCAAGTTACATCCAATAACATATTATAATGCATGCAAGGATATATCAAAGAAAGGCTTATTGGTTGAATTTGCATAAAGCAATGTTTCTTTTGAAATATCCATACTAAGTTCCAAAGTATTTATTCTCTAACTAAAATTTATTTTATAAATTCCCAAGTTTTATAGTCAGATAACATTCACACAAGAATGGTGAAGGATACCCTCCTATCACATGGCTTCCTGCCCAATTTTCCATTTGGATAAACCAGTTGATAAAGTCTTTAAAAACCAAAAACCAAAGATCTAACTTGGAGTAGCTTTGCTAGGCATGTCCATGACCGTGGACACAGCTATTCGAATAGTTTTACACTCTGCAGAGGTTGTACAGCTTTACCCATAAGAGATAATCAACTTGTACTATCCGCTCACACACTTCCGAAGGTGTGCAACTAAGAGATTATCACAAGGAGACAATGCGCCATCCCAACGTAGTCCCGCCTAGGTAAGGTTTCACCTCCTTTGGATAGAAACCCACCAGGTTCTAGCCCCCTCTTGCGCCAGGTGGGAATACATAAACGTAGATCATAATAGACACCCACGCAACCGGATGGCACGACCACGATGGAATGTTGCAAATTAGTTAGCCAAGTCCGCCCCACTCTAGACTTGTTGTAGTACGGTATGGCTTAGCAAAATATACTCGAAGACCGGTCCTTAATTGACTTGGACGACTTTCCATAAAACCCATGGGCCTCGATCATAGAAATGACTCGATCCCATGCATCAACATGCACCATCCAAACATCCATTTCGCCCAAGTACAAACCATCATTTTATTTCATTTTTCAAAGTCATTTCTAAACTTCCATAACACACCAATGCCATGGATACAATTTAAACAACATTTGATTTTTGGTTGAAATTCCCCAAATCAAATATTTCAGGTCTCTAAACATGGCTAAGCATAATTTTTTCCAAAATGTTCTAGTTCATACTATTGCATAAACTAGATTTTTATCTAAGGTGTCAAGGTAGGTTTATTTCAATATCAAGATTGGCAGTACAAAGGATTTAGGCATAACTATAATTTAAAATCATGTATTTAAATTACATTGAATATAAATACGCATGCAATAATAATTTAAAATAGAATTTAAATAATTTAAAATAATGGGATCAAACATGATCAAAGATGTAACTTGCCTTGCTCAATTAGTTGCTCTCAAACGACGTCGAAATCTGACTCTCCAAAGTCGTCGAAATCTATACGCGAAAATAAGTCAAATTCAAATAAAATTCAAGTGAAGATTCAAATGAACTCCAAATTAAATAATTTTAGTTTAGTTAGCTAGATATTGAATTTATATGAATTTAGAAAGTTGAATCGACGAAATCGGAGTTCGTATGAAGGAGAACGAACCCTTGGAAGTTTGGAAATCACAAGAAATGATGAATTTGGTATTTTCGGAATTTTGGAATTATTTTTATAAAGGAAAATTGGATTATGGTATCATGATGACATCAGCGGCCAATTTTGATTTTTCAGCTGAATTGTTTTTCAAAAGGAAAAGATTTAAGTCTATGGCAGGTGGGCCCCCCTATTCAAAGACCAGGTCCACAATTCGGACCAAGTCCACGGTGGACTTGGTCTTCGAAACAGTGGCTAGGGTTGCTTGGGCTGGCTTGGGCAGCCACGTAGGCGCTGATGTGAGCACCACGCGGGCTTTTGGCACTGAGGTGGCGCACAGGTGGCATCTACGTGGGTGAGCCATGTTGGCACAAGGCCGGCGGTGCTCCGGCCCGTGGCTCGCCGGCGAGGCCGGCAAGGGCACCATCGGGTAGAGGAGATCACGAGGACTCTAGGGCTCACCTCGGCTTTGGTGAGGCACGAGAGGAACGCCGGCAGCGAGGGCGACGGCGCGGATCGGTCGATGGTGGCGCGGCGGTTCCAGTCGCACTCCGGCGAAGGCGGCGCAAGCACCGTGTAGGCCATGGTCGTGCGAAGCCGGTGGTGGCGACGAGGGTGGTGAGACCCACCGGAGGCAGCGTTAGAGGCGGCGGCAAGGTGCTCAGCCAGCGACAAGGAATTGCCAAATCCGACGACTCGGGAACGAGGGGGAGGGTTGAGTGGTGGGGTTGGAATGAGTGAAAGGAGGGGCACCTCGTGCTCCCTTTTATAGGGGCGGAGGAGGCCGGGAGGAGGAGATCGGCGGCGGGGATCACAACAACAATTTCATGTTCGGGTGAAACCGAGCAAAAATGAGGGAGGGAAGTGTGAGACCCTCAATTATTGGAATGTGCCGAATTAAAATTATACTGGTAGCATAATTCTTAATTAAGGAACAGTGTAATGTCCTTAATAAAAATCATACTAGAAGCATAATCATAATAAGTAACAATCCAACATTTAGGTTCCCGGATATATGCCATGCAATAGTTCCCAGGATTAGTGACTATTGCGCATATATCCTTAATCAACATTGCATCAATCGCATACAAGTCATACATTCACATAATTATACCTTAATAATTACATCTCAAATTCGGTTGCTACAGTACCAGGCCTGCTACAGTAACCGAATTAGATACAAGAACAAATGACCTTGGGTCATTAACCAAAAGAACGACAGCGGAAACAAAAATATAAAAGATGACACCACCAATGGCCCCATTATCCCGCAGGCTATTGCGTGGAGGCTAGAACTAGCATTACTCGTTAGCGTCACCCAGATCGGCGCTAACGGGCATCTCATAAAGATATCCATCTTCTCCTGCAACAAGAGGTCATAAAACCCTGAGTACAAAAGGTACTCAGCAAGACTTACACAAACTAATAAAAGAAAGTGTTTGTTAGAACCTATACAAAGGAATAGAATTTTATATGCATAAGGTTATCAACAGGAGGCTTAATTGGTTCAATTTTGCATAAAGCGATACATCTTAACCTACAGTTGCTATATTTTGATAAAGCAGTTTTAATAAATTGATTTGGACTAAAACGGTGAATAAGTGTAATTATAAACATAAACAATAACAAAAGTAAATAACAGCTCACAATTAAATGTGCATGACAACCATCATGCCGAAATAATTCCCAAACCAAAATGAGAACAAAATCTATACAGGTGACATTAATTCAAGTATCGTCCGTAACCGTGGACACGGCTATTCGAATAGTTTTATACCTTGCAAGGGTGTACATCTTTACCCACATGACTTAGTTAGCCCGTAAGCCTCCGGAATAATAACACACCGCCTTTGGTGTGCCTACGATAAACTAAGATTTGGTATTTTCAACAAGTTAACACTATTGAGTTGGATGACCCATGTGAGACTAATCCCGCTTAAACCAGTGATAGCATACATTCAACCGGGCTCACATGTTGTACCAAGAATACCGACCCGATCAATTAAATGCAAACTCGTGTTAGCCACACATATTACACATGATAGGGGGCCTCAAGGAACGTACATGCGATGTAACACATCTACGCCTTACCCATCTAAGAACATCGATATCAATATAAGTTCCACATGGCATACGACACGGCCGAAGACTTAAGCATCTATGCCATATGAAATCAATACACATGTCCTTACTCTCCAAATCCAACTCAATAACATTAACCCTTTACTTAACCAAACAGCGCCCATACACTGCGTGTGGAAGTACGTTGGGACTTGAATCAAATTGTCAGAGTTCAGTCCTTAATCAACCCAGACAAGACATTCACATTTCCCAAATCTCGTGCACAAGGCACCATCACTAGCATCCACTTGTCCAGATTTGAATTGAATTTGATAACAGGATTTAGAAGCATTTCCAAATCAAATAAACTGAACAAGGATCAAAAATAAATATAAATTATTTGTTGTTCCCAAGTTTGACAAGATAAGCTTGCCAAACTCTAACGTTCTATAGACTGCATGGCTAAGCAAAAGTTAAAATTTAACATATAACATCACAGACTACCTTAGGTTGAGTGTATGATATAATTCAAGATAAGCCACAAGTTTAGGTTATAACTAACTAGAAACAGAGCACAAATAAATTTTTAGAAAGTTGCATGCAACAGTGTCACTGTATTTTATAACTCTACAGTTTAAAAGATTAGGATCAACATGGTGCAGAGAGGAAGCTTGCCTTGATAATAGTAAACAACCTCTTGCTCAGGTTCTTGTGATTCAACAAAAGGCTCAACACACTCAGAAGAACCAGTATCTAAAAGCAAATAAAAGAATTCCAATAAACATAGGAAAAACAGAGAACAGGATGCATAAAAGAATGCATGATCAAAATGGTAATGCATGAGTAATAGTATGCTTAAGCTATATCTAATTTATTAAGGGTAATAACCCATATATACCATTTACTGACACTTGCTACCCAGATTTTATAATTAGAAAATAGCTACAGTAACAGATTTTATATTCTGGAACAGGGCAACTGTAATTAATTTAATTATTTAGCTTAACTTCATACAAATGAGATACTGCATGTTAGTTAAGTGTATAAAGCTTAGTGCTGTAATCTAACTGGGCATTTAATATCTATAAAGAGCAGTTTTAAGGATTTGACTTCTTGCTATAATTGTTGTCGGTTTGGACAACAACCAAAAACAGCAAAGTATCAGTTACCATTTTCGGTTAGCTAATGAAGTTACACATGACTAGAGCCATCAGGTGTAGTTAAAGCTAACTGGGAGTCATAAATACCACAATTTATAATTACTAAAGTTACCCGGCCAGATTAAAGAAGGAAATAGAAACTTTTCATTTTTGCCGGTTTAGTCAACAATAAATAGTAAGGGAACCTTACCATTTGGGCAGCGTGGAACTATACACCCATTTATTATCTATCATTAGTAATGTAAGATGTTGGACTGAATTAGTTGGTGTTGTCGGTTGGACCAATAACCCAAAACAGCAAAAGTCTTTTACCTCTTTTTGGTTGACTTATGGAAACTACACAACCCGAAAGGCTTAAATGGAGGCTAAAGCTATTAGAGAAGTATTTAATACCACAAGACCTTAATACTAACTTAACTGCTCGGTTTAAAGGAAGAAAAGATAGATTGAGCAATTGTCGGTTTTTAGACCGACAATAAGTGACAGAGAGAGAGTTTGTCTTATTGACCAAATTGGTAACTTAGATAATTACAAGATGGTCTACTAATAGTACTAGGGTTCGCTTAAGACCTAAATAAGCTAATATGCTGATAAAGAATTCTAAAGTTTTTGAAAACGATATGAAAGACCGAAAAGTTATAAAAATAACTTTTCAGCTTAAAGGAACAGGGATCATCACATGAGTAAGTGAGTGAGGTATGTGAGTGAGGGATGTCCTAAAAGAGCTTAAGCTAACAGAAGGCAAGATTTAACTTACCAGCTAGGGTTAGAAAAGAAAGGTCAAGGTCTTGGTCAAACAAGAAAAGATCCAGTAGCCTTCTTCCTTGTGCTGACCAAAAGAAAATGATGGAACTAAATTTTAGAGATCATGAGATACATTCTTGCTAAGAAAAGATGGAACCATCTCACCAGGATGTGGTTGCACCAAGGTGGGGTTCTCACTGACTTCAGTTGACAGAGAGTGATCCTTTGCTCAACCTACAAGAAATGTCCACCACTCACATTAAGATGAGATTTAGACATACTTAGGGCTGAGCAAGATCAAGAGTAAGGAAGCTTCACTGGAAGAAGATGACCAAATGAGAGAACTCCTTTGTGGTCAACAATGACAGGAGCTCAAGAACTGGGGTTTATATAGTGTACAAAAGGTGTAGAGCAACCGAGAATGGTCTAGAGATCAAGAGGTGGCACTTAGGATAGATATTAAGGGATAAATATCCTCAAAATACTGTGCTCTACCCCCATTTCGGCCACCACAGTGCTTACGGTGGAAAACCAGAGAGAAAACACAATTTACGTCACTGACGCGTGGGTCCCAAACCATGCAACGCACGCAGCGCACGCAGGGAGCAAAAACCGACGCTGACATGCGGGTCCTGTATGCGACACAAGAACAAGACCGTGACGCAACGAAAGCATAACCGCCGCCGATAACGGGCCCCGAGCTAACCCGCCATGCGCGCGATGCAAAGAACGACGACGCGACACCACCGTCCGATCCTCAGCAGACAGCCACGATCGCGCGCATGAAGTGGTCCGAACGGCACATCTCACGCGAGCCATGCGATCGTGTTTTAACGGCTGCGATTCGGTGGGCGCTGAAGTGGTCCGATTGGCCCAATCAACAAGAGTCGTCCGATCGCGAACCAACGGCCCAAGATGAGGCGCTCGCGGGTGCTCTCCGGACCATGCGCTTCATCGCCGTTAAAACGCAATTCAACGGCCAGATCGAGGCGGCTCAAAGCGGTCCGAACGGCCCACTTCATCTGGCCCGTTCGCGCGAGAATGAAGGGCTGAGATGGGCTGGAGCTTTCGGACACGCACGGGTGGACGTGGCCGAGCCGGTTGCGCACTGGGTTGGGTCCAACCAGGTCCAGACCGAGCCGCTACAGTGCTAGACCGGGGTTAGGCCGGGAGGTTTGACCAGGTTTAATTCAAAACTTCAAAACTTTGACTGGGACTTTTAAAATAGCAAACAAATTTGTAAAATCTTGAAATTTTGCAGACTTGATACTGGGATGATATATTTCCCAAATAAATTTTTTAAACCACTGTTTCTTCTTCAAAATACATAAATAATTCAATTAAACCAATTAAGGTTTATTTAAAGACAATTGTTTTTCGAAATTCAAAATAATTTCTATAAATTCAACAAAAATTATTTTTGGCCATAATAGTTTATCTAATTTTCAATTAAAATATATCCCAGTCATAATACCAACATTGGATGGTATTTCCTTTTGAAATTTTGATCAAGTTGAAATTGATAATAGAAATTGAGAAAATAGTTTGTAACATATTGCCTAAATTGCCAAAATGAACAGTAATGACATGAATAGTACTTTATTACTGTATATTAGGGCTGAGGCTATTACAGGAAGCGGGAGGAATGAGCGCAGCGAGATAAGGGGAATTCATTGCGCACGTGGACGTGGAAGAAGGGGAGAAATTGGCGGCGGATTTGGAGCTTGGCGCGTGCGGCAGTGGCAGCCGGGGGTGGTAGCTGGAGGTAGAAGGAGATGGGGAGGAAGAAGGGCGCGGGGCCCACTGTCGGTGAGAAAAAAAGGATGGAGGAGAGAATGACAGGTGGGGCCACCGGTTAAATGAGAGAAGAGGGAGAAAGCCGGGTGCGGGTGGGCCGAAAACGGGCCGAGCGACTATGGGAGTGGGCCGGATGCGCGATGAATAGGAATGGGCTAAGGAGATTTTGGCCCAAAACCAATTCTGGATTTAAAATGACTTCGCTAATTAAATAATTTGATTAATTCAAAAAGGCTTTAGAAAATACAAATAAAATCCAAAAATTATGAGAAAATTCACATAAATTCTCTGAGATATTTTGAACTTAAATAAAATAATTCCAAATTATAATTGGCAATTAATTTTGCAAATAAATTTGGTTTGGCTTTAAAATAATTAAAGAAAAGCTTTTAAAATTCCACAAAAATAATTAAAATTTTATATTTCAATTAAATCCAAGAGAACTTCAATAAATTTTATTTTTGACTTTTGAAATTTAGGAAATTCAAATAAAGCAATAAAACTCTTTTAAATTCAGAGAACCCAATAAAATAATAACTTTATTTATTTTTATTTTGGTAACAGAACTTTGGGATGTTACAGCATTGCTCAGAGACCAAGTGTGGGTCGAGGAAACCTACCGATAGTTTACTTGATGTGGTTTCTACGATCATGTATCTATATATACGTACAAAAGCAAGAAGTTATATATGACATTTATCGGTATTACACGAACGTAGACCGTGATTGTACACACTTACAGTGTCCAGCATCGCATGAGGGAGGCGTCGAGGGAGTCGAGGTTGAAGAGTAAGAACAAGTTATCGAAGGTCACCGTGAAGACATAGTCTTGAAACCCGTGGTTAAAATGAATTTTCTTGAACATGATGGTGACACCCGAGCACCGTTGTACACCCGTCTTTTTGACCTGTTCCATGTACCATTCATGCAATCTCTAGGAAACCAATCCTAGGGTTTTGATGTCCTCTTCCAGGACGACCAATGGCTCGCCATGCACAAATTTCTGGGCCAACGGCAAGAAGGGGATATCATCGTACTGCTTCGATTTGCCCTTACCGCCTAGCTTTTTAGAGGTCAACCGGGCATGAGGTGTAGATGCATCTTATGTACCAGGTCCTTGCCGCATCATACAGGTAACTCTGGTGCAGGTAGCTTCGGTGCAGATACTTCCCGTGAAGTTGACACCGGTGCAGGTAGCTTTGGTGCAGATACTTCCCATGAAGTTGACACTGATGCGGGTAGCTCTAGGCAGATGTCTCTCTTGGGCCACTGGATGAATGCTCCAATGGCTTGCCCTAAAGTCACGACCTCATCGTTTGGGGGCATCTCCAGCTCGTTGACCTCGAAATTGGCATAAACACCGTCCACATTCACTTTTGCAAAACCTGGCACTATATTTACACCGTGCAGCAAGGCCCCGACACCGGATGGATACGTCTGGACCCAAGCAGCATCCAGGGCAACAGAGCCACATCTCACTTGGAGCTTGCACTTCGTAGCCACCTACATAACGATGCAAAATTAGCTACTCCAACAGGGCGATCAATGGATCGAGCATTCTGGGGATAATAATTGTTACCAGGATGTCATCAACAGGAAATCTGTTATCGATTTCTAAGTTATGGTTGGATGCGTAGCTACTCAGACATTTGGGGAGAGGGGGCTGGCCAGCAGAGTAGCGGCGGGGGCTTCCAACTGATTTGTGAGGGATGCACGAATCTCCTCTCGTGTGACATCCCGCATCTCTTCTCTGAGGGATGCACGAATCTCCTCTTGTAGCTGTGGTTCATGCTCGGCTTTGGCTCTCTTCCTACTCCGTACGCCCCGGAGTACACTGCGAATGCGAATCCATCTTTCCATGGAACATAAAGACCAATACCTCTCGTGCGACCCAGATGCTCCTTGTTTCCCAGGGCTTCGAAGAGCATATCTCTCTCCTTGTCTGCCTGGAATGAGCCTTGGGAAGATTGTGCTGTACTCAGCTCTTCGTGTAAGAGCCCGACATGTTATTTCACTTCCTATGAAGTTATCGAGTAATTAAAAACTAGGTAGTTCGATATCTTACCAAGCGCTGGGACACTTTCAAGTCTAAGGGGTTTGGAAAGGAGATGACCCCTAAAGACACGGTAGATAACCTCACTCTTAGCCACTGTTGGGCGTGCTCATTAGAGATCTGGGCAAATGGCGGGGAGGCGTCCAACCGTCTTGTATGCTCGTCCTGATCCCTCCATTGCGGAAGTTTACCCGCATACCCAACGGTGCTGAGTCTGTGGGACTGTGTGTTTTTTTGCTTGGAGGGCCCTGTGCGCCTCACTTTCACTCGTAAATCATTTGTCGTCTTCTTCACCATAAAGTCTTCCCAGTACTCCTCCACAAACAGATACTTCTGGAAGGGCGTCAGATCCTTCTCCATGTAATTCTTGATAAGCGTGCTCTAGAAGTTCCTCCACGCTTTGCACGTCGCTAGCAATGTGTATCATTGCACAGAGGCCTGGTGTTCTTCCGGGATCAGGAACGATTGTAAAATTTCTGTCACCAACACATCTTTTTGATCTTTGGTCAAGTCCTTCCATGAATTGTGGGTGATCTTGACCCGTTCATGTGCAACTATTCCGACCGTTGTCCGAAATGCGAACGCTGCTCGGCAAGGACTCAGAGTGGTCCCAAATGCATCGACTCTCGTGATGGTAAATCGGCCCTTGGACCTTTTCGATATTCCTCTTTCCTTGCGCTTGGATTTTCCAAAGGACAGCACATCAGACTCATGAGGCGACGATGACGAAGAATGAGCGGACGACATCTTCACGAGAAATAGAAGTTCTGATGCACATGAACATATTATCATAAGATTCTCTATGTGTATGGGTATACACACCAACTAAATGACATAATTGACATATAAACATGTAAATTCTCCAAGTCAGCCAACAACACTTGATCTACTGACAGAATAGCATGTATTATGAATTGGATCATAGAACCTGGAGGTTCAACCAATTAACCAACCGAAAGTAACATAACAAATGCTAAAGATCAATGAACAGTAGTAAGCATTCCATTCCAATTAGAGCTCAAAACAATTCCAGTGCAAGACTATTATCATCATAGAGCATTCATCTCAAGCCCACTACACCACATTGCAATATGAACATATCAAATGTAAAGGGGTAATTAAATTGAAATGCTGTGATACTCACGAAACAGATGGCAATCAAAGCCACTGAGCAATCTGAGCAATGTGTGAGGGGAAGGGACGTCGGGGTCGGCAACTCGGCATCTGTTACCTTTGGGCATCAAGGGGAAGGACGAGCAGGGAGCGCCGAAGCAGTATTGCAGCGTTGAAGGGGAGGCGCATCGGGCTCAGGGGAGGAGGAGGTGATGCGTGCTCAGGGGAGGGGAGGAGGCGGGCTCGGGGAGGAGGGGCACCGGGTTCGGGGAAGCGACGGCTCGTGCTCAGGGAGGAGGTGGTGGGCTCGAGGGAGGAGGCGCAACATGCTCAAGGAGGAGGCGGCGTTGAGGATGGCGGTGACGGGCTTGAGGAGGAGGCAGAGATGGGCTTAGGGAGGAGGGATGTTAGAGAAACTTAATCGTTTGAGTGGGGGGGCACGGCAAACCCTAGAGTTCGAATATAAATAGGATTGGATATCATAGACGGTTCCAATAAATAACCGTCTATGATATGATATATTACAAACGGTTTCATCTAATAATCGTCTGTGATATATGATATATCACAGATGGTTTTTAGATGAAACCGTTTTGTGATATATCTGTAATATATGATCACAAACGGTTTGTCCTAAGGAGTCGTCTGTGATATTCTTCTATATTGCTACATCTATTTCTGTTTATTGGCTAGCCTCAGGAAATACTAGCCATGCCCTCTGAAACAAGCAGAAACACATCAAGTACAAGTATACATCCAATTCAGAAGCAAGCACATCCATTTCACAAATTCAGATATGACACATTCTCATATACATAAATGCAAATTCAGAACATATGACACATAAACATTTCATTCATCATTCCACTTGCTTAGCTCCTTAAAAAATTAGCCCTTCATGATGATCGACGCGTATGTAACTAGTTTCGTCACGTTGTTCTTCCTCGACCCTTATGCCATTTCCAAAAGGTGGCAACTCGTCAAATTGATTGTATTCTTCCTCGTCCACTACATTCTCAACTCCGACAATCCTCCTTTTTCCACGAAGAACTACGTGGCGCTTCTTATTTGCCTGGTCGGTTACATAGAAGACTTGAACAACTTGGTTAGTGAGTATGAATGGTTCATCTTTGTATCCGACACGTTCGAGGTCCACGGTAGTGACCCGGTACCTGTCGACCTTCACCTGTGGGAGATGGACCCAACGGCACTGAAACAAGGGGATCTTGAAAAGCACGTAGTTGAGCTCTCAAATCTCCTCTATGAACCCATAGTAGGAGCTCCTCAACCCATCAGTACTAAACGCATCTATGCAGATACCGCTGTTCTGGTTAGTGCTCTTTATATCCTGAGCCTCCGTATAGAATGTATACCCATTTATGTCGTATCCTTACCATGTCACAACTGTAAAGTTTGGCCCTTTTGCCAATCATGTCAACGTATTACTTGACGATTTCCTAGCGAGTCGCTCCTTCAACCATTGGTTGCACCGACTATTGTGCTGTCTCGTGATCCAAACATCTAGCCGCTCCAGATTCTGTAGCCGAAGCACGTCCTCATGCTAGTCGATATACAGGGACACTTTAGTCATATGTTGCAAGACCATGAAATGGGCTTGAGCATACGCTCTCATCTCTGGAGTGATTTCTTTCCTTCTGATGGTCCCGATACCCTCGAGCCTCCTCTCATGGCGAGATCGAGGCACACCTGTTGATTCGACCTGAGCCATGTAATCGATGCTGAACTCAATGACCTCTTTGGTTCCACAACCTTCGACGATGCTGCCCTCCGGCCGAGATCAATTCCGTACATAGGATTTGAGAATTCCCATGAACCTCTTGAACGGGTACATGCTACGTAGGAATACAGGCCCGCACATCTTTATTTCCCTCACAATGTGAAAAATAAGATGGATCATGATATCGAAAAATAACGGAGGGAAATACATCTCAAGATGACATAGAGTCGTCACCACCTTATCCTGCAAAGCATCTAGTCCTTGGGGATCAATGACCTTTTGAGCAATTGTGTTAAAGAAATAACACGGCCTCATAATTGTCTCTCGGACCTTGATCGGCAAAATACTTCTAATTGCAACAAGGAACATCTGTGTCATCAGCACATGACAATCATGAGACTTCATGCCAATTAACTTCAAATCTTCCATTGAAACAAGTTTCTTCATGTTGGCAGAGTAACTAGACAGAACTTTCACACTATGCAAGCACTAGCACAGTTCAGTTCTCTTGGCCTTGGATAGAGTGTAACAAGCAGGAGGAAGGTACGTTCGTCCTTTATCGGTGCTAACTCAGGTCTGATGTCCATATCAACCAAGTCAAGTCGTGCATTGACACCATCCTTTGTTTTGTCACAAATATTCAGTAAGAGACCAATCAAGCTGTCACATACATTCTTCTCTATGTGCATAACGTCGATGTAGTGGCGAACTTCTAGGTGCTCCCAATAAGGTAAGTCCCAAAATATTGATCTCTTCTTTCAGATGTTCTTCTCACGGGTCCTCGATTTACGTCCCTTTCCTAGCATAACATCTAAATCCTTAACCATATCATAGACCTCTTTTCCGCTTAAATGCCTTGGAGCTAAACTGCCCTCCTTCTCTCCGTCGAATTGTTTCTTCATCCTGTAGTATGGGTGAGTCCTCTGGAGGAACCTACGGTGATGCATGCACACGGTTTTGCGCGAGTGCTTTAGCCACACACTCTCGGTATCATCTAAGCAGTGAGTACATGCTTTGGCCTCTTTTGTACTCTGGTCCGATAGGTTAGCAAGGCTGGGATAATCATTTATGGTGTAGAACAACAAGGAGCATACAGTAAAGTTCTCTCGTTTATACGCATCCCATACCTGTACCCCTTCGATCCACAGTATTTTTAGATCTTCTATCAATGGTGCTAAGTACACATCAATATCATTCTCAGGTTGCTTCAGCCCTTAGATAAGTATCGACAGCAAAATATACTTTTGCTTCATACACAACCAAGGAGGAAGGTTGTAGATACAGAGAGTCACGAGCCAGGTGCTATGTCGGCTGCTATTGTTACCGAAAGGATTCATTCCATCTATACTCAATCCAAACCTTATATTCCTCGGTTCCGCACCGAAGTCTGTAAACCTCCTATCGATGTTTCTCCACTGGATGGAATCAGCAGGGTGTCATAGCTTTCTATCCTGCTTGCACTCCACCAAGTGCCAACACAGCAGTTTTGCTTCCTTTGAGTTCGTAAAAAACCGCTTCAAATGGGGAATTATAGGAAGATACCATACCGATACCATACCACCTTAGCAGGATGTCCTTTCTTCACCTCGATTCCCTCGCCGTCATCTAATTGATTCTGATGCTTGTATCAGGATGCATTGCACACTGGACATACATGCATATTTGTGTACTCTTTACGGTAGAGGATACAGTCGTTCGGGCATGCATGTATTTTTTCTACTTCCATTCCCAATGAAGAAAGAACATTCTTCGCTCTGTAGGTGGTTTTGGGCAACTCATTTCCATCCAGAAGCATGTCCGATAAGAGACCTAACAGCACCGTGAAACTCTTGTCGGACCAACTATTGATTGCCTTCAATTTCAGCAGTTCAAGCACGGATGACAACCTTATGTATTTCGGCTTACAGCCCGGGAACAAAGGCTTCTCCGAGTCCTCCATCAAGCCCTCAAATTTACCAAACTCTCTTTCTCACTATAGTTCACTTTTGCATCACAAAGCATCTGATCCAGATTGTCATCGTGCAACCTATCTAAATTGAAACCACAATCGACATCATCCGACGACATATCGTTGACTTCGTCGGCGATGTCGTTATTACTACCTTCCTGTATAATCTACTCTTCACTGTGACTGGTCCAACGTGTATACCCCTTTTTGAAACCCCTTCAAATCAAGTGTGTTTCGATCTTCGCTTGGTTCTTAAACATTTTCAGATTCTCACAGTCAATGCATGGATAGTATATATATTCCGCCCCCTTATTCAACATATCCTCCTCGGTAGCTCTTATAAAAGTAGACACGCCATTAATGTACACTTCACTCACCCGGTTCTTAGCGTACATCCAGTTTCGGTCCATCACATGGTTCATATTGAAAACCCTAAAAATAAATAAAAGGTGGCTTTTCTCATTTTTACATTTTTCCAGATTTTATTAACTTACATGTGGGCCCTACTTGTCAGTGACTCATCTTTTTATTTCATGATTTATTTTATAAAATCTATGGCGGTCCCACATGTCATAGACTCATTAGTTTATTAACTAAATGATTAAAAGTAGTAGGATTTTAAGCTCAAATTGGGCTCAGGGGCTTCACTAGCGATTTCGGCGTAAACGCCCGAAACTACTCAAATTAAAGGATGTTTAGGCTCCAGTAGCTCACCTCAATCATGAGGAAGGTGTCAATGAAGTCGGGGAAGGTCCAAGGCGGCTGGTCATTGGTGAACAGAGGTGACGGCAGCAAGCTCCTCGGCGATAGGTCTTCTCGGTGGAAATAAACTGAAACGAAACACATGCATAGCTTTAGGGGGACATATAGGTGGGGAAATCGACCTTGGTGGGGTCGAGGACTCACCGGAGAAGAGTTGGCGTCGATGGCAGCGGCGGTGACAGAGAGGTCAACGGTGACAACTCGGCGTGGGCGACAATAGCTGAAATGGACCACACGAGCGGGCTCAATGAGGTGAGGCGATACTCAAACCAGGCACTGAGTGGCGATGGACTCACTGTAGTGCCAGAGATGGAGAAGAAGACTCTGTTGAGGATATACACTACTGCACCGGATGATTAGTAAGCGAGCAAAATGACGCACCGTTTGTGATGAGTTAATTATCACAGACGGTTTTCAACAAAAAACCACTACATATCACAGATGGTTATTGTTAAAAACCATCTGTGAAGTATCACAGATGGTTGTTTGTTGAAAACCGTCTGTGATATGTAGAATTATCACAGACGGTTATTGTTAAGAACCATCTGTGATACTTCACAGACGGTTTTCATTATGAACCATCTGTGATATTACCTCTTCATAGACAGTTTTTAGCACTACCAGTAACACATATGGTCTCTAAACCAAAAACGTCTATGCTTGCATGTAATATAGACGGTTTTGGTCAACCGTCTATGATGGGATATCCAATATTAGCCTTTTTGTAGTAGTGTATGCTCTTATTTTAGTGATGAATAGTGGTAGTCTCTGCACAAAAAAGACCGGGTAAACATGCGATCAAATTTGAGAAGGAATGGAAAGGAAATGAAAATCAGACCAACTAAGTAAGGACTTCTTGTTGGGATACGGGTAGGGTACACTAAAGCAAAATACATTTTTTTCTCATGTGTAAGCTATGCAGGTAAGAGATCATGGATCGTTACTACTAGACGCGCAGTGCAGCGAAGGAAGAGTTGGAGTAGCCGATCCAATGATGTGCGTCAAGGTAGTTGAAGTAGTCGATCATCTAGAGTCCTTCATAGACAACCGACTCCTCCAAGCGTTAGACAATCGTCTCCACAAGTCAGCCTTATCCTCACGATTGTCCCGATCAGCACCACAGTCGCAGAAGCGCCTCTACCGGACTCCACACATCCAGGGGTGCCATGTGCCGATGTGCTAGCACCAGTGTGCACAACTAGGGTCTTGAGGTGGCTCAGGTGGCGATGGCGGCTAGTGTTTCAGTGTTGTCCCATGCATGCTCCTATCCCCACGCCTCTCTATGTATAGAGCCCCTAATGGATCCACATGTTAGCTATTAGGATTTTTAACCACATACAGAACAAAGTTCGGTTTAAGCCATTAACTGATCCAATCCGAACTAGTTGTTCCAACCCATTAAGTGTGTGACCCTGTAGGTTCATGCATATTCGGCTATGACACGAAAATCCCTTTCTGACCCTCAAGTCGATAGCGGTCCCTAGTAGGACATAACGACCCCCGAGCATACACAAATATCAACTCGGATGAATGTTATGCAATATGATTTGTGACCAAGTCCTAGTCAACCATGACCAGCTTGTAACTCCTTACGACCAGTTCAAATCCAATCACGAACTCCTTACGACCATTTCGTAATCATGTACGGCCAACTCACAACCATTGGTCTTTGGTCGGACATAAACCACTAATCAGAATAAGCGACTTGCTTGTGTATTCTCCTTTTGCCTCATGGCATATGATCGAACTCCAGGTGAGCCACGTGTCATCCATGGACTATTCAATCTTTTCCTGATCTAGTGATGGATAACTTTCTATGGTCGACTCTTCGATGATTTGTGGCATGGCCATGCACTTCCTTTAACCGACCACATCGAGGGGTCCATAGATATCTCTCCTGTTATGTAGGAGGGACAAATTCCATCTTCGACTAGCCACATTCCTCTACATGCTTTATAGCATACCCGGAAGCTATCTTTATAACTACCCAGTTAAGGAGTAGCATTTAGCAACCCCTAAGTGTACTATTACACATGTAGGAAACCATATTGATATCAGATCTAAGGTTATACATCATCGTTGCTTGAGATCAACTAATGAGATATAGAAACATATCAATCTCAATAATATCTCAAGGTGGGCTAGTCCAACATCATGTTTGCTAACATATCTCCACATTGTTGATTCGATATCTCCATGTCTATGACCGGTGAAACATGGTCGTCAACCAATATATGTGTTAGTATATACGTCACTAGTTCTCGAACAGGGATCCTTTTAGAATGACATCACACATGAATAAAAAGCTTCACCAACATGTCACATACTTGTTGATCTTTATTACTTAAAAAGACTCTAGTGATGGTGAGTGATACTGTCTCCTCTCCTCTCTTAGTATTCAGGTGCCGTCAAGTGGGCCACACCAAACATCGATTTTTTTGCTAGCCAATGCTGAACTAATTAGTCGAAAAGCGTAAGCTATCATCGGAAGGTATGCATATAATTATCCATCCTTGAGTTTTGATGCACAGATGCATGCAATTCACTTGTTACTTGCCTAATTGTTCTAACCTGACGCAATGTAGAAGAATATCATGTGGTTGTGGAGGAGAACCTCGTTGCACGCCATAAATTAGATTTTTTAAAATAATACATTTCAAGTAGAATTATAGAAATAAATATATGTTTAATAAAGTTACAAAATGGGCTTCTACCACCATTCAAAATGGCAAAATAATCTTGTCGCCATTAAAACAGTGTTAAACGCCTTTGCCGCCATTTCAAATGGTGGTAGAGACTTAAGTCTCCATTTGAATTGGCGACAAGATCCTATCGCCAATTCAAATGATGATTGGAGCTGGATTTCTGTTTTTTTGGTAGAAATAATTGAAAAAAATTATATTTATGTTTGTAGAGAATGCAGCTTCAAATTTTATTAGATTTGACTAAGTTTTTTGGTAATACCTTAAAGTGTACACGCAATCGATCATTTTTGAAAAAGAGAACGAAATATGAAGTAGAGAACAATTTAGGAGTTAACTTTTGAAGATGAGATTTCAATTGTAGCAATAAGACTTTGGAATGTATTTGTGAATTCCGTGGCGCACAGGGTTTGATTATGTGCATTACAAACGACAGCATGCACGTATAATCAACCCGATGTACACCTTGGATACATGTGCGCCTTTTTGGAATCGGAAAAAAGGAGGACCAAAATGAAGTTTGTCTTGGCGGCCCATCGGTGCCTTGCCCTTGTCTCCTGTAAACTTGCGGGCACGGCTAGTCCCAAAGGTAGTACTGTATTGCGAGACGAGCTGGAAGATGAAACGATGTTAGGAGAATGTAAGGCCAAATCAATAATCGGGATGCAAATTAAACATAACTTATCTTTTTGATCCGCAGTGCGCCTGGGCGATGGGGAGCGCTAGGATGACCACCGGTCTCACTAGAAGGAGTCTTCCCCTTCTCCACCACGTGCATGGCCCCATCCTCCTGTACGAGTTGTTCGAGGGTTATCCACCACCACCTAGGTTTCTTGGGCTCCACCGGTGCCTTTTCAATGTGGTCGGGGTACGTAATGTTTCCTATGGGTGAAGACCTCGGGTCGCTTTGCATAGTTGAATCATATACTTCTGCTCGAGGAACGCCATATTGTACATGTTTAGACCGTCGATCCATTGGGAGAAGTTGCAACACATCTCCGGATACCATTATGCGTAGATAAAGTTAGTGATATGTAGAATGTGATGTAAAATGCGAAAAATCGATGTGCGTGTTTGATTCTCTTACAAGGATATTTCCGTACATGTAGTACGCCTAGGCAGCGGTCTTCAGGTGTATGGACTGAATAATCCAAGTCGGTTCTTCGCACATACACTGCAGACGTGGAAACTCCGATGGTACCCAATGTAGTCAGAGTCGAGATCCTGAGTTGGATCGATTTGCCTTCAGTAGGATCGAAATCGTAGAATCGACGATTCTACGGAATTGTAAAAATACACATATTTAACATTTGTACTATAAGTTTGTATGATTCTTATATGGTTTACCACTTGCATATTCCTTAAAAGTAGCTAGACATACTCTAGGAATAAAAATAGCTTATCATTATCAAGCTCAAGATTGGTCATGCCATAATATAGATATTTGTACTAGCATTACCACACTGATACAATATTTTGCATGCTCTTTTTTTATTTATAGTTTCATTCTCAGAAATTAATATCAATAAATTTTGCTCAAAAACAAAATATCAGCAAAGCTTGGCCTCTAAAAAAATTACAATTTTTTTTTTGCACTAAGTCTCTACGAGTAGGATCGACAGACTGTCGTGGGTTCGTAGAATCGTAAGACTCTAAGAGTAGGATCATGATCCTAACTACCTTGGTGGTACCGGCGTATCCTTCATAAAACAATCAAGTAGGTTTTCGCCCTCTCGGCAAGCCACTTGCGTTTCTGCAGCATCTTCGCATAATAATCTGATATCTCCAAGGCCAACCTAATGTTCTCCTCCTTTCTCTCTATTGTGAGAAACAAGTGGGAGTGAAGTGTTATTTGTGATGGTATAGTGTTCTCCACTAGGAGCCAGCTCTCTCCTTATATAAGTGGATAGGGTGTAGTGCTGATGGCTAGTGAGTGGTGCGTACTCATTACGAAAGGCTAAAAAGGTGGGGTCGTAGTGTGTTGTTATTTCTGTCTGAATAGGTGGCAGTGTGTAGTGTGACAGGGTGTGGTCTTTTTGGTCTAAAAAGGTAGTGTCGCGTGACAGGGTGCGATCTTTTTGGTCTGAAAAGGTGGTAGGGCAGTGTGTGTAATTTCTGTCTAAAAAGGTAGCACTATGTGGCATGGTAGGGTGTGGTTCATTTTTGTCTGAAAAGGTAGCACTATGTGGCATGGCAAGGTGTGGTCATTTCTGTTTGAAAAGGTGGCATATCAATGTGTGGTCATTTCTATCTTAAAAGGTGGCGTGACAGACTGTGGCCATTTCGATGAACTTGGGACTACATTCGGGAGGGAAGGGAGAGGAGCTAGCGAAGCGCTGCCTGTCCGGTCGTCCCCCTTGTAGGCAAATTTTGTAACTGAATGGATTACATAGTTTTAGATGTATGGTTACGTAGTGTAGTATGTTGTATTACATCATTTTTGGTGTGCGTAGTTTAGTTTTATATATGTGGTTAATTGTGTAAATCTTGTTTATGGTGCAGTACGTAGATATGTCAAAAGCAGTTAATTTCAAAATTTACTACGTTCAAGGGACTGTTCCGCAGGGTCCTAAGGGGGTTAATTTGTGCTATTTATAATCGGCGACCATAAGCCTAACAAAACCATAGCAGCGTACATGAGGCACCATAGGGCACATATTAAGAGTTAGTGCAGCTGAAGGGAACAAGGTCATGACAGTCATATGTACGCAGGGCAAGGGATCAAGGGTGGGATTTGGTCCTTCTGGCCTAGGTATATGCGAAGATCATTCCTGCATCTGTGGTTGATGCCGAAGAAGGTTGTGGTGATGCCGAAGAAGTTGGGGACTCCAGCCTCAACATGACGCACACAATGGTCGAAGGTCGGGGAGTTGCTGATGTCGCCGATGAAGATGGGGTCGAAGAAGCCCATTTGGTCTGGGAAGCTAGTTAGAATGCTGACGAAGGTGAGGAGATTGAAGCCCTAGTTCAAAGGATGACACTCAAAGACGAGGACTACGAGGCATTGTCGGAAGATGAAGGCTCGAATGATGAGGATGGTGGGGAATAATGGGTGCTTCCATCCGACAACCTCATCGTGGATGAAGGATTCCGTGTACCATGGGAGTACCACCAGAACGAGGTCAGGCAAAGAGCCATGTACAAATGCAAGAAAGCAGTGCAGGAGGCTATCAAATTCCAGTCCTTGTCGCTGTGACATACATTCACAGTAGTGAAGTCTAACCCAAGGTGCTAAGACGTGAAGTGCGAGATAGCGGGATGCCCTTGGCGACTGCATGCATTCCATCCTAAGTGGGACATATACTGGAAATGCTCTATAGTAATCCCTCACACATGTGTTGTCTCTAAATCAATGTAATCCCACAAGAACCTGTCATTAGGCTTCATTGTGAGTGTCATGTATGACGATATTGTTGATAACCTAGATTTCAAGCCATGATCCATTATTCGGGCAATAGAGTCAATTATTCGGGCAATAGAGTCAACGTTCGAGGACTCCTACCACAACCTGCCTGGACAGCTTCGAGTCATACAAGACATGAATCCCGGTACTCATGTCTCCATTGAAGATGACATGCATCCGAAATTCGTCGGGAAGAGAGTACTAAAGCGAGCATTCTTCACCTTCAGTGCATGCATCAATTCATTCCGGTATTATGGTCCTATCTTTTGCATGGATGACAGCTTCCTAACTAGGAAGTACAAGGGATAGATACTTACTACAATTACGACCAACAAGAACAACTAGGTTGTTCCCATGGCCTTTGCATTTGTCAAAAGTGTGAACACCGATAGTTGGTTGTAGTTTATGAGGAACGTGAAGATTTCTGTTGTATAGGGCCGTCTTAACGTATGCCCCATACATGACCGGCATGTGGGCTTACTGAGTGCAATAACTCAGCTACAAGAAGGGGGACACAGGTAACACGAGCCAATTCCATAGGTGGATCTGCAGGGTAGATTTTACATGAGGCATTTGGGTGCAAACTTTTACAAGCAATTCCACAACAAAGACTTGATGAACCTTTTCACTCGCTGGACAACCATAACCAGCAGAGGAAGTTCGGCACACTCTGGAAAACTCTGAATGAGCAGACAAGGACACACAAAAGGGAGGCGGCGAAGAAGTCTGCCACAAGTATTGAAAATCTCTCCAAGGCATTGCCCGAGTTATCCATGGATAGTCCTAATTTGACGAAGAAGATCGGCAAGTAGGTAAAATGCTTCTCGGACTAGATTGAGCATAAGTTGAAGGTGAAGTGGTCTTTGCTACACGACAAGGATGGTGCTCGGTATGGTGCCATGATAACAAACCTAGCTGAGGTGTACATTTGGGTCATGTGCGGCGCGAGGTGCCTCCCTTTGGTTGGTATTATGGAGGCAATTATGCATGGCACCACAATGTACTTTGTTGACCGAAACAACATCGCATTTCTCTCCATGGTAAATAACAGAGTATTGTACTCCACCATGATCACTAAGTACATAGAGGAGAAGAGCAAGAAGGGTGAGATGCACAGGGCATTCAAGATGCGCACAAGTGAGCTTCGCTTCGAGGTACTCTGTAGAGAGAAAGGACGCCTCGGGATGAACTGTGAGAGGATCATCCGTGAGTGCACGCTTTACTGTGATAGTTGCATATGCACTTGCAACACACCATTTCTTCTGCATAAGCCATGCTCACATGTGATGGCCGCATGTTCAATGGTGACGCAGCATCCCGACCAATACCTTTCTGAATATTTTACAAAGGAAGAGGTGATGTCAACCTAGAGTGCATAGCTGTATGGTTACGATGTGGTTGGCCATTTCACCGGCCATCCTACCTGGTAGGAGCTGATCTGGACCGCCGACGTTGATAGGCTGAAGGGAATGGTTGGCCGACGGCAGAGACAGCGTATGACGAAGCAGAAGTCGGACATCGTATGAAGAAGTGCTCTATTTGTTGGGAGTTTGGGCATACCTACAAGAATTGCCATGTGAGAAATGAACAACATGAAGGAGAGGTCGGTAGTCTGGACGTCGCCACGGGGACTTCATCCGACCACCCCACTTGAGGATGAATATGAAGGAAATATGTTGTGATGAATGTTCTGCTTACTATCATTATGATTTGTTGAACAACTATGTCATGACGTATGTCTTATTTAGTTGTGTTGTTCGATGTACTCATGTTATGTCATGCATTGAATTATTATGTGTAGCCTATGTACTACCGCTAATATTGTTTCTTATTACTTTCTGTTTCTTACTATGAATAATGTAACCACCTAATTTATATCTTCTGTTTGCCGTTACTTTTTGTTTTTTTTGAAAAAAAATTCCCAGATCCTGTCGCCAATTCAAATGGTGACTTAAGCATCTGCCTCCTCTTCTGTTGGCAACATGGCTACAGTCACCATGTCAAATGACAATTTGGCCCTGACGCTATTTGAAATAGCGACAATAGCCCATTTTTGTAATGTTTTTACTATTTATTTTTTGTAATTATTTATTAAAATAGTATTATTAAAAAAAATCCCATAAATTAAGCCGGGATCCTACACAATGGTCTTCAGGCATCTGTGCATTTTTTTTTAATGATCCACAGAGTTGTATGCTACTTTCTGACTTGTGATTCCTTGATTTGTAGAAGCAAAGATAAAAGGTGCTATTTGGTTGCATGATAGGATATACATAAAAAAATAAACGTGAAACTGAACCTAGCGTCCTAGTTAATACATTTATTTTACTATGATTAGATTTATCATATTTTAATGTTACTTGATGTTTTATTAGTTTGTAGTGTACTAGGAGTGAGTGCTTGCTTTAGAGAAAAATTTGATCTCAGTTATGACTAATGAGAATAATCTTCCTTTTAATTTGTAACCCTTCTTTTCTCTATTTTTAATACTGATTGTTTGTAGAGATGGAAACGGATGGAATATGAATCAAATAGTCTCGAATACGAATACAAATCTATATTTTTAAAACGAATACAAATACGAATCTATATTTTTAAAACGAATACGAATACGAATCGAATGTCGTAACGAATACGAATTTGAATCAAATATGTACTCAATTCGGTCGAATGCGAATATCCTACAACTTTTGCGACAAATATTGGTAGAACAAATTGATGTAACATGACTACACGTCTACAGTCTACTGTCTACACGAGTCATAGAAACACCCAACAGCCACAGATTCGGCACCAAATCAAGACCCCGTCAAAACAGAAACGCTCCAGGAAAAAATGGATAGTATTCGTATCCGGGAAAAAACGGATAGTATTTGTATTTGTATTCTTGTCCGGGAAAAAAACGCATAGTATTCGTATTCGTATTTGGGATAAAACAGATAGTATTCATATTCATTTTTTCTGGATAGTATTCGTTTTTTCGAATACTATCTGGGTTTTTTCCCCAGATATGAATAACACTGAATACGGATACAAATACTATTCATTTTTTGCAGATAGTATTCATTTTTCATTCGAATGCGGATTTTACTTACCACATTTGCATTTTTTCGGATACGAATATCGGATAAAACGGATTAACTTTTACCATTTTCCATCCCTAATTGTTGGTGCTGTTCTGGGTTACATTTAGTTCTTATAGAGAAGAACAATGTCTTTGTATATTCTTGCCATGGGGACAATCCTATTGAATGCACAACTGCACGTCTAGCATAAAAATCACCATCAAGTAACTGATATTGAAGTTAAAACAATATGAAAGTAATGTGGTAATGTTCTGATAAATTTTTATTTTCGGTAATACAATATAGTATAATATCGGTTTCTTCAAAGAAAGAAGGTGAGGGCAATGAGCAAAAAATTGGTAAGCTGTTCATCTGTATCTGCCGACGGGGAACTTGGGGTTTAGCTCTATGGTTAAGGTTTAGTTTCTCGACTTGTGCATGTTGTCGCAGTGGGACCCGCTGAACATGACCCACCTGACCAACCACAATAACTAGGCCTCAAAGTGCCTCCTCACTAACTTTGCAATTAGCGGCACCACAAATTAGATTAACGACATATACAAAACTACACAATACATCTACAACTATGTAATTAATTCAACTGTTGCACCAAAAAAAATCTACATGTTTAACGGCATGTCCGGAACTGAACTACACATGACCGAATCGATGTACTACACGACACTACACCACATAGCAATAGATTCCATCTACAACTATGTACTTCACTCAATTATTGCACTAAAAACATTCTACACGATTAACGACATGTCCAGAACTGAACTACATAGAACTAAAATGATGTAATGCACGATACTACACCACATAGCAATACATTCCATCTATAACTATGTAATTCATTCAATTATTGCAGCAAAAAAAATTCTACACAATTAATAACATGTCTAGAACCGAACTACGCACAACTAAAATTATGTACTGCATGAAAGAACCGTAGGAGCCATTCCTTGAAATAAACCATCATCTATAATTGCATTCTGTGGTACGACTTGCTGAGTACTCGGAGTACTCATTCTTGCTGCAATCCTTCAACTGAAGTAGAGGAGTTTCCGCCTGCTTTTGAGGAGTTTCATGAGGAGGGTGATCGCTAGGTCTTGATCCCAGTCAGTTGTCTGTGGCAAGTCGATGGGTTCTTGCTAGAGTTGTTTACACCGCTGTTGTCTCTTTACTTAGTGCTTAGCCCTGGGTGGCTTAATGAGTGTAAACTCGATCACAAGGTCACAACCGTTATTTATTAATCAAATTAGTCATTTATTCTTATATTCGCCTTGTGTGGAATGATATTAATCTATGTTGGCACTTTGTACACTAGCGTGATCCTAGATTAGTGTATTATATACAGAGAGCCCAGATTTATATATTTGGGTCCCAGCAGAGGTGGTATCAGAGCCATACTGACTACATGTATTGACCTTAGTTAGATCGGTCGTACTTAAGAGATTCAAAACTATTTTCTAAAGCAAAAATTTAACTTGCAAGATCAATGAATTGCTTGACTCTTCTTGTGTCTCTCTTGACTCATCTACTACTAAAATTCTTCTCTCCGTTGGTTTTAAATTAGTTCTTACCTTTTGCCTGTCCTTGTTAGATGGCATAGCTTCACACCTATGGAGAGTGTACCCTAGGTTTTGCTACCGAGTTGTGGAAGATTTTACAATCACTCGGAGGATTCGAGAGACCACTCTACTGGGACACCAACTGGATGGTGAATGGCAGGAGACGTGGTGTGCTGTGTCAGCTGATGATCTATGCCCGAGGGGATACCAAGGCCATTCGTCCCATGCACATCACTGTTTGGAGGATCATCTTTGAGGAAGGGATCCAGGAGTCTTCACGTCTTGCTATCCTACGAGTATGCGACATCTACGTTGATGAGTTGAAGGATTCAGTCTTTCTCCTTCATCCTCACACCTCTGTAGTGGACCGTCCAGCCCGCTACCCCTCTACTGATGGAGAAGAAGATGCTACCATGGTTCATCTTGCTCACTTCATCACTACCCAGGAGGAAGCCATGGAGACTACTACAGCAAAGCTACATAGAGCCTACGAGATGCTGCAGCTTGCAGATGAGAGGATTGCAGAGCTTGAGGAAACATTGTACGCAAGCAGGTGAGAGCACCTCCTAAATTTTGGTCCTGGGTTCGACACTGATCTACCCACCAGAGTGCAAATCCTAGTGCCCACCTTTATGCATACGCGAGTGTGTTTCAGTAGGAATTTTGTGAGGTCGCTAATTTATACTCGGCCTTTGTCTTTCTAGGTGTGTGCTAAGGACGCACACTCGCGTGTGTGTGTCAGACCCGAATTTCATAAATCCAAATCCTCTGTGAATACATTGTGCTATTCACTGGATCAGTAGATAACACTCATAGAATACATCACTGAATCAACTCATATACGATGTAAACTAAACCATTCAATATATTACAAACATTAGAGTCACATAGACCGTGTCGGGTCGAGTTTTACAATAAGGGCCGAACGGGCCAAACTGATTACATTACATAAAAATAGCGGAGACTACAGCGGGAGCAAAAGGGGTAGAGCAGATCTCTCCACAGGCAGCGACTAGGGTAGCCCGTGTATGACTAATATTAACAAAGGACTTGGCGAATATAGGTTGTACGCAAGCACCGACAAAGTCAACTAGACTGAGGCGAGACCTAGACTAAAGAACTAACTACTCTTCATCATTTCCTTGTCCATCGACTTCGGGATCCTCGTAGTAGGCGTAATCTCCATGATCCACAGGGTCTGAAGGTTTGGGGAAAGAGCGAGAATGAGCACAACTTCCGTGCTCATGAGCCAACACACAAGATGCAATAATAGACATGCAAGGCTTAATAAGGATGGCTCGGGTTCTTTTATTTGCTAAAGCAATGTTTTCAATTATCAATATTAGTAAAATACTATCACTTAGCATTTTAACCAAATTGAATTTTGTTAAAGAGAATAATTGTGCAATATTTAATACAGCGAATTAACATCACTGAGCATCCACCTATGCTTATTTTGATTGTGGTTACATCCACCATTTAACATCACTGGGCACGATGACCCAGGATTTGTTTTCCAAAATCAGGGTTACATCAGCCCGACATGTTTTTATCCCATCCACAAAGGTTTTTGAGATAGAACTAACTCTAGTAAGTTCCCATGTCCGCCTTTGACCGTAGACATGGCTGTTTAAACAGTTTATACTCTGCAGAGGTTGTACACTATATCCATAAGAAATAATCAACACGTTGCTCCACATGATTCCTTAGTCATGTAGTTGAGAGACCATCGTAGTAACCTTTCAAAATATCCCACCCCTCTTGTCATCTCACCCATATGGGTTGCACCCATAAGTTGTGTGCGATGTTCGCCACAACGACTAGTGCAGCTAGTCTACACCACAACGACTAGTGCGGCTGGCAACTTCACCTTACATCGGTGTCCCATTCAAGCCGGAACGCATCCAACGCTTGCACTACCTCGATCCCCTCCAGCGAGATGACTTTTAGGGTGTAATAAATTTACTAGCTAAGTTGTATTTTACAGACTTGTGGTTGTACTTGTTTTACAATGGGAGGTCATGACAAGATTAAGTCATTAGGGTCATCTGGGTGGTTCATACCGCATACCCACCATTCTCATGCTACATCAACACCCACCATCATACCATTCGCCCAGATGTGGTAATAGCAATTTTTAGAGTTTTGCAAAGTAAAACCAAATTATCTCAAATACTTCCGTCATGTACCTCCAATGACTGCCTAAAAATATTTTATGATTTAAGAGATGATGATTAGGGCATTTAATGCCTTAGTACTTAAGTAAGACTAGCATGTCGCTTAAGTACAACCTATAACTAGTAATTACCACATAGTCACTAGGATGACATGGAATAATGGATTCAATTGCCAAAGAATGGTATAATAATTAATTAATCATCAATTGTGTATTTAACTACCTTAAGATTTAACATACATTTGCTTAAAGAATTAAAGCATGCAATTTTGGTAATTTAAATGAATATAATTTGCATAAAATGTAGGCTCAAAATGATCAAAGTATTGACTCACCTAAGTTAAAGGCAAGAGAGTCTTGATAATCTTATGCTTGATTGAAATGGAGATCTCCCGCTTGTTCGAATCCTACTTGGACGAAAGTACCGGAAAAGATCAAACAAGCAAAGAGGACAAATAAATATACAAGAAATAATAAATGAACTCCAAATTAAATAAGACCAGTGACATTAGCAAGATATTGAACTTAGACAAATTTAGAAACAAATTTCACTGAAATCGGAGTTATAACAGAGGAGAACAGAGCCTCCGAAGTTTTTGGTTTCGAGTACTGCTCATCCGACTTCACGTGGTCTGTCGGTCTTTTAGGACCGAACTTACGTAAAGATTGTTTGATTCGGGGGTTCCTCTAGGCTCAAAATCACACAGAGATGGAGACACAGGGATTTTTATACAGGTTCGGGCCTTGCCCTGGGAGAATAACAACCCTACTCCTGTGTGTATGTATTGAGTATGCTGGATTACAAGATCAAGCAAAAAAACTAGAGTATTGTGCTTCTAAGCGGCTTCGGCCCCTCCACTGTCCTGATGATCCTTGCCTTTTATACTGTCTTCGGGGTGCGCCGTTGGATCTTCAGAATAAAGGTCACCTTAACGCACCAGATCGTGGAGCCGTTACCGGAGGTTATTACGGGAGTTGTAACGTTCCCACGTCGCCAAGCAATTATCATCATAATAGGGAGTTAAATCATGCCGTTATTTCAGGCAATAACAGCGTAATTGATTGCTCATATCCTTAGATACGGTACACGAGATTCCCTGATCGACTAGGCCCACATGTCTGTGAATCTTGTCAACTAGGGTCTGGTCGTAGAAAAGCTTACAACCAGGTGGTGGTCGTGGGAAAGCCTACGACCACAGATCGATCGTAGTAGGGCTTACGATCATGGGGTAGTCGTAGGAAGACCCACGACTACGGGGTGGTCATAGGAGAACTTACGACCTCTGGCTTCTCCCTTATTAACATTAAGGGGTATACTCAAGAGTTATATGATGTCATTATTATCCATAATATAAATTATAGATAAATGATAAAATGAGGATTGTTATATCCTCGTCATCTAGCCCCCCAGCTTAAGCGAAAATAACTTACTTGGGAAAGGAGCAGTAGATGGTCTTACGACCGGTAGGTAGTCGTAGAGAGGTGATCGAAGAAAGACTCTTCGACCAGTGTTTCATTTAACCAGAATTTTACTTGGTCAAGAAAGTTATGGAATAATCTTGCGACTTTTAAGGTGGTCGTAGGAGATCTTACAAGAACTGAGTGGTCGCAGTACTGTGGTTGGAAATAGAATCTTTCCAACCGTTGTTGCATTTGACGAGAAAAAGACTTGGTCAAGAAGGTAATTTCGCTTGAGGTGTAAAAACAGACCTCACTTCCTCACCTTTGTCTGTTGGAGCAGTTCCCGAAGCGTTGGCAACCGTTGGGTAGCCACGTCTTTTCAACTCAGGCGTGCGGTTATAAAGATTCACCGCAGGTGAGGATAAAGTCTTTTACCTTCCCCCAAATTGTTGTTGCTGTTCAAACTTCCGAGTTCTCCGCCATCAACCAAATCGAGCTTTCTTCTCCAATCTTTCCACATCCAAACCTTCAGCTTTTGGGAGAAATAGCCGGAGCCGCTTCCTAGTGGTTGAATCGGAGATGGACAGGGCCAAAATCCAAGCTTTGGTCGACTCCTAGAAGATCCCGAAGGAAGAATTCGTGAGATGGATTTAAGCCACTGGGCAGCACTGGCTGTCGGGAGAGATTGGGCAAATCCCCGTCTTCCAAGCATTTTGTGAGTGTGGTCTTCGATTACCCGCTCATCCTTTTCTCACATTAGTACTCGAATACTTCCAAGTGGAATTGGTGAACCTTGTTCCCGACTCTATCACAATGTTGGGGGTATTCGTGTACCTGTGTGAGGCCTACCTGGGGATTCTGGCTGATCTGGAGTTGTTCCGGTACTACTACGGAATGACCCGATTAGGTGGAATCGGTGATAGTTGCAGTCTGAAGCTCCACGACGGGAAGTCGATGGAGTACATTCAGATGTTTACCCGATCGTCATGGCTGGGGTGGAAGAAGAGGTGGTTCTATTGGGAGATAACCAATGAGGACAGCCTCTCCTTCGTCGGGAAGCCGGCCGAGAAGGTTCCTGCTTGGGATTCGATTCCCAAGGATCTTGGCCGGATCACCCTCTTCACTCAAGCTATCGCCGACTTGAAGGAGGAGGGGCTCACTGGATGGCACGTGGTGAGGGATTTCATCACGCGCCGCATCAACCCTCTGAAGAAGAGGGCTCATCAAATGTGGAGGTACTCGGGGCCAACGGACCCGACGAGGGATTACTCGGAGGGTAGGATAGCCTTTTTCCTGTTAATTTTGATTTGGGCTTTACTGAAAGTTTCCTTATCCTTGCAGACCTCTCACAAGAGGAGATTGACGCTCGGGTCAAACTTATCTGTGAGAAGCCCCCAGCCCATGTGGTGGCGCCTCCAATCTTGGCTGACCTGTCCCTAGAGGACAAGGTGGAGTGCCTAAAGGTAATCGAGAGTTGATTTCATCCTTAGGGCTTTGTAGTTATAAAAGAACTTATGACTGGGTACTGATCGTGGAAAATCTTATGATCAAGTCCTAGTCATAGAAAAACTTACGACCAGGGGGTTGTTGTAGAAAAGCTTACGACATGGTGACGGTCGTAGAATAACTTACGACGGTTTTATAATATCTCTCTTTGTGATTTCTGCAGAAAGTAGGCATAGAGAACCGTCAGGACGACGAAGAAGTCATACTGATGGTCGTTGGCGCAGCTACAGTAGAGCAGCTTATTTCTCCCCCCGCCAAAAGGTGTCGGCTCGTGAAAGTCGCGAACAGGAGAGGCTCAAGTTCGAGCCCTGCTGTTGAGCACGCAAATGCTCCTTAGACCAGGAGGAGGAGGCTCGCGCAAGCTGTTGACAAAGACGGTGCAAGCTCGAGCTTCGCTACTCCATCTGCACCTTTCGCTAATCTTGCCGCGGAAATAATTGCTACAGAGGAAACAATTGCGGCAGGAATAGCTGAAGTATTCAAACCCAAAGCCCCCAAGACCAAGGTACCCTTCTATTATGACAATAAAACCTTCGCAGTTTCTGCTTCTCGCGGTTTTATCAAGCGACTAGAAAAGGAGAACTGGAAGAGTTTCATATCTTTTGTGAAGGAGACTGTTGCACCAGCAGTGCCCGTGGTTGAGGGTAATGCTACCCTTGAGGTGGTCGAGACTGATCTCGACTGCCCAGAGAGCCGAGGGGCCCAAGAAGTGATGGTGCTCGATCAAGACTTACGACCAGACGTGGTCATGGTCATTCCTCAACTTGAGTCTTGACCAGACGTGGTTGAGAAAAAGTCGAAGAAACATTCCTTAGGAGGGGTTGTTTCCAAACTTAAGATAAGGTCCGACACTCGGAGGTACATAAAAGAGACAAAAGTGTAAGGACAGCATTTACATTTTGCTTTTTATCACCTAATAGTGTTTTTCTTTTTATGATCTTAGCTTGGCTCCTCTCATCATCAAGGAGGTTCTGCCAAGAACCCATCGCGATTTCTTCGGCGAAGGAACAACGATGTGATGGTCGAAGGGTCAACCACTGTCCAAATGGTGGAGGGTACCATTAGTACTGAAGCGGCTACGACCATTGGAGCGGTCGTAGAGTCAAGAGCGAAGATGGTAGCGGTGGGGACATCCGGTCATGGGGGTGAAACATCCATTCACCGCACTGGAAAGGAAGTTGCTGCAGATGATCCTATCGGCCTCCAAGGTCAAGCTACCGACACCGCTACCCCCGAAGGAGAAGAAGAGTTTGAGCTCTTTGACCATTCCTTCGGGTTCTTTGTTCCTGCCACTGTCGTGGGCTCTCGCGCGTTTAGATCTCGCGATCGCGTTCCGCACCCCAAGGACATTCCCAACCGAGGGGATGTTTTCGACGACGAACGTCTCGAAAGGGTATGGTGGAACCGAGTTGATGAGATTGATGAACTGAGGGACCCCACGAGGGTGGTGTCTTCGTTTGCTCGGACAGCCATGAATGTAAGTATCTGAAGTTTGGTATCTACATACATGTACTTTCACGCTTCTTACTGTCTTTCTTTATGCAGAACACGTTGGAACAAATCGTCACTATTGCTAAATATCACAGGCAACTTGTCCAACTGCGACAAGATAAAGCGCTACTTTGCGAACAGGCAGAGAGGTGGTAAGTAACTGCTTTTCGTAGCCTTTTATGTTTAGACCACTTATAGAGTACTTGCGGGGTTTTGTCGTAGAAGATCTTATGACCAGGTACTGGTCGTAGGAGGACTTACGACCAGGGTATTGTCGTAGAAAAACTTATGACAAGGAACTGATCGTAGAAGAACTTACAACTAGGTTATTTGCTGATGGCTTCCCTTTCCCTTTCTAGGTTTAAGAGTGACGAGAAGACCTTAGCCGATTCTTTCGACTATGAGAGAGCTGAGACGAAGAAGCTAAGGAATGAGATTGGAGACCTCCGAAAGAAGCTTCAAGAGGCAAACTCTGTGAACCAAAATTTACAGGGACGACTAGTCGGTAAGTGCTGAACTTAAGACCGCTTTCGACCTTCTTTTCTTTCTCTGAATCTCATTCCCTTTCAGACAAAGACCAAGAGGTCCAGACGTGGGAGCAACGTTACCTCAAGGACACTGCCGCCCACGCTGAAGAAGTCAAGAAGTTAGATTCTCAACTCGTTGGTAAGCAAATCTTTACCTGTGATTGGTTGTGTTTTCCGCTCGAGGTCATTTTATTTGACTGGCCTTATTCTTTTCAGAACAAGTAGTACAAGTAAAACGACTCCGTGAGGCTTCGACTCACAATCAGGAGGAAATAAAGCTTTGAAGATCAATCTTCAAGACAATTTTTCACTTCTGAACAATGTACTCGGTGGGCTTCATGCTGAGGGGATTACTCCTCGTGACGACACGCCGTTTGCCCACTCGAGTGCCATTGGCGAACAAGTCGGAACTTTGCAAGAGCTGGTGACTACTCTGAGGGCTAATCAATTCGACTCGATAAAGGATGTGATCCAAGAGGGAGTAAGATTTGTCTTAGCAAAACTTAAATTTCATGATCCCAGCCTAAATCTGCAGCCTGTCGTAGACAACTTCGCCTGCCCTGAAGCAGAAGCGGAGCAGTTAATAGTGACAATGCAGCCGATCGTCGAGTTAGTCACAGAGGGTATGCAAATAAGATCCCCTTTGTCAGAGTAGTCTATACCAGAGTCCTGTAAAGACAAGTTTTTGTTGATGTTGATAGATAATCCTTCCTTCTTCCTGAAAATCATCTTGTCGAGTAGTTAGTAACTCATAAGATAATGAACGAGAAAAAGAGCAAGACTAAGAATTGAAGTCAAGTTAATAACTTTATCCTAGCCCCCGACTATTTGCTTGTTTATTTAGATAAACCGATTAAATAGTGTTAAATGGGTTTTCTAAAAAAAAAAGGAGAGAGGTTTAGCTAACTTGTAGTTTTTCGATCACAATTATCATGCACTGGTCGAAAGAGTAGGAACGAGTCGACACTAGGAAGTTCCTTCTAGTGGGCGGGACCACGTGCAGAGAGGAAAGGCTTCGACTAGGTAATGTTACCATCTCCGACCAGATTAATCAAATCAAGAATGGTCAACTTGAGTTAGATAAACGTCTGGAGTTCCTTAAAAAAAATTGTTCAATTTATTTCAATGCACTCAGTAGATTCGCTCTGGTAGCAAGAGTTAGAAACAGAACGACGCTAGGAAGTTCCTTCTAGTGGGCAGGACCACGTGCAGAGAGGAAAGTCTTCGACTAGGTGTTGCAACTTCCTCCGACCAGTTAAAACAAACCGAGTTTATCGAAAGTAGTTGAGCAAATTTGAAAAGTGTACTCGGCTTAATTTATTTTTCAAAAAGATGAATGAAGAAATTAACTAAGGTACTAAGAGTCGGCTTGACATCATTTTCACCATGTTTTGAACTGTAACGTCCCAAAATTTGGCTTTTCAAAAATCTTTTGAGTAGTTTAGGTCCCTGGAAAATTTCACCAATTTTATTTGGATTAATAAAGCTTAATTGCGAATTTCCTAAATTAAAAATATTTAATTTGACTAATCTAAACATCAATTAAATAAAAACCTGTGTTATTTGGCTTTCTTGTGTTCCAAGGAATTTTCTGGTACTTTTTAAAAATTTTCTGGATTTATTTACTATTTATTTTGCCTCCTTGATTTTTGGGATTTTCTTTAATTCTGGAAATCTTCTTTTTCTGTGCTACAGTAATCACGTGAATGTTCACGTATCACAGCCAATCACTCCCAACCGAACCGAACAATCCAGTACGTGTTCGTTTCTAACTCAATTTTCTAAATTTCATACATTTCTCCTCTGTGCGTATAAAAGTGAACCGTTTACGCCTATGCGTCCATCTTGATCTCCTCTTCCAATCCCCTGATTTGGTTTCTTCCAAACCAATTTATTTTCGTCGCCATCTGTAGAATACCGAGCTCTACCCAAAAGGTCTTCTCTGGCGAATTGCACCTTCATCCGACGTCCGCCGGCCGAACCGTCTGCGGCGTTGTCTTCGTGTCGTTGCCCTCTACGTCATGGTTCCATCCACTTCACTCGAAGATCGCCAGAGCCATGTCAAGGCATAAAGCCGAACCACGTTCATCGCGTTGCTCGCTTCCTCGGTGAGTTTTTCCAAAATCCAATCACACCATCGTGTTCGGCTCGTCGTTTTCTTTCCATTTTGCCCCTTCGCCACCGCTGCGTCGCCTCCGGCCGCCGGCCACCCTGTGCTCACTGTTCATGCATGCGCCTGTAGCTTCGTGTCATTCCTGTTATGTGAGCTTTGCTGTTGCCATCATTCTCCTCTGTGCCGAATTGGTTCGACTGCTACGTTGCTTCATCTGTTGATCCTTCTACTAATTCTTTCTCTCTTTTCTTTCCATTGCAGTACCAAAATAATTGATGCCGCAAATGCCGTGCGCCAAGAACCGGCCAAGTACTGCCTTTCCCTGTTATGCTGCTTCATTGATTTTGTTTGTTGGATCGGTAGTAGACTACTAGTTGCTCTCTGCCTTTCTCGTCTAACTACCATACCAGCGCTAGTTCCATGTGCATGAACCAGGCCTGTGCCTTGTTCTCTGATTCTTTTCTTTGGAACCAGTATGGTTCTTTTGTCAACCAACCAAGCCAACAATTCAGGTGCATGCATCTCGCGTGTGGAGCTTTCTCTTAATTCTTTCTCTATTGGTTTCCTTGCCATGCCGATGTCGCTCCATGCCGTCATGATCGGCCGAACAAGCCTACGGCTCTTAATCACTATCTTCGGCAGCAGCTCCATGTGCCATCCTCTGTTCGTTTCTATCTTCTTTGCTGTTATCTGTTGACCCGTTCTCCTCTGTTGATTCCCTTCCTTCCTTTCTTACATGCGGCCCCAAGTGAAGCTTCATGTTTTCTTATCCTGGCTGTTGCGTCGTTCCCTGTGATTCATTTCCTGTTGGTCCTCCTGCCTCTCTAACATACATGCATATCCTAATTGCTCAAGTACCAAATCAATGCCAGTGCCATCTCCTGCACTAAATTAACCGGCCGACGCTCCTCTGGTCCGTCTTCCTTCTCTGTTATTTGTTACCTGGTTCGTCTCTCCTCTGTCCCACTGATGTGTGGTCCCAATTTGTCATTCATACAAATTCAAGCTATATCTCTCCTCTCACTTCCATGTTAACCCCACGTGTCATCCTCTCAATTAGAAACCCTAGATTAGTTCTCTCTCTTACATGCGGGTCCTGCATATCAGTCAACCCTCAGTCAAACCCTAGCCCGTGGACTTGGTCTATGGACCAATAGCCCACCTGTCATCCTCTTTGCCCTTTTCGGAAATTCATTTAATTTCTAGTATTCAATTATCCAGTTGGTCCCACATGTCATCCACTGCCTTTGTCCTCTTTCACTTACCAATGGGCCCCACTTGTAAGTCACCAACTCTTTTTATCTATTTTAATCCGAAGGAATATTCTCTAAATATTTTCTTCTCTCTCAATTTCATCATTTTATGTGATTCTTCCGAGAGTCATATCTTTTGAATCTGAACTCCGTTTGAGTCCTTTCAAATTCCTAAAATCATCTCAATCCAAGATCTATTTATCTGATATTATTATTTAATTTTTAGAGTTTATTTGCTCTCTGTTATTTACTTATTTGGTTTATTTGCTTGTTTACGAGTAGACGTTGATACTACGAGAAGTGCTGATCAAGAAGGAGCTGAAGATCAAGAAAGTAGAAGATTAAAGTTAAATAAGATTATCATTGCTATAGCAAGGCAAGTTATACCTTTGATCATATTGAACCCAGTTTTCTAAAATTACTTTGATTCAAATTATTGCATTTACTTTAAGTATTTATTTAAATGCTTTTGGGTGTAGCTATTATCCCATTTGTTATATCCACCTTGTCTATTTGTTATGTCATAATATTTTGTCACCCTAGATTGTTTCATATTTAGTTGGTGCTATGGTATTACCAACGTGGGTTGGTTAGATACGAGTATATTGCTTAGCCATGCCACGAGTCATCATCTCATGTAAGTTGCAAATATAAACCTGACTAAGTGACTATGGAACTATGTGATAAAAACTGTGTGCACTATGTGCTATTACTCGTTGATGGCATATGTTGCACTTAACCAACAGGGTGGGAAAGGATTTAGACTAGGGCAAGTGGTGGATACTGTGTGCTACCTTTGGTGGAGCTGTGTGCATGGGCTTAATAACCTGTGTGCGTAGGGATTTGTAGTAACTTGGAAGTCTTGCCTTGGTCAATTAAGGACTTAACTTTGTGCGCCATTGAACTGAGCCTTTCGTACAACCACATGCCTGATAGGACGGGCTTAACTTAGTAAGTTATAGAGTCTTGACATTGATCACTCAGGTAGTAGGTTAGGCTGTGTTGCATGGGTGGAGATGTGCTACCAAGTAGTTACATCACGGGGCGGTTCGCCGTATCCCTGTCCAATAGTGTGTGTCGAATTGCTTTCTGTGTGGGGTAGTCTAGCGTAAAGCACATCGGGAGTGTCAATGCTTAAGATGAAGTTTCTGAAAGGTTTTGTTGTGATCAGCTCTGATCCGGTTGATTGCATCTTGTGGGTAAAATGTACAAACTATGCAGAGTGTTAAATCAATCTATTCGAATAGCTGCGTTCGCGGTCATGGACATGCTCGGGGATTTCACACGAGGGGTAGATTTTCATAAAACTTGGGTTGGGACAGCTGTGTGAGATAACTTATGCAGCTGTGTGAATAACTTGTTTAGGACATGTGTCTTTGTGAAACAACTGATAAAACTATTATTGTCTATTTGTTTTACTTATGCTTTCAATCTATTATTTGTATTCAAATTGCAAAAGTTCTATTTCTGCAAAAGAACCACAGAAACCATTCTTTTGGAATAAGCCATCATGTATAATTGTATTTCTGTGGTATGACTTGCGAGTACGGTTGTGTACTCATGCTTGTGGTAAAACATGCAACAGAAGTGGAAAAATCGTCAGTCAACAAAGTCTACTTCAAGGATCGTGGAGAACTAGGTCGCGCACCCCAGCCGATTGCCTGTGAGCATATGGATGGGCTTCACTGAAGTTATTCCATTACGTTCCGCTACAGCTTCATTGAGCTTTTTGCTTTCTGAGGCATTAATTGTAAGCTTTGACCTTAAGATCTTTACTCTGATATTTATTGTTATTTGCCTACCTATTAGTCGTCTTTGTATATGGAAATGATATTTCACTGATGTTGCCACTGTGTACACTAGCGTGATCCTGGACTAGTGCATTATACACAGAGGGTCCAGAATTGCATTTTTGGGTCCCGACATGAACCCAAGCTCTTTGTGTTGGTAGTAAAAAGGGAGGAACGAGTCGACTCTAGGAAGTTCCTTCTAGTGGGTGGGACCACGTGTAGAGAAGGGAGGAACGAGTCGACTCTAGGAAGTTCCTTCTAGTGGGTGGGACCACGTGTAGAGAGGAAAGGCTTCGACTAGGTGATGTTACCATCCTTTCGACCAGTGTAAAGATGAACTGGGTACTGGTCGTAGGATGTCTTACGACCAGTGTATTGTCGTGGAAAAGCTCACGACTAGGAACTGGTCGAAAGCGGACCTTCGACCAGGGTATGGTTGAAAGAATTGTCAAAGCGCTACTCAAAGTAAGACAATAAAGATAGAAAGAACCTGATGCTTTATTGAATGGTTGGTCTTTTACACGTAGAATATGCGTAACTGGTCGATATTCTAAGAATTAGAGAGAACCCAGCCGTCTTCCATTGCCGGTCGTCTGCGAACACAGGCGCATAACCCGACCATCGTGTAGGACCTTCCCACTTGGGGAAAGTTTGTTCGATTAGACTAGGATTGAATTTTCCTCAATACCAAGTCACCTCTGACAAAGGCTGCGAGATTGAATTCTTGCAGGGCTTCTTGGTAGGCTATTTGAGCGGATTAAGGCTGATTTCTCTTTTCTTCGAGCAGGTTAATGTTATCCGCTCGAAGTTGTTCTTGGGTTGAGTCATTAAAACTCTTGACCCTTGTAGACCTGATCTTTAGTTCTGCATGGCTTCGGCACCGAAAACTAGGAAAAAAGGTGTTTACTTTGTTGCTGAGCTAGCGGTCGTCTTGAATCGCCCATAATACTAAGGGTAATTCTTGTACCCAAGCCCCGGCGCTTAACAAGCTGGTCGAAGACTCGAGTTTTAATTCCTGCATTATTTGGTGCGTTAAGCTCGTTCGATTGCCCCATTGCTTTGGGGATGGGCGATGAGGCGTAATGAGCTTGGTACCCAACTTCGTCGTAAAATTCTTGAAATTTTATGCTCGAAAATGTTTACCATTATCTGTGATTATTGACTTGGGACTCCAAATCGAGTAATCACGCTTCTCATCATGAACCGTTTTGCGGCTTCGTTGTTATCGATCCGAGTTGGCTTTGATCCATTTTGTGAGCGTATCAATAGCCACAAAAAGGAACTCGAAGCCCCCTAGAGCCCTTGGGAATGGTCCTAGGATATCGAGACCCCAGGTTGCAAAGGCCAAGATAGAGGGATTGTTTGTAATGCCTGAGCTAGTTGGTGTATTTGCCTGCTATAAAACTGGCATTGTACATATTTCTTAACCAACTCTTTGGCATCATAGAGGGCTGTTGGCTAGTAAAATCCTTGTCGAAAGGCTTTTCCGACCAACGTTCTGTAGGAAGCATGAGTTCCACAGATGCCCCTGTGTATGTTGTGAAGGAGGTTTAGTCCTCTCTGCGGTATGCATCGCATGAGTATCCCTTGAGTACCTCGTTTATAGAGGACTCCTTCGACTAAAGTATACATTTTGGCCTTCGGGATAAGCAGTGCCTTTGAGATGCGTCATCGGTCTGGAACCCATCTGAAGATACTTGTAAATGAGATCCATCCAAGTATCCTCATATTCTAGAGAGGCTGTCTCAATAGGAGACGTCTATGGTGTTTCCACTAGAGACGGCTTCTGGAGTTGCTCCAAGAAGACTCCTTTTGGTACTTGTGATCGGGAAGAAGTTATCTGAGCAAGCTGGTCTACGAGGAAATTATCTTTTCGAGGGATGAATTGTACATCGAAACCGAAAAAATGCTTTTCAAGCTTTTGAACCTTCGATAAGTACCGAGACATGGTCGGGTTAGAGCATTGGTACTCTTTTCCGACCTGATTCATGACTAGTTGAGAGTCTCCTCTCACGAGTAGTCGTCGAATCGCGAGCGTTTTCGCAGCTCGTATGCCAGCTAGTAAACCTTCGTACTCTGCCACGTTGTTAGTGGCCTGAAAGCTTAACTATATGGCATACTTTAAGGTCTCTCCGTTAGGAGATTCCAGAACCACCCCAGCCCGTGAGCCACTTAAAGTAAGTGACCTGTCAAAGTACATCGTCCACTAGTCATGGGTATCGTACTAGGGATCCTGAACAGGTTCAGGATTTGTCCATTCGGCGACAAATTCTGCCAAGATCTGGGATTTAATGGCCGTTGGGACACGAAACGGAGGTCAAACTCCCCAAGCTCTACTAACCATTTAGACATGCGTCCCATTGCTTCCCTATTCTGAAGGATCACTCCCAAGGGAAACTCAGACGGCACAATTATCTTGTGCGCCTAAAAATAATACCGTAGTTTCCTCGAAGACATGAGGAGGGCATAGAGAAGCTTTTGGACCTGAGAGTAATGCTCCTTAGGTCCGTGCAAAACTTCACTTACGTAGTATACTGGTCGTTGAATTTTTGCACGTTCTACGACTAGTACTGCGCTCACTGCCTGTGGCGTGGCAGCTAGATAAATTAAAAGCGTCTCTTCTGGTTTTGTGGAAACCAGAACAGGAGCACTCGTAAGATATCTCTTGACATCCTCGAAGGCAGCGTTTGCCTCTTCTGACCACTCGAAACCCTCGTGCTTCCTTAGAAGTTTGAAGAAAGGTAGTCCTTTTTCTCCCAGTCGTGCTATGAAATGACTTAAAGCCGCCATACACCCTATGAGTTTTTAGACTTCTTTCTTCATGGTTGGAGAGCGCATTTGAACAATGGGTCTTATCTTTTCGGGATTTGCTTCGATCCCTCATACAACGACCAAGAATCCAAGCAATTTTCCCAAAGAGATTCTGTTGGACCGAAAAGGCGACTAGAGGGGGGTGAATAGGAGCACGCTCACTTTTTCACTTTGATTTGGATTCAACACGAATGTCACTCCAATAGCTATGAAAGCTATGAAGATCAATCTACAAGTATAGCGGAAGCCTTGTATTGAATCCTAATCGAAAACCCCAAAGCAAAAGACCAAAACCAAAATTTTAATCAAAAGGCCGGACTGACCTTAGGCAAATGAGCGGTCAGACCACTCAGGCCGGACTGACCACAGGCATACGGGCGGTCAGACCTCAGGGTCGATGAACAGTAAAATCAGCCCGAAAACCAAAACTAAAATTGGTCTAACTTTTGATCCGTAAGGCCAAACTTTACGAAATTTGAACCACACCTTCCTAAAGATATTAGGAACCTATTCCAATCAAAGATCACAGAGATCCATGCCAAAGTTCCTATCTTTTTCAGTTTTACTGAAGGAGGGTTCAAAACTGAGCAAAAACGAAAACTTGATCCAACACTTGCTCGTGAGAGATTGATGATCTAGATGATCTTAGATATGTTCCCACATGTCACAGCAAGGTAGAAGAGGGCACGAAACCAACCAAAAACCAAAGGATCAAGGAAAGTCCCAAATCACCAAATAGAGAGAAAGAAAGCAAATAGACTCATCTTTGAGAGAACTCTCTTTGGATTGATTTGATATGGTATTGATTACAGCCACTCAAGAAGATGAATGATTACAATCACGATACGCATGGACACGAGATCAAATCATCTCTCTCTCTCTAGAATCCTAACCTCCACTAATCCTCTCCCTAAGCAAAACTAGGGTTTCAAACACAATGAAAGGGTTGGAGGAGGTGCAGCCACCTCCCTCCTATTTATAGTGGAGGCTTAGACCTTCTAGAAGATTAACCCTAATGGGCTCCTGTTAAGGCCCACACACAAACAGGTCACACACGCACGCTTTTCAAAGCGCCTTCTTCATCTCCTCTTGTCCTAATTCGCTTCTCCACGCCATCTTGCGCCGCGGGTTGGCCAAAAGGTCACCAAGGCGGTATTTGGTACAATTACCAAAATACCCCTTCTCGATCTTTTTCGAAGACCGAGTCCCATCTTCGTGAAGCACCTCCCATGCTTCGCCACGTGTAGGTTGATCGAGTGGCTCTCATCATGTCGGCAAGTCTCTCCCACCTAGCTCCCACCAGAACCACCATAGCACTTGCACCGACCCCCGCGCCGCTTGATCCAACCTGTCGCACCGAACTGCCCGTTCGGTCACCTTTGTCCATTCTGCGCCACGCTTGACTCCATTGACCTCACTCGGCATCCCCGATCGTTCTGGACCTCAGCTCTCCAAGCTTAGTCCCGATCATCCTCGCCGTTGACCGTCGTTGGCCTCCAAGCAACCTGCACACCAATAGACAAAGAAATCGAATCCGGGAACAAGTTCTTCACAACTTGACCCACGTTAGTCAAAACATGCATCATGCAACACATATGCCATGAAACCCATGAACTTGACCTAACCCAAACCACATCACCACCGATTGGCCGATGATCAACAAACTACACTTTGACGAGAACGCGTGTTTCGACAAACCGTTAACGACATTGCCAATTGTAACATCATCCTAAGATCGTGCACATATCCCCATGATATCCACAATCTCCCCCTTGATGAACACATTGGCAATTTCCAACAAATGCAAATTTTCAGGTTTGAAAAGAAAAAACTCGACGTTTTCGCGCAAAGGCACAACTTGGTCCAAATGCAAGAGAAAGCAAAGGAAATGACCAAGTTGGCTTCAGAAGTAAAGGCATGTGAGATAAGGCAAACGAAAGCAAGAAAGCTTCATTTTCCAGAAAAGGTCAAAATCTCACTTAAGGTCCATATGAAAGAACAATTGTTCAATATGACCTTTGATCATTGTGAGGATCAAGAATTGCAATTCAAGTTCAGAAAAAGACAATAAGACCATAAGAATGCAAATAAGAAACTCCCCCTCACTATGGTCCTCAAATTTCAAATTCTCCAAATAGCTCCCCCTTTTTCGTAACTCCCCTTTTTCTCCCTTTTTCAACCATCTTCTCCCCCTTTGACAATGAAGTCATCAAGGAATCACGCCTTCCTCTCGACCAGAGATAACAAATGCAGAATGAGGAAAAAGCATAAGAAGGAGCATGCATGAAATGCAATGGAGTGGCTTCAATTTTTTTTTGAATTTTTCAATTTTTGATTACAAGAAGCTTTGGAGATTACCCAAAAGAACGAGCTAGCATTTCTAATATTGCATATGACATATCAAGCCTAACAGCGCTAGCAAGATCATGATAAGACATATATAACAAAGCTAAAGCTAGAAGGCTCAATATAAAGCAATGAATTTTAGCATATTAAGCAAAGCTTCAAATCTAACAAGTTCATCAACAGGGATCCTAAAATGATATTGGCCATGTCAAAATGTCAATGTGAGATCAAAAAGCTAACAAAGACCACATTAAGAGGCAAACAGGTCCTGAATTGAATCATTTTGCTCAATTTTCTCAAACGCCCATTTTCCAACAGTTTTTCATTTGCAATGAATATTGAAGTTGACTAATGGTCTAACTTAGTGACAAGATCCTGAACTAGGAGCCATCCACAAACTTATCCTAAGCTTCGACCAGAAGTTGAATAAAAGTATATCTTAGTGAAGAAGATCCTGGACTAGGAGCCATCCACAAACTCTTCCTAAGCTTCTACCAGGGCGACAAATCTTGAGGTTCATGTCAGTTTTGACAAGCAGTCCCCATGAGATCGTCTGGATCATCAAACTATCTCCAAGTTCATGTCTATGACAAGCAGTCTCGTAAGAGTAGTTTGGCACAATTTAAGCATAAGACAGTCTTGAAATTGATTTTCATTTTTCATTTTGCATAAGAGCAGTTTTAGATTCTCAGAAGCACAAGTAGCTCAAGTAATGATCAATTTTAGATTCAAGAGCTAACACAGCAAGTTTGACAGGACCAATGTCACAAAAGGAGCACTATTGCGCAACTAACTAAAACATCCACAGATTGCAGTTTTTAGTTCAAGTTGTTTTAGTGTTCTAACTCAATAGCAAAGACTTAGCTACACATGTGAAAGCATGATAATTCTAGCAAGTCAAAGAACTAGACATGGCACTGAGCAAGAATTGAAATACTAAAGCTCCAAAGGGTAATAAGCAAAGCTTCAACAATTTTAAAAGATAAGCAGAAAGCTTATATTACAATGCATCTTTTTGTGATTTTTTATATGAATGCAATATGATACAATGAGATGCAAGAAAAAGCTTGAAAAGCCTAAAAAGCCTAAAAAGATCAAAAAGATCAACAAGTTCAAAAGAAGATCAAATAAAGGTTCAAAAGAACAAGAAAAGATCAGAAAAGATCCAACTCCCCCTCAAACCAACCCATAGGGATAAATTACCCCTAACTCACTTCTCAAGGTGGCAAACCTTGTTGGGTCTAAAGGCTTGGTGAGGATATCAGCCAATTGAGCCTTGGACTCCACAAAATGCAGCACAATATCACCCTTCTCGACATGGTCTCTAAGGAAGTGATAGCGAATGTCTATGTGCTTAGTCCTAGAATGTTGCACTGGGTTTTTAGCAATGTTAAGAGCAGAAGTGTTATCACAGAAAAGAGGAACACTAGCAAAATTTAACCCAAAGTCCTTAAGAGTGGACACCATCCACAAAATCGACCACAAACAACTAGCGGCTACATATTCACCCAAAGAAGGATTGTGCAACAGAAGACTGCTTCCTAGAAGACCAAGAGACAAGAGAAGTGTCTAAGAAATGACAAGTGCCAGAGGTACTCTTCCTATCTAGCCGACAGCCCGCAAAATCAGAATCAGAAAACCCCCGAATGGACAACGAAGAAGAGCAGGAATACCAAATGCCATACTGAAGGGTAGAGTGTAAATACCTGAAGATGCGCTTAACGGCTTGGCGATGTGAAGTCCTCGGTGACGCCTGAAACCTCGCGCAGAGGAAGACCGCGAAGTGGATGTCTGGTCTTGAGGCCGTCAAGTACAGAAGAGAGCCGATCATGCTGTGGTACTCGCGTTGATCCACGGCTTCTCCTTCCTCGTCTGCATCCAAAGCAGTCGAAGTCACCATGGGAGTGGCGATCGGCTTGCAGTCACCCATCTCGAAGCGTTTGAGCAGATCCTTGGTGTACTTCGTCTGATGGATGAAGATCCCTTCCTTGCATTGCTTGATTTGTAGCCCCAGAAAGTAGTTGAGCTCGCCCATCATACTCATCTCAAATTCCCTAGACATGGCCTTAGAAAAGCTAGAAACAAGAGCATGAGAGGAACCACTAAAGATAATATTATCAACGTAAATCTGAACAACCAGGAAGTCATTGCCATGCCTAAGAATGAATAGAGTCTTATCAACTTTTCCCATTTCAAAATCATTCTTAAGCAGAAAGGTCTTAAGTCTATCATACCAGGCTCTAGGAGCTTGTTTAAGACCATACAATGATTTAGATAGCTTAAAAACGCGATCAGGGTGCTTGGGATTCTCAAAACCAGGGGGTTGTCTAACATACATTTCCTCCTCTATAAAACCATTCAAAAAGGCACTCTTAACATCCATTTGATGCAACCTAAAACCTTTAGATACAGCAAATGCAAGCAAGATGCGAATGGCTTCTAGTCTAGCAACAGAGGCGAAGGTCTCATCAAAATCTAACCCCTCAACTTTGGCTAAAGCCACGAGCTACCAACCTAGCCTTGTTTCTAACCACGTAACCATCCTCATTTTGTTTATTTTAAACACCCAACGGTGCCAATCACATTATGACCACTAGGAGGTTCTACAAGATTCGGACTTTATTTCTTTCAAAATTCTCTAACTCCTCATGCATGGCATTGACCCAACTAGCATCAGATAAAGCATGTGATATATCTTTGGGTTCAAAAGAAGCTACAAATACAGAGTGAGAGAAAAGACTCGGATCATGATACCTGGAGCGAGTGACTCGCTCATGGAGATTACCAATCATCTGATCCAGAGGGTGTTGCTTCTGGATGTGCAAAGGAGCGCCTGGGGGAGATAGTATCTCCTCAACCTCCGCAGGTACTACTGATGAAGAGGATACAGCAGGAGCCTCAATTGGAGGTGAAGCATTCGTCGTAGGTTCTGGAGCTTGGATAGGAACATCAGCAACAGGTGGAGGAGCAGTATCAAGTTCATCCTCATCTTCTTCAATAAAAATGCTCTCTGTCACCTGTAAGTTACCTGAAACATTGGATCTAGCTCTAGGGCTAGTCTCATCAAAAGTGGCATTGCATGTCTCTTGGACAATGTTAGTTTCAACATTAAAGACCCGAAAACCCCTCGAATGAGCAGGATAACCCAGAAATAAACCATCACAAGTCCTTGATTCAAATTTATCTAGATTCCCTGTCTTGAGAATAAAACACTTCAATCCAAAGACTCAAAAATGCGAAACGGAGGGTTTTCTGCCAAATCGAAGCTCATAAGAAGTCTTGCCCAAAGACGGTCTCAAAAAGACACGGTTTGAAATATGGCAAGTCAGAGCAATAGCTTCGCCCAAAACCTCCTCGATGTGCTATACTCATCTAGCATCGCCCTAGCCATCTCGACTAGGGTCTGTTCTTCCTTTCCACAACGCCATTTTGTTGAGGGACGTGTGGAGAAGAGAAGCTGCTGCTCAATCTGCGCCAAGATAAAAAGAGGCAAAAGAAGCATTCTTGAACTCCGTGCCATTGTCACTGTGAATCGCTCTCAAAGCACCAGGTAGTTCAGAAGCCAAATGAAGAACAAGGTCATGATAATGATCAAAAGCCTCATCCTTCGAAGCAAGAAAGAACACCCAAGAGTATCTCGAAAAATCATCGACTATGACAAGAATGTACCATTTGCCACCGACTGACCGAACCCTAGCAGGACCAACAGTATCCATATGAAGCAACTGTCCCGGTCCGTCAGTCATGACCATAGTCAATGAAGGGTGTGAGGCGGCAACTTGCTTGCCATGCCTACAGGTCGCACATACAGCATCCTTGACAGCTTTGAGTTTAGGCAAACCTCTCATGAGATCAAGGCCGCTAACTCGTTTCAGGTGGTCAAAACCAATGTGCCCCAACCGTCGGTGCCAAAGCCAGATATCAGAAGAAGAAGCAATTAAGCACTTTAGAGATCCAGCAAGCGATTCAGAAAAATCAGCTCCAAAGATTCTACCAACTCTAGAAATCCCAAAAACGAGCTCACCAAAAGAATCAAGCACCCGATAAGCGTTCTTCTGAAATCTAGTCTCATAGCCATCATCGAGAAGCTGTGAGACAGAAAGGAGATTGTACCTTAGCTTGGACACAAGAGCGACGTCCTTCAGAATGAACTTGTCGTTCACACTGATCGATCCAGTTCCTTCGATCCGCCCTTGTGAATCATCTCCAAAGGTGATGAAGTCATCACCTGTCAACCGCGTGAAGGAAGTGAACCATCTTGAGTCTCTGGTCATGTGGCGTGAATAGCCGGAGTCGACGAGCCACGTGTTCTTCCTCCTTCCGCGGCGATCCTGAAAATCAAGGCACAAAAGATCGATGTGTCTCAATATTGAGGTTAGTTAAAATAGACTTGGGAACCCAGTACTGAGACACATGTCTGCGAGAAGTATGCAAAGCAGAACGAGTGTCCTTGATCCTAGTTGATGTTCTATCATGAGCAATGGTCACATAAACATGAGATGCATTCTGTCTAGGAACATGATGATGATGAGCATGTGCAGCAAATCCTAGACCAGGTTTCTTCTTCTCTACATGACCATGTCTCACAAAAGCTCGAGGTTGATGAAATGAAGTTCTAGCATGATTAGCATTTTTCAACCTACGCCAACAAAACTCAACTAAATGTCCACTCTTCTTGCAATAGGTGCAGTGGTATTTTGTACCACCGGGAGAAGCACCTTTTGACTCAAAAGAAGGTTGGACAAACCTATGATTTAAAAGCTGTTCTTGCGTGTCGGGTTGTGAATTCAACTAAGCCATTTTTCAAAACCTGAATGTCATTAGAATTGGACTTGTCCATGGCAGAGTTATATCCTAACCCTTGCTTCTTGCAAGGAGTTCTAGACTTGTCAAGAATCATGTTCAATTGTTTTTCACCACTAGAGAATTTTCCTAATATGTTCTTTAGATGCACATTCTCTTTCTAAGATCAACACATGATTGACAAGTTTTAGGTTTAATAGCTTTTGCAAGCCTCTCCTTATAAGCAGCAACTTCAAGCTTAAGAGCAGGACATAAAGCACAAGAAGAAGAATTAATACTGTCCTTAAGCTTGGCATATTTCGCTCTAACTGCTTCTAAGATGTCTTTAATTTCACGTTCATGTTCTAAGCAGAGAGAGCAGGAGCGAGACTCTACGGGTTCAGAAGCAACCAACTTGCTAGACTCTAAGCATCTAAGACAAGGAGCAGATTTGACCTCAATTAGCTCAGTCCTAGCATTTTCAAGTTGATGCAAAACAGTATCATGAGCAGATTGCAGTTTAGACAGTTCGGAGTGCAAAACATGGCAAGATGAACATTCATCAACATCTAGACTCTTAGCATTCACAAGCTCTACTGTCAAATTCTTAACTTGTGACTCTAGATCCTTGTTCTTAGCCATGGTGAACTCTAAAGCCTTATCCTGACTAAGCAGTTGCTCATACATGTTATCGCATCTAGCAGAAAGAACATCATAGGAGAGAGGTACCTCATCGTCGTCATCGGCGTCGACGGAGTCGGCCATGAAGCACATGCTGGTGAAGTCCTTGGCCTTCCCTTTCTTGTCTTGAGATGGCTCCTCCTCCTCCTTGTCCTCCTCGCTCCCGGAGTCCACATCGCTCATGGAATGTTCACCAAAAGCGGCAAGAACCCGGTGAGCGGCCTTCATCAGCTTGGCAGCATCAAACTTGGGCTTGCCCCCTTGAGGCTTCTTCCAAGCAGGCTTCTCATCCTTCCGGTTGCCCATACCTTTCAGCTTGGGGCAGTTTGTCCGGATGTGATATAGCTCTCCACACTCATAGCATGTCACAGGGCCACCTCTCTTTTTGTTTCTAATATTGTTGTATGCCCGTATGGCTTTCTTGACTATAAGTGCTAAATCAGCCTCAGGAAGACTTTCAAGATCTTCTTCTTGAACAGCAGATAAACACGCAAGAGAAAGACCAGAAGAAGACTCAAAAGAACCATCAGAAGTTCTTTTCAAAGGATCAGCTACCAAAGCCATGTTGTCCTTCTTAGGAAGACTACCTCTCTTAATCTCATGAGTCTTGAGCTTGCTATAAAGCAGCTCCAAAGTGAGAGTAGAGAGATCGATGTTCTCCTCTGTGGAAGTAGCCTTTATCTCCCACTCCTTGGTGTTGATTGCAGCCAAGAGATGGGTGGCATTCTCAGATTGAGAGTACTCAATGTCAACAGCTCTCATCTGATTAATGACCTTGTTGAAGCGAGTAAAAACGTCATCGATGCTCTCGCCAGGACGCACCTCGAATTTGTTGTAATCTCGCTTATCGACCTTCTGGCGCACTTGTTTGATCTGAGACGATCCCTCATGGTAAGTTTCGAGGGTGTGCCAAATCTCATGTCTGGTCGTAAGGTTGCAAATCCTATCATACTCTTGCCTACCAAGTCCAGCATATAAGAGGTTCTTTGCCTTGTTGTTGTTGGCCAAAAGAATTGCCGAAGCTTGCGTAGCAATCTCAGGCAAAACGAGCGGGGCTCGAACAACCTCCCATATTGCTTGTCCTTCGCTCTCAAGGAAGACTCGCATGCGATTCTTCCAATAGGCATAGTCGAGCCCATCGAAGACATGCGGCTTGGTCGAGTACTTATCCATCGCCAGTTCAAAGGACCTGTTAAGATCAAGATTGAACTAACCGGCTCGATACCACTTGTTGGACCGAAAAGGCGACTAGAGGGGGGTGAATAGGAGCACGCTCACTTTTTCACTTTGATTTGGATTCAACACGAATGTCACTCCAATAGCTATGAAAGCTATGAAGATCAATCTACAAGTATAGCGGAAGCCTTGTATTGAATCCTAATCGAAAACCCCAAAGCAAAAGACCAAAACCAAAATTTTAATCAAAAGGCCGAACTGACCTCAGGCAAATGGGCGGTCAGACCTCTCAGGCCGGACTGACCTTAGGCATACGGGCGGTCAGACCTTAGGGTCGATGAACAGTAAAATCAGCCCAAAAACCAAAACTAAAATTGGTCTAACTTTTGATCCGTAAGGCCAAACTCTACGAAATTTGAACCACACCTTCCTAAAGATATTAGAAACATATTCCAATCAAAGATCACAGAGATCCATGCAAAAGTTCCTATCTTTTTCAGTTTTACCAAAGGAGGGTTCAAAACCGAGCAAAAACGAAAACTTGATCCAACACTTGCTCGTGGGAGATTGATGATCCAGATGATCTTAGATATGTTCCCACATGTCACAGCAAGGTAGAAGAGGGAACGAAACCAACCAAAAACCAAAGGATCAAGGAAAGTCCCAAATCACCAAATAGAGAGAAAGAAAGCAGATAGACTCATCTTTGAGAGAACTCTCTTTGGATTGATTTGATATGGTATTGATTACAGCCACTCAAGAAGATGAATGATTACAATCACGATACGCATGGACACGAGATCAAATCATCTCTCTCTCTCTCTAGAACCCTAACCTCCACTATTCCTCTCCCTAAGCAAAACTAGGGTTTCCAACACAATGAAAGGGTTGGAGGAGGTGCAGCCACCTCCCTCCTATTTATAGTGGAGGCTTAGACCTTCTAGAAGATTAACCCTAATGGGCTCCCGTTAAGGCCCACACACAAACGGGTCACACACGCACACTTTTCAAAGCGCCGTCTTCATCTCCTCTTGACCTAATTCGCTTCTCCATGCCATCTTGTGCCGCGGGTTGGCAAAAAGGTCACCAAGGCGGTATTTGGTACAATTACCAAAATACCCCTTCTCGATCTTTTTCGAAGACCGAGTCCCATCTTTGTGAAGCACCTCCCATGCTTCACCACGTGTAGATTGATCCAGTGGCTCTCATCATGTCGGCAAGTCTCTCCCACCTAGCTCCCACCAGAACCACCATGGCACTTGCACCGACCCCCGCGCCGCTTGATCCAACCTGTCGCACCGAACTGCCCGTTCGGTCACCTTTGTCCATTCTGCGCCACGCTTGACTCCATTGACCTCACCCGGCATCCCCAATCATTCTGGACCTCAGCTCTCCAAGCTTAGTCCCGATCATCCTCGCCGTTGACCGTCGTTGGCCTCCAAGCAACCTGCACACCAATAGACAAAGAAATCGAATCCGGGAACAAGTTCTTCACAACTGAGAGACCATGTGGAGGTCGTCCCGTGTGTGTGATGAGTAATTGACATAGGTTTAGGAAGTCGAGTTTGGTTTAGGTGGTTTGGACCATGTCGCTATGCGGTGCAACAAAGCTCGGTCGGTTTGGTCAAACTTGGTCGTATGGGATTAGGATGCATATTCTTTGATTCGACAAGTTTGGATTTTGTCATGGTAAGTATGTTGGTATTTACGCTTTCATGTATCGAAGCGGTGCTATTTGATGTGTTTCTTATCTGTGTATTGCAGGACATCGGGTGGAGTCGTGGCGAGACACGGTGGACCGGACTAGGTGCAGTGGCACCGAGGTCGAACGGCCGGGATGTGTCAAAGACGACGTGGACTCGAGGTGGTTGCAGGCGTCGAGACGAGGAGCGCGAAGCTTCCTGTAAGGTGTAGGAGGGGCAGAAACGGGAATTTCGCAAGGTCGCACAAGCGGAGCTCCGTTGGTTTTAGCGGGCGTAACGGGGTGGAGACCCGTTAGCCATGGGCTATAAATAGGATGGAGGGGGTGCTGCCCAAATCTGAACACTCCAAGGGTTTCTAGGGTTTCCTTTAGTCAAAATAGGCTTTAGAGAGTTTGTTTTGCTTTAGGCTTTAGTGGTTGAGAGTTGTTCCCTGCTTGTCCCCTTGCTTTTCTTCAAGATGGCTGAGTGTTCTTGAGGTTTGAGAGTGGGGAAAGGATGAGATGAAAGCTTCTAATCATTCCTCTTGTAGCAATCATGTATCTCTTTTCTTTTAAATCAATATGAGATGGTGTTTGTTTATCTTGGCTGTCTTCTTGCATGCATGTGAGCAGTTCTTGTTGTGAGCAGTTCTTGTTTGAGAAACCGAATTTGATGCTGGAAATCCTGTGTAGCGTCTCTGCTGTTTTGGCTTTCGGCTCCTGCTGTGTGCGTGTGATGCTGGTTGAAAAAGTAGTCAGCGCCGATTTAATCGATTGCTCTTTCTAGCCTGTGCTTGGTATGTGTATATATGCGATCTTGCTCTGTGACCAATCTATTTCTCTGCTTGTCACATCGGTATGGGGAGCACGTTTACATTGCTTAGTCGCTTGTTTTTGATATCTGCCGCTATCTATGATTCGCCATTTGTCTTTGTGTAATGTGGTTTTTGCATCGGCCAACAGGAAAGATTGTAGCGGCGTGTAGCCAGTAGGTTGCTGTTTTATTTTTATTCTCGCCTTGGGCTGCTCATTGGTGTGACTGAGTTTTCAGTTTCAATAGCCACCTTCCTCGCTTGAGATTTGTTTTGGGCCTTCCGCTTGATGCGAGACTAAAGGTTCCGTTTTTATTGCGCGCTTTTGCTTTGAATCTCTATTTGTTTATCGCTCGGTGCTTGACTGCTCATTGATGCGAAAAAGCAGTGCATGCAGCGGCTTGTAGTGTGTGGTCTCCTGCTGAATTAGGAAGCCTGTAGGAGCAGCGTCCCCTGAGAAGGAAATAGGACCCCTATGCGGCTGTGGTGACTCTGTTGTTTACAGTGTTAAGAATTTGTTTTATGGCTGCTGGTTCTCTATGTGTGTCGGCTCATGGATCTTGATGCTGAATCTTTTATTACTTTGTATTGGTGGTTTTGTGTGCTCCTGAGACGCATCTGTTGTTTGCTAGTGCGATATTTTCCTTGATGCTACTGTTGGTTAGTTTATTGCAATGGCTGTCTTCAATGATCTGACCAAAGATTAGTGTCTTTGGTTGCGTACATCTTGTGCTGCGGCGGCTGTAGTTTGTGGTTGAGGTTCTTGTTTACTTTGGCTGTCACCTGTTTCGTTCCCTGATTAGAACGGTGCTGTTTTTGGTAGCTTTGCCTGCCATCTGTTGATGTTAATGCTCAAAACCGATCTAGTGATATCGATTACGTAGGTGGCTTAGGCTGCGTGTGTCTTGTCCTTGAGAGATTAAATTTCTTGAGTTATTTGTAGTCTTGAGCTTGGGGTTTGATCAGATTCAACACAGTCATCTGTTATACTCAGATGAGATCTTCATAGCTTTTAGCTATTGGAGTGAAAGTAGTGTTGAGTTCGATCGAGGTAAAAAATAGAGAGCGACATTCAACCCCCCTCTGTCGCCATTTCGGTCCTACAATTGGTATCGAGCTTGTTAGCTCTTTTCAATAGATCTTAACCGGTCTCAAGAGCCGTGGCGATGGACAAGTACTCGACCAAGCCGCCTGCTTTCGATGGTATCGACACCCTTCCGAAGAGCCGAATGGAGACATACATCCGGCCGGGGTATGCCATCCGGCGAAAGGTCAAGGTTCGATTCATTTGTTCTCGCCGATGAGAACATCAATGTCGGAACATGGTCGATGTTGAGGCAAATGCAAAGGCAAGGAACATCAACATCCGTGGTTTGAGTCGAGCGAGTTTGATCAAGATATCTCACCTGTCGTCGCCATCGACATCTGGGTGACCTCGACGATACCATGAGGGCACCACCCAAATCAAGACGACGACAGACCGGTTCAAACGAGAATACAACAAATTTGAGATGCTTGTGGTGAGTCCCTAGATGAGTGCTTCGCGTTTTCACAAGATCTTGAGCAACCTCCGAGCGGTCGGTCTCACATACCCCGACTCGGACAACGCTCGTCGATACTTACAAAGACTCGATCTGCGGCGTGTGGGAGATGAAAGTGACTACCATCAAGGACACCACAGACCTCTCGACCTTGACTCTTGATGCGGCAGATTGCGTCTCAAGACTCACGAGATTGACATTGTCTCTCGAAAGTCGAAGTCACGGTCGATGGCTCTAGTCACCGATCGCCTAAACCTCGTTCTCTTCTTGATTCATTGTGTGGTTTCTCCTTGTCGCTCTCGTGACGAATCGATGATCGCTAGAGCACTCGAGGATGAGCAGCTGGCCCTCCTAGCTCGGAAGTTTTCTCATGCTTACAAGAGGAGGAGGGACAGAAAGAGAGGAGGACCCGTGATTTGCTTCGAGTGTGGTGGCCCCAACCACATCCGAGCGAACTGCCCCAAGTTGGAGAAGGGCAAGAACGACTACGGCGGTTCGGGCAAGAACGACTACACCGACAAAAACCGCAACAAGAAGCCTCCAGCTCAGACGCCCAGCAAGAAGAAGTTCCGCAACTTTGGCAAAGCCAAGCTCTTCCACCGCGTCCTCACGCTTTCGACGACCTCGACCTCGGCGAGGTGGAAGGATGGAGCGACGATGACGGACGGGTGACCAAGAGCCCAAGGATGGCGGCGACGACTTCTCCCAAGATGTGCTTCATGGCCCTCGAGGGCGAACTTCGGCGACAATGAACACTCCGACTTCGGACGAGGTAGATCCCACCTCTGAACAGCTTAATCATGCTTTTCTTAAGCTAGGAGGTTTTCATGCTAAAGCTAAGGCTAGGTGTCTTTGAGTTAGAGAAGGAAATAGATAGACTGTCACTAGAGATTATTGCTCTTACATCCGCCCTTCTAGTATTGATTGTGATACATGCTCGCTTTCTTTGGTTGATATGGAGAAGTTAAGGACCTCACATGATAGTGTGTCCTCCAAACTTGAGAGTGTTAAGGTGGAGAATGTTAGTCTACTTGTCGAGTTAGAGTTGAGTAGGATGGTCATTACCCTACTTATTACCGATGAGACTACTTCTCCCACCTCATGTGAGGGTAAGGACATTCTTTGCTAGAGGATCTTATGCCATGCTTCTTGATCTGCCTGAGTCTTGTAAAATTGCAATAACTTGAAGATGAACTTAAAACAGGCGAGATCATAAAATTGTTGAACTACAAGCTTCTTTACTTGAGCCGATTGTTTCATGCTTGAACTGTCCTAAGTTAATCTAGCGAACTTGAGGTCGTCTCCAAACAGCTTTCAAGATATGATTGATCATGAAAGGAAGATGACTAAGTTTGCTTCTAAGGACCTGTTAGCTCACCATGCATTAAGTGTAACAAACTAAAATCGACTTGATTGCTTTGGATGAGAAATGTGTGAAGCTAACTAAGGACCTTCTAGAGAAGTCACATTGTTCTTGCAATATGATTGTGGAGAAGGGGAGAAGCCCTGGTAAGGATGAGACGCTTAGCAACGTGAACCAAGCGGCTAGCGATGGGGTCGTCCCTTCAGAGTCGGCTGTGCGTGCACAAGCCATTCTTCCCTCTGGTGCTGGTTCTTCTTCTTTTGCTCCCTTACCTTCTGCTGTCTCTTCTTCCCCCTGCTCTTCTTGCACCTCTCTCTTTCGGGAGTGTCGGACCTTATGAACACTCTCGAGAGATTTGTAGGAGGCAAGAAGAAGCTCAATCTTATTCTAGACCAATCTAAGATCTGCAGATTTAATCAGGGTCTAGGATATGACTTCCTTGAGGACATGAGGAAGCATCCACCTGCCGTGCTCAGACCCATAGCACTGTGTGTGATCGAGATCGAGCCCAGACCGAGAAAGTCCATTTCAAGTCGGCGGGCTATGTCCAGGGATTTCGACAAGAAGGTAATTTCACATGTCGCTTCTACCTCTCGTAAGGTGAAGTATCACCGCACCTTCGCCGGAAGGATGGACACACAATCGATCGATGCTTGCGCGCCAAGATCGCGTAGAGACCATGTTGAGTCTCTTAGGCGCATTGTGGTCGGCCCCTGACCTTGAGTGCACCTAAGACCAACACGAGGTCTAGGCTTGTTTCTTCGATGGGTTTGTGCGAAGATCGAGGACTTGGTTTTTCCGAAGTTTTACGTTTTCGCCCTCATCTTTGCTTTCGATCGTGACTTCCGCCGTCCCCGAGGGTAGATCTCGTTTTCCCCATCGAGATAGCTACCATGGCGTGTTCGATCTGTTGCGGTGCTCGACTCGCTCCTTCAGAGGCGATCGGACTCAAAGAATGACCGGGTCTGCTCTTAGACCTTCTGCTGTGAGTGACAGAGAGCGTAGGGTAGATAGAGGTCGATCGGGCTTGACTACTTCATCGCTTTCGACGTGTTACTCAAGATTGGGTGCCAAAATCATCGTTGATTTATCCCAAGATCGAGACTTTACTCTGCTTGACTCCGTTAGCACGGTAGGGAAGGAGAAGGTTTGGCTTGTAGACTCGGTTGTTCTCGTCATATGACCGGAGACTCCGTTGGTTCTCTTCCTAGCCCGCTCCGGTGATGAGACGATCACCTTCGGAGACGCTTCGTCTGCAGGCGCGTCATCGCCAAAGGTTGTGCGTATTAATGCTTCTTTTATTCTTAAGGATGTTGCCTTGGTTAGTAAGGCTGCGACAATTTGCTTTCGGTTTCTCGGCTTCACCGATGACGGTTTCGAGGTGAGCTTTAAGAAAAACAATTGCAAAATTCTTGATTCTTCTGTAGTCCGGTTTATGGATTTCTCGTTATGGGAGGATCTTTCGTGCTGATTTTTCTGATTCTTCCGTGATCCTCTCCGGTGTTTGGTTGCTTCGAGTCCCGCGATCTCTCTTTACGGCATAGGAGACTTGGTCATATTGATTTGACCATTTGACCCGAAAGTTAGCGACCATGATCTCATTAAGTGGTCCGCCAAACTCAAGATGGTCAAAGATCTTGTTTGCACTCCATGCCTGACGCGGCAAGATGGTTGCCGCTTCTCATCCTCCCACACAATTACTATGACCGATGCAGACCGACACATTGCTCCACATGGACACGCTTGGACCAAATCGAAAATTGATCGGCAGGAGGGAAGTGGTATGTTCTTGTTGTGGTCGATGACTTCTCGAGGTACTCTTGGGTGTTTTTCTTAGCCTCGAAGGACGAGACATTTACACATTTCCGAGGTCTTTTAGTAGGCTTTCTGTTGAGCTCCGGGTGCCTTCGAGCGATCCGCATGACAATGGCACGGAGTTCAAGAATTCCTACTTTGAGAGTTTCATGTGAGACAGTGTAGAGCACCGCTTCTCTTCTCCATCGTCCCTCAAAGAAATGGCGTTGTGGAGAGGAAGAACCGCACCTTGGTCGAGATGGCCAGACGATGCTTGATGAGTACTCTACACCGAGGAAGTTTTGGGTGAGGCCATTGCGACACGCGTGCCATGTTTGAATCGAGTTTTCTTGGGCACTCCTACACCACTTCTTATGAGTCGAGATACTGCTAAAGCCCAGCGTCTCTCATTTTCGTGTGTTTGGTTGCAAGTGCTTTATCTTGAAGTCCGGGAACCTAGACAAGTTCGAGTCACGCCTGTGGCGGTATCTTTCTAGGCTACTCGACTTCTTGGCGGGCTTATAGGGTGCAGGCTGCGAGTCTAGCAAAATGGTAGAAACCCGCGAGGTGACCTTTGACGAGGCCACCCGAGGACTAGGCCAGATATCTCGTGTTCTTTAGAGCGATCCGAGACCATCTTTGTGGATGATGAGGACGAGGAGACGATGGTTGTTTACGATCCCGCTCCTCTTCCTCCCTTGAGATGCCTTCTTCCACGGCACCTCAAGGTGATCGCGCCTGCCTTCCGTTTCCTCCCGAGCTAGTGGCTCTGTCCTGCCTCGTCTGCACACGAGGTAGAGACCACTTCTTCTTCTCATCCAGGACCTCCCCGTCATATCCAGAAAATGCATCCTTCAGAGCAGATCATTGGAGATCTTTTTGAGCGTGTCACACGCTCAAAATCTGGCACTTCTCTTTTCTGTTTCCATTCTGCTTTCATTGCCTCCTTCGAGCCCAAGGATGTTTGTCACGCCCTTTCTGATGAGTCTTGGGTCAATGCCATGCATGAGGAATTAGAGAACTTTGAGAGAAACAAGGTCTGGTCGCTTGTTGAGCCCCCACGAGGCCACAATATCATTGGAACCAAGTGGGTGTTCAAGAACAAGCAGAGTGAGGATGGGGTAATCATCCGAAACAAGGCTAGATTGGTAGCTCAGGGGTTTTCCCAGGTTGAGGGTCTAGACTTCGAGGAGACCTTTGCCCCTGTAGCTCGACTTGAAGCCATTAGAATCTTGCTTGCCTTTGCAGCTTCTAAGGGTTTCAAGCTTTACCAGATGGACGTGAAGAGTGCCTTCCTCAATGGCCTTATTGAGGAGGAAGTCTACGTCCGACAGCCTCCAGGTTTCGAGAACCCCAAATACCCAAACCATGTCTTCAAGCTTTCAAAAGCGCTGTATGGACTTAAGCAGGCTCCCAGAGCTTGGTATGAGAGGCTTAAGTCCTACTTGTTGAGTCATGGGTTTGAAATGGGTAAAGTAGACAAGACCTTGTTTATCCGTAGGCTTGGTAGTGACTTTCTGCTCGTCCAAATCTATGTCGATGACATCATCTTTGGCAGCTCTTCTCATGCTCTGGTTTCACAGTTCTCGGATGTCATGAGCACCGAGTTTGAGATGAGCATGATGGGTGAGTTGACTTTCTTTCTTGGCTTCCAAATCAAGCAGACTCGGGAGGGTACGTTTCTTCATCAGGGCAAGTACACTCGTGATCTCCCGAGACAACCGATATGAGTGATGGTAAGCTTTGTGTCGACTCCCATGGCTTCTACAAACCTATCTTGACCCGAGATGAGGATGGCGAGCCGTTGATCAAAAGGAGTTTCGCAAAGATGATTGGCTCCTCTTGTACCTCAACGCCTCGAGACCGGACATACATTTTTACGTGTGCTTGTGCGCTCGTTTTCGAGCTTCTCCTCGCGTTTCTCACCGCCAAAGCGGTGAAGCGCATCTTCGGTACTGCGAGCTACCATTGACTATGGTATCTGGTACTCTTCCTCATCTGTCTTTCCTTGAGAGCCTTCTCGGATCGCGACTTCACGGTCAGAGGATAGATAGGAAGAGCACTTCCGGCACCTGCCAATTTCTTGGCACTTCTCTTGTTTCCTGGTCTTCGAGGAAGCGATCCGGTGTTACCTGATCCACCGCAGAGGCGAAAGCACGTTGTCGCAGCCGATTCTTTGTAGCCAAGTGCTCTGGATGACTTCGACCTGCGGGACTTTGGGTTAGTTATCGGCGTTGTTCCACTCTTTTGTGATAACACTTCGATTAACATTGCCAAGAACCCAAGTCAAAGATTCGGACCAAGCACATCGATATCCGCTTCCACTTCCTTAGAGACCATGTAGAGAAGGGCGATATAGTGCTTCAGTTTGTGGAGAGTGACCACCAGTTGGCTGACATTTTCACCAAGCCATTGGATAGTTCGAGGTTTTCAGCTCTGCGGGGAGAGCTTGGGGTGGTTTGTCCTTATGGACTGTAGTGAGGGGGAGCTTTGGGTTTCTTGCTTTACTATCTTATTTATGCTCTAGCTCCTTACTATTGCATTGCATTTTGGGTGCATTTGGGATTAGTCCTCCTAGCATAGATTAGAGTGCTTCTTTTGTCTAGTTGTTTAGATTTACGCTCTTATCTTGTGATTCTAGGATCTTTGCTTATTAGTCGTTACTTATCTCACTAGGTTGAGCTCACTCACTTCTTGTAGGTTCTAGCGAGGTTGGGCCACCCTCGGGTAGGCAGTGCGTGTTTGCTCCTAGGTGTGTTAAGTGGGCGCTTGATAGTCCTAGAGTCATATGGGGTAGATGAGAGTCGATCTGAGCCATAGTATTCTCTATATCTTATCTATGCTTTAAGGACTTTGTTTTATGTTTTCTTTGCCGACTTCTCGATTTATTGTTTTGGTTCAAGGAGTTCATTTGGGAGCTTACGGGCTTAATATTGACATAACTCAACTTGAACTAAAAATTGCATCTTTTGTTGAGGGGAGCCGGATCTTACGCATTCTAGCATTACGCATTGTAATATAACTACATTGAGCCTTGATTATTATCCTGCTATGACATGTTTACAATGCTTTACACCTTGCCATGACTTGTGCTTATTTGCTAGATTTATCATGACTTCATATGTGTAGCCTAGCTTTTGCCATGATAAGATAATTAAAATTGCTCAACTTAAACTAAAACTTGTCATGTTAGCACTTCGAGATTAGTCTTTCTTGAGCTATCCTTTTATGATTCATGCCATGTCAAATAAATTTGGGTAGAGTGATGAATCTATATTGAGCCTTAGATTGAGCTGTTTTTAGTCTCTTGATGATGCATGAGTTAGTACAACTTGTTAAAAGGCAAAAGATCTCTTTTGTGCGAAAAAAGCCGATCTCACCAATTCTCTCCTATGAGACGGCTTGCCATTGCACTTGGCATGAACTTAGGGGAGTTTTGGGTGACCTAGACTATCTTCTTAAGCTTCTCGCTTGGAGTAGTCGCATAAGGCTTGAGACCTAGCACATGATAAAACAAAAATCTGGTTGGAAACCACCATGAATTTCAAAAGAAAATATGTTTTATGTGTTCAATGTGCTTAAAGCTACAAAAAGTATCAAGTACTTTAACCAATGTTTCATTCTTGAGCATAGCACTCTATTTGGTCTCAATTTAAGCTTCTTAGCTACGCTTAGCTTATTGACATGGCCTGCATCATCCTTGGATATCTCTAGCTAGACTTTGCTCATTGATGACTTGACTTACTCATAAAATGCATTACATTTCAGATTGTCATCTATGTGCTCTAGCTAGCTTATATATATGTTGTCATGATCTAGGTAGCGTTTTATTGAGTTATGGCTTGGTGTATTACATGTTGGTCATTATGGATAATTCTCATGGCTCAAAATGCTTAAATAAACAAACTTGACCATTTTCATCCATTAACATGTCATATTCTCTCTATTGCATCTTGATCGTTTATTGCCAAAAGGGGAGAATAGAGAAGAAAAAATCTGTTGGGAGCAGTTTAGAGCTTTGGAGATCAATTTGCTCTTTCAGTTGTTGCTCTAGTGTTCCTTCAGTCGACATGGTCATTTGTTTCACTCTTCTTCTTTGGACCATGTTGGATTCTTCAAACTCAAACACAACTTTGTGCTTTTTCGGAGTTTGTCAATATACTCATCAAGGGGGAGATTGAGAGACCATGTGGAGGTCGTCCCGTGTGTGTGATGAGTAATTGACATAGGTTTAGGAAGTCGAGTTTGGTTTAGGTGGTTTGGACCATGTCGTTGCGTGGTGCTTGAGCTCGGTCGGTTTGGTCAAACTTGGTCGTATGGGATTAGGATGCATATTCTTTGATTCGACAAGTTTGGATTTTGTCATGGTAAGTATGTTGGTATTTACGCTTTCATGTATCGGCGGTGCTATTTGATGTGTTTCTTATCTCGTGTATTGCAGGACATCGGGTGGAGTCGTGGCGAGACACGGTGGACCGGACTAGGTGCGGTGTACTTGAGGTCGAACAGTCGGGATGTGTCAAAGACGACGTGGACTCGAGGTGGTTGCGAGGCGTCTTGAGACGAGGCGGAAGCTTCGGAAGGTGCGGAGGGGCGAAACGGGAATTTCGCAAAATTTGCACAAGCGGAGCGGACTCAGTTGGTTTTAGCGGTAGAACGGGTGGAGACCCGTTAGCCATGGGCTATAAATAGGATGGAGGGTGCTGCCCAAATCTGAACACTCAAGGGTTTCTAGGGTTTCCTTTAGTCAAAATAGGCTTTAGAGAGTTTGTTTTGCTTTAGGCTTTAGTGGTTGAGAGTTGTTCCCTGCTTGTCCCCTTGCTTTTCTTCAAGATGGCTGAGTGTTCTTGAGGTTTGAGAGTGGGGAAAGGATGAGATGAAAGCTTCTAATCATTCCTCTTGTAGCAATCATGTATCTCTTTTCTTTTAAATCAATATGAGATGGTGTTTGTTTATCTTGGCTGTCTTCTTGCATGCATGTGAGCAGTTCTTGTTGTGAGCAGTTCTTGTTTGAAAACCGAATTTGATGCTTGAAATCTGTGTAGCGTCTCTGCTGTTTTGGCTTTCGGCTCCTGCTGTGTGCGTGTGATGCTGGTTGAAAAAGTAGTCAGCGCCGATTTAATCGATTGCTCTTTCTAGCCTGTGCTTGGTATGTGTATATATGCGATCTTGCTCTGTGACCAATCTATTTCTCTGCTTGTCACATCGGTATGGGGAGCACGTTTCTGTTTGCTTAGCTGCTTGTTTTTGATATCTGCTTGCTATCTATGATTCGTGTCTTTGTGTAATGTGGTTTTGCATCGCCAACAGGAAAGATTGTAGCGCGTGTAGCGATGGGTTCTTTGTTTTATTTTATTCTCGCCTTAGGCCGCTCATTGGTGTGACTGAGTTTTCGGTTTCAATAGCCGACCTTCCTGTTTGAGATTTGTTTTGGGCTGCCTTACGTTGATGCGAGACTAAAGGTTCCGGTTTTTTATTGCAAGCAGTTTTGCTTTGAATCTCTATTTGTTTACTGCTCGGTGCTTATTTGCTCATTGATCACGAAAAACCGATTGCATCTGGCTTGTAGTGTGTGGTCTCTGCTGAATTAGGAAGCTTTGTGGAGCAGGCGTCCCGAGAAGGAAATAGGACCCCTATCTTGGTATGGTGACTCTGTTGTTTCTGATGTTAAGAATTTGTTTTATGGTCTTTGGTTCTCTATGTGTGTCGGCTCATGGATCTTGATCTTTGAATCTTTTATTACTTTGTATTGGTGGTTTTGTGTGCTCTGAGGCGCATCATTGTTTGCTAGTGCGATATTTTCCTTGATGCTCTTTGTTGGTTAGTTTATTGCAATGGTCGTCTTCAATGATCGACCAAAGATTAGTGTCTTTGGTTGCGTACATCTTGTCTTCTTGCTTGTATGTAGTTTGTGGTTGAGGTTCTTGTTTACTTTGGTCACACCGTTTAGTTCCTGATTAGAACGGTCTGTTTTTTTAGTAGCTTTGCTCGCCATCTGTTGATGTTAATGCTCTGAAAACCGATCTAGTGATATCAGTGCACAGAGGCTGGCTTGGCTGCGTGTGTCTTGTCCTTGAGAGATTAAATTTCTTGAGTTATTTGTAGTCTTGAGCTTCGGGGTTTGATCAGATTCAACACAGGTCATCTGTTATACCTGTATACATATCTTCATAGCTTTTTAGCTATTGGAGTGAAAGTAGTGTTGAGTTCGATCGAGGTAAAAAATAGAGAGCGACATTCAACCCCCCCCCCCTCTGTCGCCATTTCGGTCCTACAACAACTTGACCCATGTTAGTCAAAACATGCATCATGCAACACATATGCCATGAAACCCATGAACTTGACCTAACCCAAACCACATCGCCACCGATTGGCCGATGATCAGCAAACTACACTTTGATGAGAACGCGTGTTTCGACAAACCATTAACGACATTGCCAATTGTAACATCATCCTAAGATTGTGCACATATCCCCATGATATCCACAGACTCCAAACACACACTTCTCAGGATTGAGTTTCAAGCGATGTTTTCTGAGGTTGTCGAAGGTCTCCTGCAAGTCCGAAACATGATCAAGCCGTTTGATGCTTTTTACGACTAGATCGTCAACATAGGCTTCCAAATTTCGGCCTAGCTGAGGTGAAAAAGTTGATTGTATCAAACGTTGAAAAGAAGCACCAACATTTTTTAGACCAAATGGTATTTTGACATAGCAAAATATACCAAATGGAGTAATAAACGCGGTCTTTTCTTCATCTTCTAGACACATATTAATCTGATGATAGCCAGAATATGCATCTAGAAAACTTAATGTTTCGCAACCAGCAGTAGAGTCAACCAATTGATCGATACGAGGTAAAGGGAAATCATCTTTTGGACAAGCTTTATTAAGATCAGTGAAGTCAACGCACATTCACCACTTGCCGTTAGACTTCCTAGCCATTACAGGGTTGGCCAACCACTCTGGGTGGTCGACTTCTCTTATAAAGCCTGCTTACTTCTCTTATAAAGCCTGCTTTAAGTAGCTTGTCTAATTCTGACCTTATAGCATCTCGTCGATCAGGGGCAAATCTCCGTAATTTTTGTTTTACGGGTACTTTGTCAGGCCGTAAAGCTAGCCTATGCTCAATAACTTCCCTGGGCACTCCGAGCATGTTGGATGCTTGCCACGCGAAGACATCTGTGTTTGCTCGGAGGAAAGTGATGAGGGCATCTTCCTACTTGGAGTCAGAAGTATCCCCGATTCGAATAGTCTTCGAAGGTTCCTCCTGATCCAAGGGAACCTCTTTGACTTGGTCGTTCGGCTTGGGTGCAGCTTTATGCTTCGAGCTCTTGGTCGAAGGTCCCTTTTTTCTGGTGAAATGTATCGACCCACCATCTCGAGGATCGGCGGTCCTGCGTGTCGCCATCTTCTTATCACAATGAATTGTGATTACTCCTTTGGGACCTAGCATCTTAAGACATTGATACCCATAATGAGTTGCCATTAAGAATTTTGCCAAGCTGGTCGTCCGAGTATGGCGTTATATGCCGTATCGAAATTGACCACATCATAGGAGATCTCTGTCCTGAAATTACCTGGTGTACCAAATGTAAAAGGAAGAGAAACTTGACCAATAGGTTTGGCCGAAGACCCCGGTATAATACCATGAAATGAATATCTTACTGGTCTCTCCTTGGTCCTGGGTACTTGCATCTCGTCCAGGGTATTCGTCAACAAAATGTTTAACGAGCTCCCACCATCAATCAACACTCGATTTACTCGACAGTTGTTGATGGTGGGTTCGACCACGATCGGATAACGACCTAGTCGAGTCGAAGGGATCGGGCAGTCAACCTTCCCGAAATAGATGGTGACTTCTGACCACTTCGGTACTTTATTGACAAGAGGGGAGTCAATGGAGTTTACCTCACGTTCGACTACCTTAAGCTGTCGTCTTGACTCGTACGTCGATGATCCCCCAAAGATGTGCTCGATGGTGTGCTTGGGATCTTGAAACGGCATGTCCTCATTGTCTTCCGACTGTGTACGACCACTGGCCTGCCCTACCTCTTCGAGGGTAGGAAGTGGCCTTTTGCTGTTGTAATAGTCCTCGAGTTTCCGTTGAAAAACTCGGCAGTTGCGAAGGTCATGTCCTTCCTTTTTATGGAAAGGGCACCACCTAGGATTATCGTTCTTCCGTTCGGCTGCTTACCTTTGCCTTGATCGGGGTGTTGTTTGGCAGTTCATGGCTCCTTACCGCTCACAGCCAGGACCTCCTTGGGGCATGTATAGTAGTCCACCGTCAGCTGTCTATAAGAGATGCCACCTACGATTTTTGATGAGATGGAGGAAAGAGAATAGAGAGAGAGAGAAAGGTTGTCTATCATACAATCGATGGCTTCGTTCCAAGAAATCCGGATTCTATCGACAGCATTTTCGCCGTTGTGCGCCTTTTCTTCCCCCCGGTCGATCCGCTACTCCTCGTGCGATTTTCCCCCCGTCGCCTGCCCCACCACACGATTTTTTCCCCGTCGCCTGCCCTCCGCGCACGATTTTCCCTCGCCGCTTGCCCCTCCGCGCGAGTTTAGGGGAGAGGAGGAGGAGGACCGACCGCAGCTGAGCGCGGCGGTGGAGGCGCTGCAGGAGTTCCTAGCAAAGCGGCGGCGGCACAAGTGGGAAGGAGGTGAAGGGGAGAGGAAGGCGGGGTGGAGCTGATCGTCGAGGATCGGCGATCGAGCGATTCTGTCACAACAGCACACCATGTGGCGTTCGAGGAGGAGGTGGTCCGCTGATCGCAGCTCGGCCCACAACTAGCGGAGGGCTGCCGCCCGCCATGAAGCGCGCCTACCGGATTGTCATCGCCGACCCTCCTTACCTGGTATGGTTTCTACCTGAGCTTGGTACTAGTTAATTAGTTCTTAATTTATTCTCGATTGGAGTCAAACGTGAGGAGAAATGGCAATTCATTGTTCGTGCGGAGTAAGCAATGCTTGGAGAAGGTTGCCAAGATGTGTCTTTCCTCGCGCAGCCTGAAGGTTCAACAATGGCCCTAACATTTACTTTGCGAATGTATTATTCTATATAGACAACTCATAAAATAGGGGTGCTACATGCAATTCGCTCTTTCCCCAATGCGTGAGAACTAATCCCTTTATATATAATAATATTATTCTTGCGCAGTATGTCCATAATATTGTTCATGTAAGTGTGTTTAAGTTGTGGCAAAAAGCAACAAAATTGACCACAAAGATATAATTTAGTGTTGATCAATAAATTTCCGTGTTTCATGCAATTGTGCGGTTCTATAGACAACTAAATAGACAACCCATTGTAGGGGGTGTTTTTAGAGCTATCTATAGATGACATGGAGTGCAAGTATAGACAATAGCTGTCTGTACCACTGTACATGCCCTTAGAAGCGTTGGCTTGAGGCTTTTGGCTCTTTGCCTTATTCTTGGATTTCTTGGCCTTCTTATCCTTCTTCTTGCCACCTTCGCCAGTCTCTTGAGGGTGCTGGTCATCTCGATCGATGATTTTGGTCCCTTCGACTACTTCATCGGCGATCGCGTCTGGCCGACCATCTCAAAGAGTTCGGCGACGATGGCGAGGGTTTAAAGCGATGTCCTTCGTGATCCTTCTGCTGCGGACTACCTACTTGAAGGCTCTGATAACAGATGAGTTAGAAACATCAGGAATCAAATTGCGAACCTGACTGAAACGTCTGATGAATTGGCGTAGTGTTTCGTGGTCATTTTGTCGCATCTGTCGTGGTCGTCCTCCTTTAGGGATGGTAGGTGCCTTGAAATTGGCGTGATGAGATCGCAGAGATGTTGCCATGAGTAGATCGACTCGACTGGTTGGTTTAATAACCATGATCGAGCAGACCCTTCGAGCACAGTCAAAAGGTAATTCGCCATGACACGCTCTCCTCCTCCTACTACTCAGACAGCGGTCGTGTAGATCTGAAGGAATTCGATGGGATTTTGAGATCCATCAAATTTCTCCATGTTCCCTGGTCGAAACCACGGTGGCTAGTGAACTGCTCGGATGTCAGGCAAGAATGCTCGACATCTGGTAATTACGTCGTAATGTCTCCTTTGCAGAAAAGAGGGGTTGACATCGCCAGGTGATCGTACTCGACGATACCCAGCAAGGGGTGAATTTGACTTGTGGTAAGTCTCGATCCTACGAGGGTAATACTCCTCGTATTTTGTCTGCTGTTGCAGACTTCTGGGTCAGAGCGGTGAATGATCACCTCTCCTAGGAGCTTTATGTTCGTCAGGCGTTCGAAAAACTCTTTTCCGGATTGGGGAGCGATGCACCTTGCGGTGATCTCCAAGCAGTGAGCTATTCGAACGATTGGAAGCTGATGGAGTCGTACTTCCACGACTTCCAGGATGATGTCGGCGAGGACGTTCGAGCTTGTTCATCGTACTCCGCAGCCTTCGTGCGATCTCTTCAGTGAAGAGGTCCTAACCAGGTGCTTGGGCAAGTTCTCAACATGGGTTCTCGAGCAGATCGTTGATGTGCTGAAGTTCCTGAGCTTCTTCCGACTGGTATTGAGTGCGCCCAGGCAATTTTCTCTGCGCCGCGACTCGTTTCCGTCGGATCATTTTAGAATCATCCATACTTGATCTTTGGCCTTGCCTTAGTGAAGTGCAATGATCTCGAGAATTTCCCGCACGCTCATCAGAATATTGACTCTATTCATCGCCAGAGGTGTCCTTGTCATTCCACGAGCGGTCGTAGGGTGTGATCTTCGGGGAGCGTCCTCAGCCCTGCCTCTAGGAGAGTTATTACTACTTGAGGGCAGGACGAAGACCTCCCGTTGATGATCTCCACTTGCACTAGAGGTCTCCTCGCTTGAGGAGTTGTCGAATGACACCATCTGGCGACTTGGAGCAAGCCCCTCCAGGAAGGGGAATTCCGGGTTATAACCATCTCCATCAGGATGGTCGAACTCGCAGGAAGAGCATGTTCGATTGCATCCTTGGTTGGACTAACCGGAGAGAGAGAATCATCAGATGCTGATGAAGATCCGGAATTACGACTTCCAAGAGTTGTCGCGCCAGGTCGGACTATCTTAGATGGACTTGGACATTTGGAGAGGGAACCCTCGCCATGCCCTGAGTCTGCCTTGGGACAGCCCTCATTGTGGTCGGATTGACCCTTGCCCTCTGAGGAAGCTGGTTCCCCATCTGCACGTATTGTTGTGGGGGATAAGGATCCCTCCTCAACTCCATCAGTGGTAAAGTCTCCTGGAGAAAGATCTCTGGGGGCGACATCACCATCGAATGATGCATCACTCGGCTCGTAGTCGAAACCGGCATCCATGTCGATATCTGCGTAATCGGCCAAGTCGAACCAGTTCTCCTCGTTCCACTCTCCTGCTCTCCTGCCATGAGAGCGTGAGAATTAGAAGGACGAAGGAAAGCTGATGACTCGAAGATCCCCATGGTCGGCGCCAACTATTGGTGTTTTAGGACCGAACTTACGTAAAGATTGTTTGATTCGGGGGTTCCTCTAGGCTCAAAATCACACAGAGATGGAGACACAGGGATTTTTATACAGGTTTGGGCCTTCTCCTGGGAGAATAACAACCCTACTCCTGTGTGTATGTATTGAGTATGCTGGATTACAAGATCGAGCGAAAAAAACTAGAGTATTATGCTTCTAAGTGGCTTCGCCCCCCTCCACTGTCCTGATGATCCTTGCCTTTTATACTGTCTTCGGGGTGCGCCATTGGATCTTCAGAATAAAGGTCACCTTAACGCACCAGATCGTGGAGCCGTTACTGGAGGTTATTACGGGAGTTGTAACGTTCCCACGTCGCCGGGCAATCATCATCATAACAGAGAGTTAAATCATGCCATTATTTCAGGCAATAACAGTGTAATTGATTGCTCATATCCTTGGATACGGTACACGAGATTCCCTGATCGACTAGGCCCACATGTCTGTGAATCTTGTCGACTAGGGTTTGGTCGTAGAAAGGCTTACGACTAGGTGGTGGTCGTGGGAGAGCCTACGACCACAAATCGATCATAGTAGAGCTTACGATCATGGGGTAGTCATAGGAAGACCCACGACTACAGGGTGGTCGTAGGAGAACTTACGACCTCCAGCTTCTCCCTTATTAACATTAGGGGGTATACTCAAGAGTTATATGACATCATTATTATCCATAATATAAATTATAGATAAATGATAAAATGAGGATTGTTATATCCTCGTCATGGTCGAAGGGAGGTTCGACTATCGGAAGGAGGTTCGACTACAGAACGTGGTTGGAGGGGGGTTCGACTACACAAGTGGTCAAAAGGAGGTTCGACTACACAAGTGGTTGGAAGGAGATTCGACTACAGGACGTGGTCGGAAGGAGCATGAGAGAGAACAGGGCACGGGGAGCTCACCAAGATTGAGAGAGAGACCGGAGAAGGTCGGTGGACAGCAAACGGCGGTGGGGAAGCTCGGGGTCGAAGGCGAAGGAGGACGGTGATGAAGGGGTTGGCCGGGACTGAAGGAGAAGAGGAAATGCGGCGGCTCCTATGAAAGCAGCTAAATCTAAGCGAGGGGATTGCTTCAAGGAGCTTTGGGAAACGAATTGACACGGGCAGAAGGGGGGGCTGCGTTGGTGCGGTGAGGACCGAGAGGAGGTGCGCGGTGGCTTGAACTCGAAGCTCGGGGTTTCGGGCAAACCACAACGACAAGAGCGAGAGATGGAGAGTTGGATGGGGAAAGAAGATGAGGGGGGCTGCTCGGGCTCTTTATAGTCCGGAGGAGAGGAGGGGAGAGCCATTGAAGGCGTAGGGGAGCTCACGTGGTCCCGAGGGTGGCATGGGAGCTCTGGGCGGCGAGGACGGGGCAGGTGCACTTCGGGCGCGGCAACGACTTGCGCGGGCAAGCGACAACACCGGGCGGGGAGTGCTGATGCGGCGACGACGAAGGCAAGTGCACGGGCGATGGGACCAGGCGAGAGGAGGGCGCCGGAGTCAAGGGGAGTAGGTGGAGGCAGCAGAGCGCCGGGCGTGGGCTGGCGTCACACGGTGTAGGCGGAGCACAGGGAGAGGGCGTGGCCAAAGCATGGCCAGAGCGCGCTCTGGTGCGACGGGTGGCTCGGGACTAAGACGGGGGGAGAAAAGGGATAGGGGGAGGAGAAGAGGTGGGCTGAGCCCAGGAGGGGAAACTTTGAAGTGAAAATTTGAGATGAGGCCCAAATTCAGATTTAGAACCGAGCTTGAACGGAGAATTTTGCAAACACAAATTAATTTGAAATAGTTTTGAACTCCAAAATGCCAAACTGAGAATTACTATTCTGGCTTGGTGGTGTGTGCACGTGTGCGTCTTCTTTCCAATCGCAAAAAAAATCACTTAAAAAATAAGAAGAAAAAACTTAATAAGGTCCAAAGTGGAGAAGATGGCACGACCCTTCGTGAGTTCACAGCAATGGAAAACACTGTGTTTCCTAAGGTGCCAGTGTGAGTCAAGAATTGTTGCCTCCTGCTGTTTCATGTTCATGTAGCGTGTTTTCTTCTGATCACAGGTTTAAATTGCTGGGGCTGTTCTTGGCAGGCTATGAGGCTGTTTATTTCGTCATGATTTCAAAATCGCAAGGCTTTCCAAAAATTTGTATCAATTGAATATCGAATAATAATCAGTTACAAATTTTGGAGTTCTTTAAACATTCCGATGCTGACAAACTAGATGTTGAAGTGGGGCCAATCATACAAATTAGCAAGCTATCAACACTCTAGGCATCAAGTCAGATGATCTGTCACACAAGTTACAGTCATCTCTGCTTACATTTGGTAAAAGAACCAAAGAGTAAACATAGCATCAAGCAATTAGCACAGTTTGCGAAAGGTGAAAAGCTTAATAAGGTACAATGCAAATCAACGATTCACGCACAGATAGTCATTATGTCTGCATCACATTCACATTCTAGTTTTCTCGACAGCAAAACTTATCACCCGTGCAGTATGGACTATAGAACACTGGCAAGAACAACATAGGCACCATCAAAGGATGCCACACATATATGACACTAGTGCTGAGGTAAAACAACGGACTGCATTTTTAGCGAAGCACAGCTTCCAATGGATAATTGGTAGTAAAATGTCATTCTCAGCCTAAGTGAAGATGTATATAATTACAAAGCATTGTTTTCCAGCACAAACCGACAGTTACACGTATAGAGGAATCAAAACGGCTAAGCTAAGGTAAGCTTTGAAGTATAGACACATAACGCCAAGGTCGCCTCCTCCCACGGGACCAACTTCTGTGGCCGCGCTAGCTTCGCCCGGCTCTACACCTACATGCCTCCCTGCGTTTCTCCTCGGCGGATTAATCCACAATGAACGACCTTAACCTTAACATTATTTGCTGGAATGTGCGTGGTCTCAACACCCAAGCTAGGAAAGATTCGGTGCGCGAGATCCTCATCTCAACAACTTGTCACCTTGCCTGCCTCCAGGAAACCAAGTTAAGTCAAGTCGACCAAAACCTAGCTGTTTACCTCGGGGGCTACAACCTCTGGAACTTCGCTCTTAAACCAGCAGAGGGCACGAGGGGTGGGATCCTTCTCCTCTGGAACGAAGGCTACATTGAGGTCACAAACGTGCACCAATCGACGTACAACCTCTCGGCATCAGTGACCCTCAGAGAGTGCAACTCGCCTTTTCGTCTAACGATAGTGTACGGTCCCTCCCGAAGCTCTGAAAAGCGGGCCTTTCTCCAAGAAATCACCTCCCTAAAACCAACCTTCGGAACCAACTAGTTAGTACTGGGCGATTTCAACCTCATCTATCGCGTCGCTGACAAAAGCAACTCTAACATCAATCCGCGACGCTTGGCCCAATTCCGCAACACTCTCAATACCTGTGAACTAAAAGAAATTCACCTGCAGAATAGAAAATTCACGTGGAGCAATGAGCGTCGGAGTCCTACCAGTCGAGGTTGGGCGGGGTCTTACACTGCAAGGCACAGGATACACTTTTCGAAAACTTCTTTCTATAGGCGTTGTCCTCCTCAGTCTCTGACCACTGCCCCCTGCTGCTTTCCAACATCCACAGTCCTGCCCGGCCTAGAACCTTTCGCTTTGAAAACTTCTGGATTAAGATGCCATGTTGCTTTGAAACGATTAAAAAATCGTGGCTGGCCCAATGCTGGCACTCAGAGCCGATGCATCGTTTGAACCACAAGCTAACTTCCATGACATCAGCTCTAAAATCCTGGAGTCGACACCTCTTCCCTCGACCTAAGCTTCTCCTCCACATGGCTTTAGAGCTGATTCTCCTGCTCGACGTGGCGCAAGACTTCAGGGCACTTTCGCCTCAGGAATCAGCCCGAAGGACTAGTCTTAAGAAGAGAGTTTTGGGGCTGGCAGTGATCGACCACACCAGGAAGTGCCAAAGTTCCCGCATCACAAACCTTAGAGAAAGCGGCGCTAACACCAAGTTCTTCCACCTCAAAGTAAACGGCCGAAGGTGAAAAAACCGCATCCACAAGCTTCGTAACGGTCTGGGATGGGCGATTGCGCACACAGAGAAAGAGGTCTTAATTCATCAGCACTTTCAAGAGATGTTGGGCCCGCCCGCTGCTCGCAGCATGGACCTCAATTGGGAGACCATCAACCTCCCTTCGCTAGACCTTGTTAGCCTTCAGGCCGCTTTCACAGAACCTGAAGTTCTCTCTGCCTTAAACCAACTGCCAGGGGACAAAGCACCGGGCCCAGAGGGTTTCACCACAAATTTCTACAAGTCCTGTTGGCCAATCATCAAGGCGGACATCATGGCAGTCTTACACAGCTTCCACTCTCTCCGCACGTCACATCTATACCTTCTTAATACAGCCAACATCGTGCTAATTCCTAAAAAGGAAGGGGCAGATAAAGTGCAAGACTTCAGACCTATCAGCCTCATTCACGGCCTGGGGAAGTGGATCGCGAAAACGCTTGCGCTTCAGGTGTCGTCTTTCCTAAACACCTTGGTTTCTCAAGCCCAAAGTTCCTTCATCAAGACAAGGAGCATCCACGATAACTTCCTTTATGTCCGGAATTTGATCAGAAGACTTCACCTTTCAAATACCCCCACGCTCTTCCTCAAACTTGACATTGCAAAGGCTTTCGACTCAGTCCGTTGGGACTACCTCCTCGACCTTCTTGGGAAAAAAAGGGTTCCCATTTAGATGGACAAATTGGGTAGCCGCCCTTCTTAGATCCGCCTCGTCCAAAGTCCTTCTCCATGGTATCCCTAGAAAGGTCATCAACCATGGTAGAGGGCTTCGGCAAGGGGATCCACTCTCACCTTTCCTCTTCAGTTTGGCGATCGATCCTATTCAACGTCTGCTAGAGTTGGCTACAGATCTGGGATTCCTGGCTCGCACGAGGGACCATTTTGCCACCGTCAGAACATCCATTTATGCGGACGATGCAGCTATTTTCATCAACCCAATAGACTCTGAACTTCAAACAACCACCCAGATTATCCACAATTTCGAAGAGGCCTCAGGCCTCCATACCAATTTTCAAAAAAGCACGGTGCTCCCGATCAGTTGCGATCACATTGACCTGAACTCCATCTTACAAGGATTCCTTGCAATCAAAGCATCCTTCCCGATCAAATACCTTGGTCTTCCGCTCACCCATAAAAGACTGCGCAAAGTGGACTTTCAGCCCCTTCTCGACAAAGTGGGCGGCAAACTATCAGGCTAGCAGGGGCGTTTCTTGACTCCTGCAGAGCGAGCCACCCTAGTCAAATCTGTCCTCTCCTCGATTCCAATTTACTACCTCACGGTCTTCAAAATTCCCAAGACAATTCTCTACGCCCTTGACCGCTTAAGGCACCATTTCCTTTGGGCGGGCCGCGATAACCTCTCAGGGGGCAAATGTAAAATCAACTGGGAAAATGTGTGTCGCCCAAACAAGCTTGGCAGTCTAGGTATCCTCAACCTCACCAAATTCTCCGCGGCCTTAAGACTTAGATGGCAATGGCAACAATGGAAGACCCCATCCAAACCCTGGGTCGGTATGGAAACACCCTGTGCTGAGGGGGACCGCAGCCTCTTTGCGGCAGCAACCAGGATTTCCCTCGGGGACGGTCAAACAACTTCTTCCTGGCACTCGGTTTGGCCCAATGGCGAGGCTCCAAAAGACCTGGCCCCCAAGATTTTCGAAATTTCCAAAAGAAGAGACCAGACAGTGGCTTCGGGCCTCAGAATGGACGTTGGGTGCGCAACATCAATATTCTAGGGGGGCTCTCAGTCGACCATATCCATCAGTTCGTTGGACTCTGGTCCAAAATCAATCAAATTCGCTTGGACCTTGGCTCCCCGGATGAGATCGTTTGAAAATTAACCACCAATGGTGTCTACTCCTCCAAATCTGCCTACGCTTTGCTCTTCCTAGGTTCTACGAGGACTAATATCCAATCCCTTATTTGGAAATCACCCCCCCCAATGCAAATTCTTCCCACAGCTGTAATTTAAAACAAGCTCGGACCGGACATGAGCAATTTGGAAGCACGAGGATGGCCAAACCAGCACTTCTGCCCCCTCTGTAGACACACTCCGGAATCGACCCTCCACCTTTTTGCCCAATGTCGTTTCTCCTCCAGAATCTGGAAGCAGATGGCAGACTAGCTTGGATATGTGAGCCTACAGCCATCCACCTGGACCCCCTGTACGAGCATCTTGGACTGGTGGTCCAATGTTGTGGAGAGAAAAGGATCCCCTATGAAGGCTACAAGCATGACCCTAATCCTAATCACGTGGGAGCTCTGGAAGGAACGAAATTCTTGAATCTTCAACAACAAAGCCTCTTCACCTCAGCAACTCATAGCGAAAATTAAGAAGGAGGGTAGATCTTGGTCCCTTGCGGTGGCCAAGAGTTTAGAGCTTTTTCCTCCCTTGTAATTTAGGCCCCTTCTGTTTTTTATCGCCCCTTTGTACTGTATCATCTTTCTCTATTAATATAAACGGGCAACCCTCCTTCCGGTTTTCCTTTCAAAAAATAATTGTAGAGACGGCGCTCAGTACTGTGCACTTCAGTTTTCAAAATTATGTAAGGATAGTGCTCATATTTTTTTTTTAGAATAACGGCGAGATTGCCGCTAATGCATTAAAGAGAGGAGAAAACAAAAGTACACACAAAAAAAAGGACACAAGGCCCAGAAAAAACCAAGAAACCAAAACCAAAAACAAAAAAGAAGCTCCTTACGGCTAGAGCGGCGTTAAGCTTCTTCTACTAAAAGCTTCGATTACATTGTTCCTAGTAAATAGTCTCGGGCTTGGTGGCCCCACTAACCACCCATGCCCAAAGCTTCCTCCTTAATGATGGCGATAATCCGATTGGCTCCTCTCGTGTTGCTCGAAGATTCGTCTATTTCTTTCTTTCCAAATGTGCCACAGAGTGAGAAGAATCAAGGAGGCTTGGCCTTTTCGGCAACTACCTATGCCCGAATGGAAAGTGTCAATCCACCAATCCACCATCCGTGAGTCGTGTAGTCCTTTGTGTTGGGGAAAGGTTTTGCCGTCCAACCCGAGCGACCACAAGAGTCCAGATTTGTCTAGTGTACCTGCATTCTACGAAAAGATGCATCGCTGTCTCCGGATTGTTTGTGCATAGAGGACACCAATGGTCATTTTGCATATGGCGAGCTGCCAGGACATCAGCTGTCGGAAGGTGATGTTGAACTAGAATCCATGCAAAGATCTTGCATTTTTGCGGCGCCAAATCGCCAAAAAGTTTTTGAAATGGGGCGTTAAATCGCTCAGATGAATTGCATGTCATATGCAGATTTAGTTGAGTAGTTCCCTGATGCTGTCCACCTCCAGGAGATGTCATCTGGGACATCGTGGTTTAGTGAGGTTTGATGAACCATGATATAAACCCGTACGAAATCTCGAATTAAGTCAATGTTGATTTTTTTTCGCAAATCCATTATCCATTTCCTTCGTGGGTTGCATCTTGCACGTCGCGATTTTTGCGTCTGCAATATGATAAAGGTCAGGTGTCATCTCCTGTAAGGATCTCGGTCCAAGCCATTTATCCTTCCAAAAGTTGGCCTTATCGCCCTTTCCCATGTTTATCGTTGTGGAGGCACGGAAAAAAAGATGATCTTTCAAAGTTATCGGAAGCGGCATTCCATTCCATTGTTTATCCGGTGTTTTCCATTGGTGCCAAAGCCACCGAAGACGAAGAGCACGACTAAACCGCTCAAGACATAAGACCCCCAGACCACCAAACTTTTTCGGACGACATACTGTGCGCCAATTAACCCAGCATTTTCCGCCGTTGCAAATGTCGTCACCAGTCCAGAACCAGGCTCTTCGTCTTTTATCTATTTGCTTTATTATCGGTGGGTATCTCAATGGTCGTAGATGATATGTTGGTATAGCCGTGATGACCGCATTAAGTACAACAAACCTTCGGCCGGGATAGCATGTTCCTCTTATATCCTTCGATCATTTGTGAATTTTGTCCAGTAGAGGTTGAAACAGCACCTTCCCTGCCTTGCGGCAGGTTAGCGGCAGCCCAAGGTAGTTGCAGGGCAATTGCAGCCGTCTAGCAGGAAAATTTTGGAGCACTTCGTCCAGTTGCAATGATTGACATTGGATAGGTATGACGGCACTTTTTGAAATATTTATGACGAGCCCTGTTACCTCTCCGAAGACTCGTAGGATGTCCTTAAGTTTGTCAACATCATCCTTGTTCGGCGATAAGAAAATCATTGCATCATCAGCATAGATTGATATTCTTGCCTTCATGAATAGATCCGAGAGGCGTAAGCCACTCATGTTGGTCTGCCAGGTCAAGGATACAGTGCAAGGCGTCAATTGCCAGAATGAAAAGGAAGGGTGAAAGGCAGTCTCCTTGTCGTACCCCACATTGATGCCTTATATGTGGTCCCTGCACACCATTCAGTATAATTTGAGAAGTTGACGTACTAAGCAACATAGCAACCCAAGCTCTCCACCGTCCTCCAAATCCTGGTGATGCAACATGTCTAAAATATAGGGCGAGGCGGCGAGTCGAACGCCTTGGCAATGTCTAGTTTCAATGACGACATAGGGACCTTGGATCGATGATATGTAGTGACAATGTTTTGCACATACAGGTGGTTGTCTGTATAGTCCGCTTTTGATGAGCACTCTCGGCTCTCAAGAACCAAAGAATCCATATATTTTGAAAGCCTAAGGGAGAGGAGCTTGGACAAGATCTTGACAATGCTATGGATCAAACGATTGGTCTAAATTCTGAAATTTGGGGCCTTTGATTTTTTTTGGAAGAAGTATTATGTTTCTTTGTATTGATTTTGTGAAAGTCTGATCTGTTTAGAGCATATACCTTCGAAAGACCGCTAAGATAGTCTCTTTAATTGTTTGCCAACTTGCTTTGAAAAAGCATGCATTGAAACTCATCGGCCGGAGCCTTATCCGCCAAAGCTTCGTCAATGGCGGACTTAATTTCTGCTTTCGGTGAGCGGTTGTTCAAGTTCATTTGTAGCATTATCATCAAGCGCTTTAGTCCAAGTGAATCGATGAAAGGTTTGGGTTGCGGCTGCGGTCCCTAAAAGCTACGTGTAATACTTAGCTAGCGCCTCCTCTTTTTCAAAGCATGGAGTGTGAAGGTACTTCCTTGATGCGTTAAAGTGTGTATGAGCTTTTTCCTTTTTCTTGAAATGGCTTTTGAGTGAAAGAATTTCGTATTTGCATCTCCCAGACGCAGCTAGGTTAGTCGAGAGCGATGTTTCCATTTTACTCGTTGAATGGCCGCTAGCCCCAGAATTCTTAACTTTAACGCTGCACGGAGTTCATGTTCAGCTTGGGAAAGAGTACGATGTTCTTGTGCCTTATCGAGTCGGAGGACCACCTCCAGTGCCAAATGAAGTTGTAGTTTGAGATCACCAATTTGCCATCTGCTCCATGCCTTTAGCGCCCGTGCAGTTTTATGCAGTTTGGCAACTAATCTGTTAATCGGGTCAATCTCATGAACCGGCTGGGACCATGCCTCCTGAACCACCTCATTATAACCAGTCATCGTTGGCCAGTAATTTTGGAAAGAAAAACGTCTAGGCGGACGTACTGTCCATCTCGAGATTAATAAAGGCGGTGATCGAGATCGAGGAAGAAGCGATCGTAAATAATGATCCGAGTCGCTAGGTCCCAAAGTATGTTGCAAAAACCTTATCAATTCCTTCCATAGTGGGGATTCTGGCGGCCATTTGACCAGGTGAAACGTCGATCTTGAAGGCGAATCTCCTTGAGCTCACAGTAACTAAGTGTTGAGCGAAATCGTCCCATCAAATTTCGGTTCAAATTCAAATTGTTTTTATCCGACGCTCTGTATATGAGATTGAAATCCCCCAGAATGAGCCATGGTCCATTGATGCCTACGTGAATTTGCTTGATCTCTTCCATGAATTCTTGTTTGTATTGATTGTCATGCGGGCCATAAACGACTGTTAGCGACCAAGGGGGGGCACCATCAAGTGGTTTAACCTTCATAGTGATGGATTTATTTAGAAGGAACGAACTATCCATTTGGAACAACGCTTGGTCCCAACAGACTAGAATACCCCCTCTAGTTTCGTCAGCAGGTTTATAACACATGCCTTGAAGCTTTCCTCCTGCAATTTCAGTTGCAAGGGTCGGTGAGATCGAATGAAGCTTTGTTTCTTGCAGGCAAAGTATGGAGCATCCTGTGTCCGCCACCAATTGACGAACTACTTGTCTCCTCACCGGAGCATTTAAGCCTCTTACATTCCAATTTAAAATTTTAAAAGGAGGCATTATAATGAAATAGACTACAAGAACAGCTGAGGCAATAGCATGTATTACTTATCATGTGTTTTCCATACAAGGCACCTGTCACCCCTGCAAAAGTATGCCACTTCCGTTCCGTACACACACTGCATACACATACACTGCGGTCGCACAAGTACTAGCTGCACCCTACAAACAGTGAAGAGGTGCAGAAGGCTGACTACAACAGGCATGCTTGTAATCCTAAGTGGAAAGGAGGCCCTAGGTGCATAGAACATGAAGCACATAGACATGCTGAACGCCTCTACTATAAGCTAGGCTTGGAGCTGACCCTCAGATCACAGCTTCCTGGACCAAAGCCGAGAGATCTTCGGCAGTGAGTCCCAAAGCCGGAAGGTCCACTTGTGCCTTGCCGTCAACGCCTGCTAGCGCTCTGAGTGCTTGGATGATCTGTGCGTCCAGAGGTGTGTTGAAGAGGGCGTCGAGTTTCTCCTTTCTTCTTCTTTGTTGTTTGGCGCTTCCGGTATCGCCGTGAACTTTTGCTTGCACAAGAGGGATGCCATTGCGCCCGCTCACCTCTGTTGGATTGGCCTTCTTTTTTTCCGCGAGACGATCACTGCGCCGAATAGAAACCTGCACAGGAGTGACAGCGATGGAGGGGGTCACCGGATGACCTAAGATGGATGGAGATCGTGGCCTGGATATATCTTGTAGCAGAAGTGTAACAACCTCAGTTTTAATAAACAGTAATAAGATGCTTTTCGTAGCATCACTGTTTATTTTGAAACTGGGATATGTTGTTATAATCTAAAATCTTCATTTTTTTCTAGTCCAAATCTGATCCCACCACCCATTTCATTTTGGATGGTGATTTCTTCTTTGGAGGCTGCTTCTGAAATTTTCTTCTTTGTTGTGGGATATTTGGTGCTTTGCTCACGCAAAGAAAAGCAGGCGTATGACACCCTCTTTCTCTCTTCATCTTCTCGGCTTGCAGGCGCCAGCTAACAGGCCGGAGAATGGGGAAGCGCTGCACCTTGAGCATATGATCCCTTGCCACTGGCCCCAACTTGCCACCGCATCATTCTCGAAATTCTCTCCATTTGCACGGAGGTCCAACCTCCATTAAACCCTAGTTACGCTCCTTCTTGTGGTTGACCAAGAGGGAGAGAGCTCTTCATTCCTTTCCTTCCCAGTGAAGTTGTCCTTGCTCACTTCTTGTTCATCTCTCTCAATGGTTGATTCACATTGTAATGTGAACTTGGGCATCAATTGCAGGTTGAGCTGAAATCTTGCTCTCTGTTGGCTGAACCGGCTGGAGCACAATCTTGGGATTTCTTGCTCCGGTGAGGTGTTCTTCAATCCTTGATGTCTAGATCATGTATTGTGATTCCTATCAGCTAAAGTCCTCCAAGAAATTCGTTCTTGACCAAGCAGTGAAGCAGATTTTGGTCTTTCATCTTTTTTCGGTGGCTGCAACTTTTCTTCTCCAACCTTAGCGGTGAGCTATGTCTTTAATTCTTTCCATCGTAAGCTTCCTAAGGACTTGACAACTCATGGAATCACCCATTTGTGCACAAGATGCTCAAATCAAATTATGACTGAAAAGTTCTTTTTATAACTTTTCGGTCTTTCATATCTTTTAGAGTTTTTAATCCATTCTAATGCAACTTCTCAGTGTTGGGAGCTATCTTCTAAACCCTAGTAGCCTTAGCAACTATTCTTATGATTCATTATGTCTCCAATTCAAGTTTGGACAGAATTCAGTTTTTCTGTTGTGTATTGTCAGTTACGCCGACAAAAACTGTAGCTTACTTGTTAGCAACAACTTTAACCAAAAATATTACTTGCTCATGCTACAACAAAACAGCCAACTTCAAATTCTGCAACCTGTCAATAGCAGCCGATTGTGCCCTGTCCATTTTCGGTTAAATTAACAGTGTACACAGCAACTTCATTAATTCTTATCACTTAGTGCTAGTAAATGATGAGTTCACTTCCTAACCTAGTTGAGAGTACTCTAAGCTTGTGCATAGCATTTTACTTGTGCACATTTAGAACAGCAAATCCTTTTTCTGAAATCTGTCCTGTTTTTCAGTTTGAAATCTGAAAACTGCAATCTAGTTTCAACGAAAATTGATAATTAGTGTTAATTGATGCTAAGTGATGAGTTAAACTTTTAGTCTTACTTGTCTAGCTGTAGCTTAATCGAAAATACTCTTTTGTTATAGTTTAATGATGCAGCAAATCATTCCTCTGGAAATCTATCCAAATTTCAGCTTTTGCTAAAACCTGACACTGTAGCTAACTGAAACTCGAATTTCAGTCTTGCTGTTCTGGCTGGTCATGTTGGCAGCATACCCAGAAATTGTAGCCTTCTATTCTTTCTAGCAAAGCTCTTGAGTGATAAGCTAGATTCTTAACTCTATTAACTTGGGATGTGTAGAAATCAGCAAACCAATTCCTTGCAAATCTGTCCCAGATTTCAGTTTTGCCAAATCTGAACCTGTAGCTCTGACCAAATGCTACTCCTTGTCAATTAATGGGTAAATGATGAATTAGATTACTGCTCTAGTAGTATACTTTTAGTTAAACAAGTATTCACTTGTAAGATGTCTAGATTAGCAACCTTTTCCTTTTGAGTTGTTCCAGTTCCAGTCTCTCCAAAACCTGAAGCTGTAGCAATCGAAATTAATTCCTGATTTGCTACTGTTGCTGATCAAACCGGCAATGCATAGCAAGGATTTCAATTTTGTAATTCTTGTCAACTAATGATGTTAAGTATTAAGCTAGGCTTTTCAGTTTCAAAATCTGAAATTTTAGATAACCGAATCTCTGTTAGGTCTTGTTATTCTTGCGGTCATACTAACGACATATGCAGACAAGATATTAGCCTTCCATTTCTTTTAGTAAAGTTGCAAGTGATATGTTATGCTGTTAACTTCACTACTTTAGTTGTAACTTAAACACAAAAATCATATTTTCACTCACAATGTAGTAAGCAACCAATTTGTCCTATTGTCCTGTTTTCAATATTGTTCCAAATCTGAAATTGTGGTTTTAGCTTAAACTACTTGTGACAAATTGTATTAGCGAAGCCCGGCTATATGCTATTGTCCTTATGTAAATTAGATATAACTTAAGCATGTTGTTAAATATGCATTGAGTTATTGATCATGCACTCTTTTACGTATTTTGCTCTCTGTTTCTTTTCCTTGGATTCATTGGATTTTATTTTCTTCTAGATACTGGTTCTTCTGAGATTGTTGAGTCTTTTGTTGAGCCACAAGAACCTGAACAAGAGGTTATCTATTATTACCAAGGCAAGCTTCCTCTCTGCACCATGTTGATCCTAATCTTTTGAGCCGTAGATTTATAAAATCTGGTGATCTTGTTGCATGCAATTTTCTAAAAACTATTTATGCTCTGTTCCTAGTTAGCTATGACTGAACTTATGGCTTACCTTGAATTGATCATACACTCAACCTAAGCTAGTTGTGATGTTATAATATTTAGTTTTAATTTTTGTTAGCCATGCAGTCCATAGAACGTTAGAGTTTGGCAAGCTTAGCTTGTCGACTTGGGGACAACAAATGATTTATAATTATTTTGATTACGGTTCGATTTATTTGATTTGGAAATGCTTCTAAATCTGTTATCAATCAATTCAAATCTGGACAAGTGGATGCTAGTGATGGTGCCTTTGTGCACGAGAATTGGGAAATGTGGATGTCTTATGCAGGTTGATTAAGGACTGAACTCGACGGCCCAATTCAAGCCCCAGCGTACTTCCACATGCGAGTATGGTATTTGTTTGGTTAAGTAAAGGGTTAATGCTATTGAGTTGGATCTGAGAGTAAGGACATGTGTATTGATTTCATATGGCATAGATGCTTAAGTCTTGGCCGTGTCGTATGCCATGTGGAGCTTATATTGATATCGGATGTTCTTAGATGGGTAAGGCGTAGATGTGTTACATCGCATGTACGTTCCTTGAGGCCCCGATGCGATGTAATATGTGTGGCTAACACGAGTTTGCATTTAATTGATGGTCGGCATTCGGTACAACATGTGAGCCCGGTTGAATGTATGCTATCGATCTGGTTTAAGCGGGATTAATCTCACATGGGTCATCCAACTCAATAGTGTTAACTTGTTGAAAAATACCAAATCTTAGTTTACGGCGGCATACCAAAGGAAGTGTGCTATCATTAGGAGGCTTACGGACTAACTAAGTCATGTGGGTAAAGATGTACACCCTGCAGGTTAAAACTATTGAATAGCCGTGTCCACGATTACGGACAACGCTTGGATTGATGTCACTGTATAGAAGTTATTCTAATTTTGGGTTTTGGGAATTGGTTCGGCATGATGATTGTTCGTACAATTAATTGTGAGATGTTATTTATTCTTATTCTTGTTTATGTTTACAATTACACTTATTCACTTTGTTTTAGTCCAAATCAATTTATTAAAACCGCTTTATCAAAATATAGCAATTGTAGGTTAAGATGTATCGCTTTATGCAAACTGAACCATTTAAACCTTCATTGTCAACCTTATGCATATATACTTTCTATTCCATTGTATAGGTTCTAACAACCACTTTCTTTTATTAGTTTGTGTAAGACTTCTTTGAGTACCTTTCGTACTCGGGGTTTTATAACCCTTGTTGCGGTGGCGATGGTTTTCTTTATGAGATGCCCGTTAGCGCCGATCTGGGTGGCGCTAACGAGTAATGCTAATTCTAGTCTCCACGCAATAGCTGCTTGGGATAATGGGGCCATTGATGGTGTTTATCTTTTGCTTCGCTTTTGCTCTTTTGTAATGACCCAAGGTCATTTGTACTGTAAAATTTCAGTTCGGTACTGTAGCACCCTGATACTGTAGCAACCGAAATACAATGTAATATTTGATGTATAATTATGTGAGTAATGTATGCCTTGTGTATGTGTATGATACAATGTTGTTTTAAGGATATATGCGCAATAGTCGTCAATCACAGGAACTATTGCATGACATATATCCGGAACCTAATTGTTGGATTGTTACTTGTTATGATTATGCTTCTAGTATGATCTTTATTAAGGATATTACATTTGTTCCTTAATTAAGAATTATGCTACCGATATAATTATAATTGGCACAATCCCAATAATTAAGGGTCTCACAAATACAGGTATCGAGCATACATTGCACTGTAGGATAGAATTAGCATGGTTGTTACCTTTAGTGAGTCTCTGTAACATTATTTTAACTTAAATTAATTTCTAAAGATCTAAGTCTGCTATCTTTTATTCCTTATCTTCTTTTAGTATCAATTCTTATCCATCTTTACATTGATTTTCCAAGATCGATCTCTTATCTACCTTGTCTTTTCTCTGTAGATGAGTGGCCGACTTGTGTATTTGGACTTAATGTGTTAATAAAATAATCTTGCCCTTTTCTTTGTACTTTCGGCTTTGGTGTTATTTTGGTATTAGTTGGTTGTTAAATAAAGGTCAACTTTTGGTGTGTTATTGTTTTTGGTGTTAATTGGTTGCACATCATGACATCTTTGCTTGCTTAGGTTTAATTAATTTCTATCTCCTAATCTTGTATGTGTTAGCACGAGTGTATCCTTGTTATGTTGTTAACCATTATATGTTAACAGGATGACAGGACCAACCACTCGATCGCGAACACAACAAGAGGAGAGGTTTTCCACCCCTGTTCTACAAACTCAGGGAGAGCAGACTGACCCTTCCGGATCTCATGGTCCACAAAGTGGTCGTCAGGAAGAGGAGCTTCCTCCACCACCCACCATGGCGGACGTGCTCATGCAAATTGAGTGCAACCGCATGGATCAGACGCGCATATTGGAGCAGATTGCGCGTAATACTTCCGCTACTCCTACCCCAGCTGGTCGAGCAGGAGTTCAACATGGGCAGGGTAGTCTCACTGACTTTCAGCGAACTAACCCGCCAGTGTTCTCCGGCTCGAGATCCATTGGAAGCGAGAGGATCGGCGGAAATTGAAAAGAAGCTGACCATTGCCCAATGTTCTGAAAGGGAGAAGGTCTTATATGCTAGCTACCAGTTGACTGGACCAGCTAGTAATTGGTGGGATAATTACCTGGCCATCCAACCCACCGGACATACTCCCACCTGGCTTGAGTTCATGGAGATTTTTCGCGAAGCCCATATTCCGAAGGGAGTGATGATGCTCAAGCAGCAGGAATTCCTCGCTCTCAAACAAGGGCGAAAGTCAGTGACCGAGTATCTTCATGAATTTAATTTTCTTGCTCGGTATGCTCGACGATGTTTATTGACACTCGTCGTCGAAACCGTTTTATGAATGGGCTATCTGAAGAATTGCGGTTGGCTTTGGCAATACAAGACTTGAAATTTTCAACACAGTGGACAAAGCCATAATTCTTTGAAACAAAGAGTAAAGCCTTGGAAGATTCACGGGCGGCGAAGGCCACTCATTTCACATATAGTGGTCGTTCGGTTAGACCGCGATCGTGGCAACCTCAATCTTCCGAGCACCGCATTCGGCCCACCCAGGCGCCAGGTATTTGCTTTTCGTCCATCGCCACCCCCGGGCGATCCCGACCTAGTGGACATAGGCCACCGATCTTTGTCAATGTCGGGCGGGTGATATGTTATCATTGTGGTCGTCAGGACATTTAAGCTAATCGGTGTTTTGCTAAGGCAAAAGGGTTACCACTGTTCACCATCTCCGGCTTATGCGACTGCACCTTCCCTAAGGCAATTGTTAAACTGATCTGTTCTGTCATGGCCGTGTGAATCGATTGATTTCTTCAAAAAGCGGCGAGGCACTGAGGTTATCCTTGGTATGCTCCTAGTTAATTTCAGTTCACCTCTTGTTTTATTTGACTCTGGAGCATCCCATTCTTTATTAGTAGGCGGTTTGCTATTCAACATCGATTAGTTATGCATCCGCTTCATCCACCTCATATTATTCACTCACAGGTCAAGTATTTATGGTGATCAAATCGCCTTAATGTCAATATCAATATTGAAGGGTAGACTTTTGGGTGACCTAATTGTGATAAACTCTAAAGGGATAGATGTCATTTTGGGTATGGATGGTTGTCCAAGAACTTGACCAAATTAATTGTGCCCGAGAACTATATCCTCACTAATAAAAATGGCCTTTCGGTCATTTTTCAACCTAAGCGATCCATTCTCACCTTGGTGCATTGAAAGTGATACCACCCCTACTTTGGAGTCAGTACCGGTAGTGTGTGAATATCAGGATGTCTTTCCTGAAGACCTTCCCGGTATGCCACCTGATCGGGAAGTAGAGTTTGTAATTGAACTAGTTCCTGGTACTGCTCCCATTTCGAGAAGACCTTATCGCATGCCTTCCAATGAGCTGTTTGAATTGAAGAAACGGCTTGGAGAATTGCTTGACAAAGGTTTCATTCGACCGAGTTCCTCACCCTGGGGATGCCCGGCCATCTTTGTCAAAAAGAAAGACCAGACTTTACGGATGTGTGTAGATTACCGTCCATTAAATGAGGTTACTATCAAGAATAAGTATCCTCTGCCCAGAATTGATGATCTATTTGACCAGTTGACTGGAGCCCGTGTCTTTTCTAAGATTGATTTACGATCGGGCTATCATCAGATCAAGGTTAGAACTGAGGATATTCCTAAAACAGCATTCTCTACTCGTTATGGATTATCGAGTATATTGTTATGTCCTTTGGTCTAACCAATGCTCTCCTTATTTCATGAATCTAATGAATTCAGGTATTCATGGATTTCTTGGATAAGTTTGTTGTTGTGTTTATTGACGACATTCTTATCTACTCCAAGTCGATAAAACACGAGCATCATTTGAGACTTGTCTTTGGATACACTTAAGCATCATTTGTATGCCAAATTTAGCAAGTGTGCTTTACGGCTTAAGCAAGTTGCATTTACGGGCATGTATTATCCGAAGGGTATTCTGTTGATCGACAAGGTACAAGATGTACTAGGCTGGAAGCGGCCAAGAATGTTCTGAAATTGAAGTTTCCTTGGACTTGCGGGATATTACCGTGGGTTCATTGAAAATTTTTCCAAGATTTCGGACCATCGACTCGACTTTTGAAGAAAGATAACAAATTCTTTTGGTCGATGGAATCTGGAACGATTTTGACTCTTGAAAAGCTCTGTTGAAGCTCTGTTCTCACTCTTCCGATATCCATAAAATTTTGATATCTATTGTGATGCATCTCGCCATGGACTTGGTTGTGTGCTTATGCAAGAGGGCGAGTTGTGGCATATGCATCCGAGCAATTGCGACCTCATGAGGTGAATTATCCTACCCATGATTTGGAATTGGCGGTAGTAGTCCATGCATTAAAGATTTGGCGACATTACCTTCTTGGCAATCGTTGCGAAATCTATACTGATCATAAGAGCCTGAAATACATATTCACTCAAGTTGATCTGAATATGAGACAAAGAAGATGGCTTGAATTGATCAAAGACTACGATATGGGTATTCACTACCATCCTGGCAAAGCCAATGTTGTGGCTGATGCTCTAAGCAGGAAGTCACAGTGCAATTGCTTATCCACAATTCCTTTGACTAAGAGTTTATGTGCTGACTTCCAGCGCTTAAGTCTCGAAATGGTCGAAGATGGATTTCTTGCTACTTTGGAAGTAAAGTCAACACTCGAAGATCAGATTCGAGGCCCGAAAACTCTTTGAGGTAGCGAGATCAAAAAAACATGAAGGCAGGTAAAGCCAATGAATTTTCTGAAGATGCTCGTGGTACCATTCGTTATCGCAATCGTTTGGTGGTACCTTCAAATTCTCAGTTGAGAGAGCTAATTCTCAAGGAAGCTCATAATTCCAAGTTTTCTATACATCCTGGAAGTACTAAGATGTACCAGGACTTGAAGAAGACATTTTGGTGGAGCCAGATGAAAAGGCAAATTGCTCAGTATGTTGCTGAATGCGATATTTGCCAAAGGGTTAAAGCCGAGCACTTAAAACCTGCTGGTACCCTTCAGCCCTTGCCTATTCCACAATGGAAATGGGAAGAAGTCGGTATGGATTTTGTTCTGGGACTTAGAAAACTTCGAGAATGGATTTGATGCCATCTGGGTGATAATTGATCGCCTAACGAAAGTGGCTCATTTCATCCCTGTCAGAACCACTTTCAATGGCAAGCAATTAGCAGAATTGTATATTGCTAAGATTGTTTGTCTCCACGGTGTTCCAAAAGTCATTGTTTGGATCGTGGATCTCAATTCACTTCCCATTTTGGAATTGCCTTCATCAAGCAATGGGGCCGAACTCTCCTTGAAAGATCGCTTATCATCCTCAGACCAGTGGTCAAACTGAAAGGGTGAATCAGGTGATGGAGGATCTTCTTAGAGCCTGTGTGCTATCATATGGCAAGAATTGGGAGAAATCTTTGCCGTATGTGGAGTTTTCCTACAATAATAGCTACCAAGCAAGTATTCAAATGTCACATTTTGAAGCCTTGTATGGAAGAGCTTGTAGGACTCCATTAAATTGGTCGAGTCGGAGAACGACCATTCTTTGGTCCAAGCTTGGTTGTAGAAGTCAAGAACAAGTTAAATGCGATTCGAGACCGGTTAAAATCGCCCAATCTCGTCAGAAGAGCTATGCCGATCATCGACGTCGTGAACTGAGTTTTGAGGTAGATGATTTTGTCTATCTTAAAGTATCGCCGATGAAAGGTACTCATCGCTTTCAAGTAAAAGGGAAGCTAGCACCTCGTTATATCGGACCTTTCGAATTATCATAAGCGAGGGTCAGGCATATCAATTGGAACTTCCCGATACTCTCTTAGCAGTACATGATACTTTTCATGTTTCTCAATTAAAGAAATGCCTTCGTGTTCCAACCGAGGCTAGTGCTTATGAGAATATTGATCTTCAACCAGATCTTTCATATCAAGAACGACCAGTGCGTATCCTCGATGAAATGGAACGTAGGACAAGAAACCGCACGGTCAAGTTCTTAAAAATTCAGTGGGCTAATCATTCAGAAGATGAAGCCACATGGGAGCGTGAAGATCTAATGAGGATTGAGCACCCACACCTTTTTGCTGTTTAATACTTGTCTTTGAATCAAGAAAAGCAAGGTTAAACAAAGCAATGTAAAAGAAGCTATAATAACAACACTATGTTGTCATGTAAAATCTTTTTCTGTCTTTGAAAGAAATAAAGACAAGCGATGTTTTATTTCTAAAAGCATCATTTCAATTCCATCTTTGTTCAACTTCTGAACTACCCGGAATCTCGGGACGAGATTCTCTTAAGGGGGGAAGGTTTGTAACAACCTCAGTTTTAATAAACAGTAATAAGATGCTTTTCGTAGCATCACTTTTTATTTTGAAACTGGATATGTTGTTATAATCTAAAATCTTCATTTTTTTCTAGTCCAAATCGATCCCACCACCCATTTCATTTTGGATGGTGATTTCTTCTTTTAGGCTGCTTCTTTGAAATTTTCTTCTTTGTTGTGGGATATTTGGTCTGCTTTGCTCACGCAAGAAAACAGGCGTATGACACCCTCTTTCTCTCTTCATCTTCTCATTGCAGGGCATTCAAATTAACCAGAGCCGGAGAATGGGGAAGCGCTGCACCTTGAGCATATGATCCCTTGCCACTGGCCCCAACTTGCCACCGCATCATTCTCGAAATTCTCTCCATTTGCACGGAGGTCCAACCTCCATTAAACCCTAGTTACGCTCCTTCTTGTGGTTGACCAAGAGGAGAGAGCTCTTCATTCCTTTCCTTCCCGGTGAAGTTGTCCTTGCTCACTTCTTGTTCATCTCTCTCAATGGTTGATTCACATTGTAATGTGAACTTGGGCATCAATTGCGAGTTGAGCTGAAATCTTGCTCTCTGTTGGTGAGCCAATTTGGAGCACAATCTTGGGATTTCTTGCTCGGTGAGGTGTTCTTCAATCCTTGATGTCTAGATCATGTATTGTGATTCCTATCACCTAAAGTCCTCCAAGAAATTCGTTCTTGACCAAGCAATGAAGCGATTTTGGTCTTTCATTTCATTTCATTGAAAAACGCAACTTTTTCTTCTCCAACCTTAAGCGGTGAGCTATGTCTTTAATTCTTTCCATCGTAAGCTTCCTAAGGACTTGACAACTCACTGGAATCACCCATTTGTGCACAAGATGCTCAAATCAAATTATGACCAAAAGTTCTTTTATAACTTTTAGGTCTTTCATATCTTTAGAGTTTTTAATCCATTCTAATGCAACTTCTCGGTGTTGGGAGCTATCTTCTAAACCCTAGTAGCCTTAGCAACTATTCTTATGATTCATTATGTCTCCAATTCAAGTTTGGACAGAATTGAGTTTTTTCATTGTGTATTGTCGATTCTGTGAGCAAAAAGCGTAGCTTACTTGTTAGCAACAACTTTAACCAAAAATATTACTTGCTCATGCTACAACAAAACAGCCAACTTCAAATTACGCAGCTTTGTCAATAGCAAATGATTGTGCCTGTCCATTTTCGGTTAAATTAACGATGTACACACAGAACTTCATTAATTCTTATCACTTAGTGCTAGTAAATGATGAGTTCACTTCCTAACCTAGTTGAGAGTACTCTAAGCTTGTGCATAGCATTTTACTTGTGCACATTTAGAACAACAAATCCTTTTTCTCGAAATCATCTGTTTTTTAGGTTTGAAATCAAAGCGCAATCTAGTTTCAACGAAAATTGATAATTAGTGTTAATTGATGCTAAGTGATGAGTTAAACTTTTAGTCTTACTTGTCTAGCTGTAGCTTAATCGAAAATACTCTTTTGTTATAGTTTAATGATGCAGCAAATCATTCCTTTGGAAATCTATCCAAATTTCAGCTTTTGCTAAAACGACGACACGTAGCTAATGAAACTCAATTTCAGTCTTGTTGCTCGGCTGGTCATGTTGGCAGATACCCGAAATTGTAGCCTTCTATTCTTTCTAGCAAAGCTCTTGAGTGATAAGCTAGATTCTTAACTCTATTAACTTGGGATGTGTAGAAATCAACAAACCAATTCCTTGCAAATCTGTCCCAGATTTCAGTTTTATAAATCTGAACACGTAGCTCGACCAAATGCTACTCCTTGTCAATTAATGGGTAAATGATGAATTAGATTACTGCTCTAGTAGTATACTTTTAGTTAAACAAGTATTCACTTGTAAGATGTCTAGATTAGCAACCTTTTCCTTTTGAGTTGTTCCAGCCCAGTCTCTCCAAAACTGAAGTGTAGCAATCGAAATTAATTCTGATTTGCTCTCATTGTCGATCAAACCGCAATGCATAGCAAGGATTTCAATTTTGTAATTCTTGTCAACTAATGATGTTAAGTATTAAGCTAGGCTTTTCAGTTTCAAAATCTGAAATTTTAGATAACCGAATCTCTGTTCGGTCTTGTTATTTCTTGCGGTCATACTAACACATATATGACAAGATATTAGCCTTCCATTTCTTTTAGTAAAGTTGCAAGTGATATGTTATCTGTTAACTTCACTACTTTAGTTGTAACTTAAACACAAAAATCATATTTTCACTCACAATGTAGTAAGCAACCAATTTGTCCTATTGTCCTGTTTTCAATATTGTTCCAAATCTGAAATTGTGGTTTTAGCTTAAACTACTTGTGACAAATTGTATTAGCAGAAGCCGGCTATATGCTATTGTCCTTATGTAAATTAGATATAACTTAAGCATGTTGTTAAATATGCATTGAGTTATTGATCATGCACTCTTTTCTGTATTTTGCTCTCTGTTTCTTTTCCTTGGATTCATTGGATTTTATTTTCTTCTAGATACTGGTTCTTCTGAGATTGTTGAGTCTTTTGTTGAGCCACAAGAACCTGAACAAGAGGTTATCTATTATTACCAAGGCAAGCTTCCTCTCGCACCATGTTGATCCTAATCTTTTGAACCGTAGATTTATAAAATACGGTAATCTTGTTGCATGCAATTTTCTAAAAACTATTTATGCTCTGTTCCTAGTTAGCTATGACTGAACTTATGGCTTACCTTGAATTGATCATACACTCAACCTAAGCTAGTTGTGATGTTATAATATTTAGTTTTAATTTTTGCTTAGCCATGCAGTCCATAGAACGTTAGAGTTTGGCAAGCTTAGCTTGTCAGACTTGGGGACAACAAATGATTTATAATTATTTTGATTACGGTTCGATTTATTTGATTTGGAAATGCTTCTAAATCCTGTTATCAATCAATTCAAATCTGGACAAGTGGATGCTAGTGATGGTGCCTTTGTGCACGAGAATTGGGAAATGTGGATGTCTTATGCGGGTTGATTAAGGATGAACTCGACGGCCCAATTCAAGCCCCAACGTACTTCCACATGCAGTAGTATGGTATTTGTTTGGTTAAGTAAAGGGTTAATGCTATTGAGTTGGATCTGAGAGAGTAAGGACATGTGTATTGATTTCATATGGCATAGATGCTTAAGTCTTGGGCCGTGTCGTATGCCATGTGGAGCTTATATTGATATCGGATGTTCTTAGATGGGTAAGGCGTAGATGTGTTACATCGCATGTACGTTCCTTGAGGCCCCGATCATGTGTAATATGTGTGGCTAACACGAGTTTGCATTTAATTGACTGGGTCGGCATTCCCGGTACAACATGTGAGCCCCGGTTGAATGTATGCTATCAGTCTGGTTTAAGCGGGATTAATCTCACATGGGTCATCCAACTCAATAGTGTTAACTTGTTGAAAAATACCAAATCTTAGTTTACCCGGCCGGCATACCAAAGGAAGTGTGCTATCATTCCGGAGGCTTACGGGCTAACTAAGTCATGTGGGTAAAGATGTACACCTGCAGGTTAAAACTATTCGAATAGCCGTGTCCACGGTTACGGACAACGCTTGGATTGATGTCACCTGTATAGAAGTTATTCTAATTTTGGGTTTTGGGAATTGGTTCGGCATGATGATTGTTCTGTACAATTAATTGTGAGATGTTATTTATTCTTGTTACTGTTTATGTTTACAATTACACTTATTCACTTGTTTTAGTCCAAATCAATTTATTAAAACCGCTTTATCAAAATATAGCAATTGTAGGTTAAGATGTATCGCTTTATGCAAACTGAACCATTTAAACCTTCATTGTCAACCTTATGCATATATACTTTCTATTCCATTGTATAGGTTCTAACAACCACTTTCTTTTATTAGTTTGTGTAAGACTTCTTTGAGTACCTTTAGTACTCGGGTTTTATGAACCCTTGTTGCGGTGGCGATGGTTTTCTTTATGAGATGCCCGTTAGCGCCGATCCGGGTGGCGCTAACGAGTAATGCTAATTCTAGTCTCCACGCAATAGCTCATGGGATAATGGGGCCATTGATGGTGTTTATCTTTTGCTTCGCTTTTGCTCTTTTGTAATGACCCAAGGTCATTTGTACCTGTAAAATTTCAGTTCGGTACTGTAGCACCCTGATACTGTAGCAACCGAAATACAATGTAATATTTGATGTATAATTATGTGAGTAATGTATGCCTTGTGTATGTGTATGATACAATGTTGTTTTAAGGATATATGCGCAATAGTCGTCAATCCTGGGAACTATTGCATGACATATATCCGGGAACCTAATTGTTGGATTGTTACTTGTTATGATTATGCTTCTAGTATGATCTTTATTAAGGATATTACACTGTTCCTTAATTAAGAATTATGCTACCAGTATAATTATAATTCGGCACAATCCCAATAATTAAGGGTCTCACAAGAAGAGTAGGCTCCATTTCAGGTGCAGCCTGTTCATTAACATTGTATACCTGCTGCAGATCATTAACGTTGTTTACCTGCTGCAGTTCTTCCGGTTGTGGAGTCTCTGCTTTGGCATCTTGCCGCCGCTTGAGCGGCTTCTTGGAGGCCTGCTGAGTTTTTTCCTACGCATTGAACGAATAAGCGTTAACACAAGCAAGGCTTCCGTGAGCATTGGGTCAACACGCTTGTTGCAGGTGATTCGGACAGAGTTGGGTCGATGTCTTCCAAAGACTATTCGGCAGACCTTGAGAGATTCTTTGAAGAGCCATCATGATCTTCGGGTCTTGTGGTCGCCTCCGGACGCCAAGAGTAACTCGCAAGATGAAGATGTGGAGTTTTGCATGAGGCGTTCTTTGAAGTGGGTGATCTTTGCGACTGAATGCACGCTCTGACGGCGACTGGTTCGGCCACGACGCAATGATCTGGTGCTCTCGTCTGGTCGGTGCGGTGCGACCCTGCTGCGGATGGGCGACTGGAATGGCCGGAATGGCGTGGCCTGGCTGGCCGAGGTTGTGGCCACGCCGTGTGGCGGCCGAAGGAGAGCGGGACTGGATGCCCTCGTGACCTTGGCGGGAGGAGCCTCTCCACGAGTCGTGGGCTGCCGAGCATCCGGCCACGCCCGTGAAGTAGGAGCGGGCCGCTTCGCTCTGTCGTCGTCGTAGTCATCATCTCTATCATCACGCTGTGGCCCCAAACGAAGGTGTGCATCACCGGTAGTCGCCTTGGCGCCTCTCAACACCATCGAGAACGCTTTCGCCCGTAAGAAATGTTCACGTCTGGATAATCCTCCTCGGGATCAACAGTGATCGCTTCTACCACCACTGGGAGTGTGGTACACCGCGTGAAAAGTCCTCGAGAATCTTTGAGATGAACTAGTACTTGATAACGTCTGCCTTCCTTGGGAGCACCTACAGAAGAAGACGCCCTTTGAGAGGATTGGCCTGCCTCCAACACCACTGGAGGATCAAGAAGCGTCAGGTGAGAGGTCTTCGGTATAGCATCTGGGTCGCGAGCCCATACCCACACTGCCCAGATGGACGCATTTCGCTCCCTCTCCCTGGATAACTCATCAACCTGATCAAACTGACAGTTACCTCCTGCTACACGCTCGGCAATGGAGGGTCGCCGTGCAAAAAGTGGAATTCCTTCCAAGCAAAGCAGTGCACGGTACCTCCAGAGGTTGCGATGTGAGTGAGCCGCGTAGTCCCAAGCTTGAAGCTCAAACTGGTAACCGTCAATCGAACATCCTCCTGCCTCCAACGCAGCATCGTGTTGTCGTCTGGAGTCAAACTCGACAAGGAAATCTTCTTGAAGACAACAGGAGACATGAATATCTCTTAGGGGAATGCGAAGACGCACTTGAATGGATCTTGCCACCAGGCTTGGCAGGGGGTTTCGCCGAGGTCCAACCACCTTGACAAGGATTGCCGTGTCACGGAGACGTAGTAGTTCCGCCTCCATCTCCCGGGTGATAGTGTGAGCGCAAAAACCATCACCGCCTTGTTGATGGCTTGCCTGTTGAAAGTCTCCCATTGTGTAGTTGTGTGACCCATGTGGATTTTGGGCGAAGGTTGTTTTGGAGGAAAAGGACGATGGGGAGAAGCCGAGGATCGGAAGTTTCTTGTCTTGAGAGGCGATTCTGGGGCAAGATGGCGCTTCGCCGCAGCGATGGAAGCGTGAGACGGGAAAAACACATTGTGCAATCTTGTGGTTTTTGCCGGCATCCGCTAATAGCGAGGTGAGGGAAGGTAAGAACCAGGTTTTTGCCCTCTGCGATAAGTGCCATTAAGACCGGTAGGTGGACGTCGGGACTTGGCAAAAGAGTTAGTTCTCCACCAATACTTTGGCCTCACCAGATTCCAGCCCTCAGCATTGAAGTCGGCATTAGTTGTAGTATCTTGAATACCAGCATTTTGTTTCCAACTGCCCGAAAAGGTGCGTACCTCCCGATTGTGGGCAGCTTGTCTTGCCTTCTGCACCCACACAGAGGGTTGCATCACCACCTTGGAGATCTGCATTGAAGAATGGTGCTCTGATTCCTTGCTGCAATTACCTTTCTCCAGTATCGGCATTTTGTCGGAACGAGACAACAAGCGAATTGTTGTCAATTCCTTTGGCATGTCGATCCTGGGGAAGGGTGATACACCTTTCTCCTTTCTGTCGTTGCACAGAGACAAAACAGGGGCAGCAGGACCAACTGGAGTACCTGAAGAAAACAAGGATTTCGGTGCTCAAGAAACGGATTTGCGGCGCTACTAAGCTCGATTGCGGCCGGACCGACCAACCGTTTCGGACACTCGTCGGAGGACCCATAATCGAGTAGGTCGGCGCCTAGGTTGGGGAGGCCAACTGGGCTCTGAGACCAAAGCCATTGGGGATCTGAAGGCCTAACCAGTGGTCTTGCAAAGTGTGGGAGGAAGGTGGAAGGAGGAGGTTGGGGGGTTGGGGGGGCGGGCGGAGGGAGGTGGACGGGGAGGATGGAGGAGGCGGGGATGGATGGGAGGCGGTCGGTGGATGAAAACTTGCGAAGAGCGGACGCGGGATGGGGAGTTTGGATGGGGAGGGATGGAGGGAGGCGGGGAAGGATGGGATGCAGTCGGTGGAAGAAAACTGCGAAGAGCGGACGCGGGATGGGGAGTTTGGTTGGTGGCCACGGGTCTTGGGAGTGGCACCGGCAGGGTTAATGGCAGTGGAGGAAGGGGTTACTGTGGAGTCGCCAGAGCTGGGCACGAGGACTTTTTTACCGAATGACGTACAAGCTAGAGGCTTTTAGGTACCTTATTAATTAGCTGCAAAAACGGAAGAGATTCGGATAGTGCTCATATTGTGCCGACAACAATGTAATCAAATAGAACTGTTGAGACGTTTTCTTGCAGCGACGACATAACTGCCACCAACGAGCGGCAGATGGTGGCCCCATCCACCACCACTGTTTCCTGACAATGGCAACATCACTCCATGATCAGGGATGGATGTATTTCGTCATGTACCCCCTGGGAAAAGCATGTAGTTAGTAAAAAAAATCACAATAAAGGAAACAATCATGTGCTGTAAAAAATCAATTTGAAAATTAGAAGACCTTTTGTACGATGGGCTAGTACCAATAAAATTTTAGAAACACTGTAAACAAGAAAATGCATATACATACCTACGAACAAGCCCAGCAGGATCTGGACAACTAGTGGAACATCTGGCAAATGGAGTCATGGACTAAAAGAATGACAAAGCACCGCTTAATTTTCTGCGAGCATAGGGAGGTATATCTCCTAGCATTTCTTCTGTTCTTCAGCGCAGGTCCTATTCCTCTTCATCCCCTGATTCTGGTTCAGTCAAGCAAAATGAAACAGTATGGAATAAATTCACACTCTAGCATGCAGATGACAAGGGTGGGAATGGTTGGGAGCGGTTCGATCCGAACCTACCCCGTAGCGACCATACGTTTTTTTGAGCTGCGTGGGTTGGCCTTTATGAGGAGGCCAGGGTGATCCAGCGATCCATTGGATCTTGCACGTCGACCTCTTTGCTTCATTACTCTTCTATAGTATTTGGTAAAATACGTATTGCATAGTACGTATTATATCATTCTTGTCCTAACAAATCAGATGAAGATTCAAGGCTTAGAAGTACATACATCATCACATGCCGTTTTACAGATTTAATCGTCTCACTCACTCACCTAACATGATCATCATTGTCCTCAACAACAGAGCACAAGGATAACAAAAAAGACAGAAAGAAAGAAATGGATATTAAAGCCTCGATAACACTTCTATTCCTGATTAGTGTTATCAGCATGACAATTAGCACCAAAAATCACGTAGTGAGTACAGTTTTGTGATTTTCTGCCTACCTATTTGGTACGCTGTAAACTGGAACCACCATAAGAAAGAGGGAAACAGGAAAGGCTCTGATATGTAGTTTCAGGATTTCAATTGCAGAGTTTGTATCACCTCAAAAAAAAAGTTGCAGAGATTATCATTACAGAAACAGTAGGAACAAGAATGTCGTTAAAAAAACAGATCACAAGATCGCACTGCAATTTCTCACTATCAAAACAGCCGACGAAACGCGGTGCAAACTTGTCGTCACTGCCGGCGCTACCCTTCCCCCTCGACTACAACCCTTGAGATGCAGCAAGGAAAAGAGCTACTAACCACCTGCTACCCTGCTCCTACCGGGCCAAGAAAATGGAACAAGCTCTTGGGGAAAGGAAAAGGATAAGGAAGAATTCAAGACCAAATCGCAACGCACCTGCTGGCGGAAGAGGAACCCATCGCACTTGCGCACTGCCGCGGCCGGCGGCGGGCAGCGGCGGCGCAATCGCAGGCGAGCAGCTCAGCGCCAGAGGCCACGGCGACGGCCACGACGGCATCAGCGACCCCCACCCCATGGTCGATCTCCTCCTCCTGTTGCTGCTCTGGCTACATCGGCGGCTGGCCCCCACCGTATGCGGTGGAGGAGGCGGCGGTTCAGGCCTTCAGGATGGAGGAACGTCGCGTTGGAGTGGCGGCGACGCGTTGGACGGCGGTGTTAGGGTCGACCTTCTCAGGAACTAATAGATTATGTCCACTTGAACCCACCCCTGATGACACATGTAATCAACAAGAGGAATTTACGAAGTTAAATTGAATAAACAGAACAACTGAAATAATGATGAAGCAGTTCTGTTTAGTGTTTACCTCTCTATATATGCAAATCACTGATATTTGTCTCAAAGTTGTATGGGTCTCTTCTGTACAAGACATACAATCTTCTTGCATTATCTCCGTCACTTGCATAGGCCTTCACTTGCTGGATATGGCTGATCTTGTCCCACTCAGGGCTGGCATCTCCCAAGGCTATGGAACTGAGAAGTCCTAAGCTGCAGTCCACTTGCAAATTCCTTATGTTTACACCTCGCAAGTATCCAGGGAGTGTTTCAATGCTGTAGTCCTCCAGCTCAAGGCTCCAGAAAGCTGGCACACCCTCCACTACTTCCAACTTTCGGCAGGACACGATGGCAAGCTTTTTCAATTTGGGGAAATTTGTGATCCTCGCCAGGTCAGGGTTCTCGTCCACACTGAGCTCAACGACAGAAGTGAAGTTCTCCAGAGAGTTGAGTTGCTGGATATCAAAAACCACTAGTTTCCTTAATGCCCTTGCATGCGAGGCAAGGCCAGGAGGAAAACTCCTCAGTTTGCAACGATGTAGTCGAAGCTCCTCCAAGGCAGGCATGCCTTGCACGTGCTCCTCCCATTGCCAGTCCTCCCATTCCACCATTCCACCGAAAATCAGCTCGTGCAATCTGGGAAACGCAACCCCCATCTGGGAAGGATGGCGATGGCGATGACGATGGCAGAGCAGGAATTCAAGCCCAACACGTTTGATGGCTGGAGCGCGGCGGATTTGTAGGAACTGCAAACAGGGGAGATGAGACAAACCATCAGGGAGTTGGGTGCAACAAGCCAGGTCTTCAAGCAGCAGAAACCTCAAGCTCTTAAGGGGTGCCGAGGATATCGACGACATCATCCAATTCGGGAGCCGACGCCCAAAGTATCCAGAGATTTCTAGGGTGCCTAAGCAGGGTGGGGGGCAGAGCTCATCAAACACCTCCTCAATTCGTTGCTCCTCTGCCTCAGATACACCTCCTTCCTCTTTGACCAACCCATCATCTCCCAGTCTACTAGTGCAGCATAGCCCCAAATAGATAAGATGCTCCTTGGCGCCAAGCATGGCCTTTGTGGCTAAAGGGCTGGTAGATACATTTTCCAGACTCTTTAGTATAAGTTCTCTGAGCTCAGAAAGAGGCCCTAGCTCTTCCAAACTACACCAATCCCCCCCCTTCGATGAAACACCATTAGTGTCCATGTGAGCTGGAAAACCGAATAGTTTCCGAATATTTGTTAGATCACGGAACCCCTTGGGTATTTTATTTATATTTGTGTGAGCAAGGCTTAGAAATCTCAGCTGTCTTAGCTTTACAATGCTTTTAGGAAGTTGCACCAAATTTTCACATGCTAGAAGGCTAATGTGCTGCAAGAATTTCATCTTGCCGATGTCATCTGGCAATCTAGATATATCGGTCTTTTGTAGGGCCAGGTATCTTAGGTGCTTGAGATGACACAGAGAGTCAACCAATAGGACAAAATTTGCAGATTGTACATGTAGTGTCCGCAGGCTTGCAAAAGTATCCAATGAATCACCGGACTTAAGGTTGGTACGGCCCAATGATATTAATGTTCTCAGCGACTTCTGCTTTTTTAGAAGACCCCACTCTAAATCATCGGTTTCTATGGATAATCGGTAAAACTGTTGTGACTTGAGTTTATTTTTATTAATTTGTCCATTGTGAGCCACTAGCGCTTCATCTCTAGCCACATATTGAGCAAATGAGCGGACAACATCGTGCATGACGCATCGCGACTGATCAACATAAAATGTATCTGGCTCAATAAGATTTCGCACAATTAACTCATCATAGTAATCTCTTCCTAACTCTTCTAGCTCATTTGTGCTTGGATGAACAAATCCTTCACTGATCCACATACCAATAATTGTATCAGCACCAAGGAATGCGTTTTTGGGGAAAAGTGAGCAGTGCAGGAAGCACTGCTTCAAATGAGGGGATAGATCTTCGTAGCTTAGGTACAAGGCACTGTTTAGCTCTTCGGGCATTTCAACACTTGACCATGCAGAATTATTTAAAATCTCAGACCAATCACGATGGTTTCTCTCTCTCCTGCACAAGAGTCCCCCTAACACTTTAATAGCAAGTGGTAAACCGTCGCATCTCCCTATAATCTCCATCCCAATATCCTTTAGTGCCTCAACCCCAGGGTCATCTATCTCACTTGAGATTACCTGTTGGCAATTTAAGCCCATAAATTGAATTAATAATATCCATAATTGGTCGTGTATTTTTTTCTCGCATGAACATAGTTTTACAAAAATTCCAGTTATATAATAATCTTTTATTAATAAAAGCTAACCAAGGTACCCACACAATAGCATGAAGCATAATACTTTTCCAGATTAGTTTCTCTTCAATGTTTACATTATCTAACTGTAATTAAGATCTTTGTATCTAAAAATACTATCTGAGTGCTCGCGTGTGTATAGCAAATACCACGAGTTCTAAGCCCACCAAAAAACAAAATAATTTATGTTTCCTTGAACAAATGGTTTGGTTACCCGTGCTTTACAATGGAAACTAAAATTTGCGTTAAATCAACATACTCAAGTAAACATCCAAAGTCCATCATGCACAAATAATAATCAATCAGCTAACATAGTATCCGCCGCCAACATATTCATCATGCACAAGTAATTATCCCTAAATTTGGAAAATACGTACAAAATTTGCATCCATCGGCAAGCAACAGAGAATCATACCACAATCCACATCCATATGTATATGCGCAAATGATCCATACACCACAAATGACCGTCCAAGACCCATGCACATGCATGCACAGATTCATGCACCGAAGATCCTGTGACCAACTAAATCTTCCATAGTAGTAAAGATAGTTGTATTTATTTTATAATTCTACTGTTCCTACCAATCTAATTAATATGCACCATTTTGACCTCGATTAACCAAATAAGTTGTAACGCTAATGTGGGGATTTCTAAAATTTTCAAGCATCCCAAATAAACATGGAGGCTTAAGTAGATTTTTTTAAAACAATATATTTTTAAATAAATTTATAGAAATAAATATCCGTTTAATAAAATTACAAAATAAGCTTAGGTCGCTAAAAGAATTAGTGACAGGGATTCTATCGCTAAAGGGCTTTACAGGAGCCCATAGTCCAAATGAATTTCCTAAATATCTTATCTCTGAAACAAATAACCTATCTCTTTATCTCCTAAACTAACTTATTTTCCTAAACTAACTTCCAATTCACCAGCTGTGAGCTGGTGCGAAAATCATGCCTTGCTTGCTTGCCTTTGGCCCATACTGCCGCAAAGAAAAGCGCTTGTATTCTTGTTGTTTGCGTTTGATTTATCTATGTAACAGTAATGTAAACTGGTTCGGAGCAGATTTGGTGGTACTTAATACTTAGCACGTGTTTTTATAAGCAAATATCATTAAAATATCTAATAATAGTTAATTTTACCCTACAGAGTTAACACTGACTTTACATGAGTGGATCTTGATGAAGATAAATGGTACAACCACTAGCCAATAACCATGTAAAGAGCAGTTCAACCGAAATTTAAGATAAGATGGATAAATTTCTGACCTGTTTCTTGAGCAAAGACCAAGCATCATTAGGCCCTAGTTTGTTTACGTGGTGAAGATGTATAGCTTTCATCCCCCGAGCAACTCTTTCATCTCTTGTGGTGACAAGGACTCGGCTACCTCGAGCACCATGGCTGAATGCTGTCCTGAGGAAGTCATTCCATGCTCTCTCACTCCACATGTCATCCAGCACCACAAAGAACTTCTTCTCCCTGATGGCATGAACAAGGGTTGGCTCAAGCATAGACCTCTCCTGAGTCATAAGGTGGTCTCCCCCTGCGGCAATGATGGCAGTCCTCAATAGCTCAGCCTCGTTGAAGTTTTGTGTGACGCTCAACCATATCGTCTTGTCAAACTTCCCTTGGATGGTCTCATCATTGAAGATGTTCCTAGCAAGGGTAGTCTTGCCAATTCCACCAACACCCGTGATGGCTACCACCAGGAAATTGTCGACCGCATGGACAGTCTCCCTCTTCTTTGTTAGCACCTCCACCAGCGCTAATGTATCCTCTTCGATCTTCTCACCAACCACACCAAACCGCTCAGACACCGGCGATGTTGTGCGACTGGCGGGAGGAGGGGCTGCCCTTTGATCTCGGTAGGCTTCCAGCTTGATGAAGTTGAACTTAGCACCGGTATCGCAGATGTCGTCAAGCCTCTGGTTGAGCTTCTTGATGCGGCTGGCGATGTCGCGTGCAAAGAGGGGATTCCGTAGGCAGAACAACAATGGGTTGCAACACCCCAAGTCCACCGATGCACCCCTCTCCATGGCCTTGAGCTGACAGAGCTTTAGGATGTCAGTGGCATCGTACATGACTTCCTTCAGCTTCCTCACCCACCCCTCAACATGCCTGTCGGTGATGCGCTTCTTCTCAGCGTCGGCAAGGTAGTCCTTAAGAACTTGCAGCTTGCCATCCAGCTTGTTGATCTCGCCGGAGACACCGAGCAGCATGCCCGCCTCATCTTTTGCCACCTGGGTGAGCAGGTCGCCAACGTAGGACGCAAAAGCATCCAGCACAATTGCCATAAGTATTTTTCTTGTTTGCCAGGCAAGGGTTGCAAAGGGCCTGTCAAAGGGGTGTTTAATTGTAATTAAGCGATGTGAAAGGGAACGCAAGTTGCAGTGGACGCAAGCTGCAGTGATCTATTTATAGTACACAGGCAGCTAGCTAGTTGCATGTCAGAACAAATGATGCCATCACGATAGTCTCGTCATGCCGATTGAAATATATGTATTATTTGCTATATTTCAGCTTGCACGCAGATAATACTAAGCCCGGAAGATTCACACCTCGTGTGGGCCCGCATGTCAGTTTGTGGGCCCACCTACGGACGTACTCACCAAGTCAGGTCGTTGTGGCCATCTCAGAAAACAAATTCAAATTTGATTGCATAATCGTAGCGTTCTTACAATTTGTAAGAAAATATCGGACGACGTCGCAGGCTCTCAGCCACTCATTCACAACTAGGCTCAGAGCCATTCCCAGGATATTTGGGAGAGGGAGAGAAAAAGCTTGCGATGGCGTGGATAAAAACGAGAAGATAAAGAAGAGAAAATGAGTGAAAACGGTTGCATGGCGGCGAGATGAGCCTGCGATGCCACCAGATGTATGGTTACCACCAATATCCCAAAAAAATCAACTCTTGTGCCGCCTGTTCTCATCATTGCCATTAGTAGGCCTCATTAACTTGCCTGTTACGTGTTTTGTCTGGACCCAAAGGCCATTTCTTTCTAGTGGAAACTGTATCACGCACGGGCACCTTACTAGTCCCCAAAAAATCAACTCTTGTGCCGCCTGTTCCCATCATTGCCATCAGTAGGCCTCACTGACTTGCCTGTTACGTGTTTTGTCTGGACCCAGAGGCCATTTCTTTCTAGTGGAAACTGTGTTACGCACGGGCACCTTACTAGTCCCCAAAAAATCAACTCTTGTGCCGCCTGTTCCCATCATTGCCATCAGTAGGCCTCACTGACTTGCCTGTTACGTGTTTTGTCTGGACCCAGAGGCCATTTCTTTCTAGTGGAAACTGTGTCACGCACGAACACCTTACTAGTCCCCAAAAAATCAACTCTTGTACCGCCTGTTCCCATCATTGCCATCAGTAAGCCTCACTGACTTGCCTATTATCTGTTTTATCTGGACCCACACGCTTTTACACCTCAGGAACCGAGCTGCTGGGCGAGGCCATTTCTTTCTAGTGGAAACCGTGTCACCGCCGTGTGATTTCCGCTCGCATCAAATCTCGATCGCCGCGTCGTTGACGTATTTGTTATATTGTGCTCTCACGAAATCGTATGCGCCACTGTCCTTTTCCGCTTGTGTGCCCCACAAGCCAGACGGTACGGATTTGCCTCGGTTCCGTCCGTGTCCTACTACCAAAGTTGCTGCACCACTTTGATTTCCTTTTTGTCTTGTCCTTCGTGTGTGTGCGCTTAGTTAGCACACGAGACTATCAAAATCCATAATTAGTGTTGCACAAGTTTCAACAATAATCTGGTCTCCTGTGTTTTATTATCTGCAAACCGAGAGCAATAAAAAAATCAGATAGAAAAAAAGAATAATTCCTTTCGGCAGCTGAATTTTTGTAAAGGGAGAATTTTCAGATTTTTGGTACAATTTTTTTGCTATCCATTGTGCCCGTTTTGGCGTACTTATTGTGGTGCATATATTGCATGATGCTACGAGAGGTCATCATAAATCGTATCAATTATAGACTTGTAGCTGTACTATTAGTGCACGAGAGATCATCGCAAGAACCGGTCCTTAATTGATTTAGGGGTGCTTTCACATTACCATTCTCGTGCTCTCATCCGTACACGTCCAACTTACCATCCGCCCAAATCTAAAACTTTTTTTTGAGTTTTTGTTTTGAAAATCCTTTGTAGGTTCAACATATCAGCCAGACTCCAACCTCGGCTGCCCAAATCCATTGTTGAAATTTGAATGATGTCAGGGCAACTTAATTCCACATGTCAATGTAACTAACCAAGGATAAGCGTGACACTTACATACAGATTTAATAACTAATTAATATATCATTATTCCTAGGGTGACAAAGGTAGTGTACAAGTTCAAGGAATGGAATTTACTAGTTGATTTAACATTAAGGTATTATCTATGAGCTAAGACAACATGATTGTATAAAGCATAGTGATGCAATTTCATAATTTAAAACAATATAAATTGCTTTCAAAAGATAGGTGTAATATGATCAAAGTGTTGACTCGCATTGCTCAATGTTTTGATAACCCTGGTCTTGTTCTTGCTCTAGCTCGAATTGCTACTCCTCCAGGGCTTTAGAACTCTAATCACACAAAATATGATCGAATGCAAGAACGGCTGAAAACAACCAAATGAAACCAAATAAACTCAAGGCAAATAAATAGATCCAAAAGAATTCAGACAACTCAAATAAATCTCGAACTTCATACTTTTGGTATAAGGGTGTAGATTTGGATTTTAGATGGATTTAGGATTGGGAAATTATTTGATCTGGAGTTAGGACGAGAGAGATTGGTCTGTCGGAACATTTGCCTGTGAAGAAATTATAGAAGAAGAAAGAGAGAGAATATTCTCAGGAATACTCCCCTTAGGTCATTCAGATGGGAGATGTTATGTTAACGGGTAGGATCTACTGATCTTTATTTATTTTTATGAATTGCTCTTCTATTGAAAGCGGATAGTGGTTGGTGATAGATGGAGTCAAATTGAATTTGGTTTGTTGTTGAATTACTATCGCTTCATCGAGATCACCTCACCATGACTCGCATAGGAGGCCTAGTTTATTTAATAATTTCTTTTGTAATTATTTTCTATTTATCAAGAAAGTTCAATGAAAGTTAGGTGAGACATATGGATTGTTACGAGGGGCCACATGCGATTGGTATAATTTTAACTAACACATGAGGTCTAGTTCATTTAATGCTTTTCCTTATCAATTTTTATTTATCAAAGAAGTTCCATGAAAGTTAGGTGAGACCTATGTATATTAACTAGATACCATCCTTACAATTTAACATGGGGTTTCTACGTGTCTGAGATATATCAATGACTTGATCTTCACTTAACATAATTACTTATTTGGCTATGCATAAATGACCATGATGCAATAATCCTCAATTAATTAAATTATTTATTTGCAATACTTATTATGGAAAATGATATTCTCAACTACCATCAAAGGTACCCCTTGTCGTTAGATTGTACAATGACAAGGGAAGATTATGACTACTTCATGGTCGTAAGGTCTGCTACCACCATCCTATGGTCGTAAGGTCGGCTACGATCATCTTATGGTTGTAAGGTAGACCGTGATTGTACACACTTACAGTGTCCAGCATCGCATGAGTGAGACGTCGAGAGAGTCGAGGTTGAAGAGTAAGAACAAGTCATCGAAGGTCACCGTGAAGACACAGTCTTGAAACTCATGGTTAAAATGAATTTTCTCGAACTTGACGGTGACACCCGAACACCGTTGTACACTCGTCTTTTTGGCCTGTTCCATGTACCATTCATGCAATCTCTGGGAAGCCAATCCTAGGGTTTTGATGTCCTCTTCCGGGACGACCAACGGCTCACCATGCACGAATTTCTGGGCCAACGACAAGAAGGGGATATCATCGGGCTGCTTCGATTTGCCCTTACCGCCTCGCTTTTTAGAGGTCGACCGGGCACGAGGTGTAGATGCATCTGATGTACCGGGTCCTTGCGGCATCAGTACAGGTAACTCTGGTGTAGGTAGCTCCAGTGCAGATACTTCCCGTGAAGTTGACACCGATGCAGGTAACTCCAGGCAGATGTCTCTCTTGGGCCACTGGATGAATGCTCCAATGGCTTGCCCTAAAGTCACGACCTCGTCATTTGGGGGCATCTCCAGCTGGACGACCTCGAAATTGGCATAAATACCATCCACATTCACTTTTACGAAACCCAGCGCTATATTTACACCGTGCAGTAAGGCCCTGATACCGGTTGGATACGCCTGGCCCCAAGCAGCATCTAGGGCAATGGAGCCACATCTCACTTGGAGCTTGCACTTCGTAGCCACCTTCATAACGATACAAAATTAGCTACTCCAACAGGCCTATCAATGGATCGAGCATTCCAGGGATAATAATTATTACCAGGATGTCATCAACAGGAAATCTGTTATCGATTCTAAGTTATGGTTGGACGCGCAGCTACTCGAACGTTTGGGGGGGGGCTGGCTAGCACAGTAGCGGCGGGGGCTTCCAACTGATTTGTCAGGGATGCACAAATCTCCTCTCGTGCAACATCCCACATCTCTTCTCTGAGGGATGCACGAATCTCCTCTCGTAGCTGTGCTTCACACTCGGCTTTGGCTCTCTTCCTACTCCGGTACGCCCCGGAGTACGCTGTGATTCCATCTTTCCATAGAACATAAAGACCAATGCCTCTCGTGTGACCCGGATGCTCCTTGTTTCCCAGGGCTTCGGAGAGCATATCTCTCTCCCTATCTGCCTGGAATGAGCATTGGGAAGATTGTGCAGTACTCAGCTCTTCTTGCAAGAGCCCGACATGTTATTTCACTTCCTATGAAGTTATCGAGTAATTACAAACTAAGTAGTTCGATATCTTACCAAGCGCTGGGACACTTCCAAGTCTAAGGGGTTTGGAAAGGAGATGGCCCCTAAAGACGCGATAGATAACCTCGCTCTTAGCCACTGTTGGGCGCACTCATCAGAGATATGGGCAAATGGCGGGGAAGCATCCAACCGTCTTGCATGCTTGTCCTGATCCCTCCATTGCGGGAGTTTACCCACATACCCAGCGGTGCCGAGTCTGTGGGGGTGCGTATTTTTTTTCTGGAGAGCCCTGTGTGCCTCACTTTCACTCCTAAAATCACCTGTCGTATTCTTCGCCACAAAGTCTTCCCAGTACTCCTCCATGAATGGATACTTCTGGAAGGGCGTCAGATCCTTCTCCACATAATTCTTGATAAGCGTGCTCTTGAAGTTCCTCCACGCTTTGCACACCACTAGCAACGTGTATCGTTGCACGGAGGCCTGGTGTTCTTCCGGGATCAGGAACGATTGTAAAATTTTCGTCACCAGTGTATCTTTCTGATATTTGGTCAAGTCCTTCCATGAATCGTAGGTGATCTTGACCCATTCACGTGAAACTATTCCGACCGTTATCCGGAATGCGAATGCTGCTCAGCGAGGACTCAGAGGGGTCCCAAACGCATCGACTCTTGTGATGGTAAATCAGCCCTTGGGCTTTTTCGATATTCCTCTTTCCTTGCACTTGGATTTTCCAAAGGACAGCATATCAGACTCATGAGGCAACGATGATGAAGAATGAGTGGATGACATCTTCATGAGAAATAGAAGTTCCTACGTACATGAACATATCATCATTCCACTTGCTTATCTCCTTTAAAAATTAGCCCTTCATGATGATCGACGCGTATGTAGCTAGTTTCGTCACGTTGTTCTTTCTCGACCCTTATGCCGTTTTTGAAAGGTGGCAACTTATCAAATTGATTGTATTCTTCCTCGTCTACTACATTCTCAACTTCGACAATTCTCCTTTTTCTATGAAGAACTACGTGGCACTTCTTATTTGCCTGGTCGGTTACATAGAAGACTTGAACAACTTGGTTAGCGAGTACGAATGGTTCGTCTTTGTATCCAAGATGTTCGAGGTCCACGGTAGTAATGTCGTACCTATCGACCTTCACCTGTGGGAGATGGACCCAACGACACCGAAACAAGGGGATCTTGAAAAGCACGTAGTCGAGCTCCCAAACCTCCTCTATGAACCCATAGTAGGAGCTCCTCAACCCATTGGTACTAAATACATCTATGCAGACACTGCTGTTCTGGTTAGTGCCCTATATATCCTGAGCCTGCGTAGAGAATGTGTACCCATTTATGTCGTATCTTTGCCATGTCACAATTGTAAAGGTTGGCCCTTTTGCCAATCATGTCAACGTATCACTCGACGATTTTCTAGCGAGTCGCTCCTTCAACCATTGGTTGAACCGATCACAGTCTTGTCTCGTGATCCAAACATTCAGCTGCTCCGGATTCATTGCGAAGCACGCCCTTGTCTTTGGTCAATATACGGGGACACTTCAGTCATATGTTGCAAGACCGTGAAATGGGCTTGAGCATACGCTCTCATCTCTGGAGTGATTTCTTTCCTTCCGATGGTCCCGATACCCTCTAGCCTCCCCTTATGGCGAGATCGAGGCACACCTATTGGTTCGACCTGAGCCATGTAATCGACGTTGAACTCAATGACCTCTTCGGTTGCATAACCTTAGACGATGCTGCCCTCCGGCCGAGATCGATTCCGTACATAGGACTTGAGAATTCCCATAAGCCTCTCGAACGGGTACATGCTACGTAGGAATACGAGTCCGCATATCGTTATCTCTCTCACAATGTAAACAATGAGATGGACCATGATATCAAAAAATGATGGAGGGAAATACATCTCAAGATGACATAGAGTCGTTACCACCTCATCCTGCAAAGCATCTAGTCCTTCGGGATCAATGACCTTCTGAGCAATTGTCTTAAAGAAATAACATAGCCTCATGATTGTCTCTCAAACATTGATTGGCAAAACTCTTGTCGGACCAACCATTGCTTGCCTTTAATTTCAGCAGTTCAAGCACAGATGACAACCTTGTGTATTTCGGCTTGCAGCCCGGGAACAAAGGCTTCTCCGAGTCCCCCATCAAGCCCTCGAATTTACCAAACTCTCACTCACTACAGTTTACTTCTGCATCACGAAGCATCTGATTCAGATTGTCATCGTGCAGCCTATCTGAATCGAAACCACAATAGACATCATCCGGCGGCATGTCGTTGACTTCATCGGCGATGTCGTTATTACTACCTTCCTGTATAACCTACTCTTCACCGTGACTGGTCCAACATGTATACCACTTTTTGAAACCCCTTCGAATCAAGTGTGCTTCGATTTGCGCTTAGTTCTTAAACATTTTCAGATTCTCGCTGTCAATGCATGGACAATACATATATTTCGCCCCCTTATTCAACATATCCTCCTCGGCAGCTCTTGTAAAAGCAAACACGCCATTAATGTACTCTTCACTCACACGGTTCTTAGCGTACATCCAGCTTCGGTCCATCACACGGTTTGTATTGAAAACCCTAGAAATAAATAAAAGGTGGTTTTTCTCATTTTTAGATTTTTTCGGATTTTATTAACTTACATGTGGGCCCTACTTGTCAGTGACTCATCTTTTCATTTCATGATTTATTTTATAAAATCTATGGCGGTCCCACATGTCATAAACTCATTAGTTTATTAACTAAATGATTAAAAGCAGTAGGATTTGAAGCTCAAATTGGGCTCAGGGGTTTCACTAGAGATTTCGGCGTAAACGCCCAAAACTACTCAAATTAAAGGATGTTTAGGCTCCAGTAGCTCACCTCAATCATGAGGAAGGTGTCAATGAAGTCGGGGAAGGTCCAATGTGGCTGGTTGTCAGTGAACAGAGGCGACGGCGGTAAGCTCCTCGGCGACATGTCTTCTCGGTGGAAATAAACTGAAACGAAACGCATGCACAGCTTTACAGGGACATATAGGTGGGGAAATCGACCTTGGTGGGGTCGAGGACTCACCGGAGAAGAATTGGCTTCAATGGCGGCGGCGGTGACAGAGAGGTCCATGGTGACAGCTCGGCATGGGCGACAATAGCTGAAATGGACCACACGAGCGGGCTCAGTGAGGTGAGGCGATACTCAAACCGGGCACGGAGTGGCGATGGACTCACCGTAGCGCCAGAGATGGAGAAGAAGACTCTGTTGAGGATATACACTACTGACCGGATGATTAGTAAGCGAGCAAAATGGCGCACCGTCTGTGATGAGTTAATTATCACAGACGGTTTTCAACAAAAAAACCATCTATGATATGTAGTAATATCACAGACGGTTATGATTAAGAACCGTCTGTGAAGTATCATAGATGGTTGTTTGTTGAAAACCGTCTGTGATATGTAGAATTATCACAGACGGTTATTGTTAAGAACAGTCTGTGATAGTTCATAGACGGTTTTCATTATAAACCGTCTGTGATATTACCTCTTCACAGACGGTTTTTAGCACTGCCAGTAACACAGATGGTCTCTAAACCAAAACCGCCTGTGATTGCATGTAATACAGACGGTTTTGGTCAACCGTCTGTGATGGGGCATCCAGATTAGCCTTTTTGTAGTAGTGCCATGTCGTTAGATTGTACAATGACAAGGGAAGATTACGACTACTTCATGGTCGTAAGGTCTGCTACCACCATCCTATGGTCTTAAGGTCTACTAAGACCATCTTATGGTTGTAAGGTTTGCTACGACCAGGTCAACTACGACCACCCTATTGTCGATAAAACCCACAAACATGTGGACCCAATCGACTAGGGACTCTATACGCCACGTTCATTCATGTATGGTAGTTAATACACGTGTTGTTTGTCTCTGAAATAACTGCACGTTGTTCTCTCTGTCTCTGGTGTAACCGCATGGAGAATGTACAGGAGAGTGCTTCTCTGACAATAACCGCTACCAACGTGCGCAATCGGTCAATTATCAAGACTTCTCCTGGCACTTAGCAACTGCCACCCCTTCAAGAGATATTAAGGAGTGACGCCGGTGGACAGAGGGGAGAGAGAACAATGGACTGTTCAAACCACAGAAACCATTAGCCTTAGTTTTAGTGGCTTATTTCACATTATAAACACATTCCATACAAGAACACAGGAGTAGGATTGGTATCCTCTCCGGAGAAGGCCTGAACCTGTCTAAAAAAACCCACGTGTCTCCTCTTGCACAATCTCGACCATAGTGTCCCAGCATTTATTTCATAAGATCGATATTAAAACATCAACAGTTGGTGTCGTCCGTGGGGATACACTCCGGCAATTTTCTTCGTTTATACTCAAATGCTTCCATGGAAGACGAGTGGAATGAGGAGAACTAGTTCGATCTTGTAGATTATGCAGGACTCAACATGGATGCCTTTTACGACTATGACCAGAGCATCTTTTCGTCTAAGGGCAATGCCAGTTCTAGGGACCTTTCACCGGACCAGGGGATCGCATATCGGACAAGGTTGATGAGGGCACCTTATCACCAATGCTCTCACCAACATCGCTACGCCCAGAGGGGGAATCAGAATCCTCACAGGGCAAGGGTGTCGGGACCCGGATTAACACATCCAAAACCCTCTGTGTATTCTGAACTAGTCTCATGATCAGTAACAAGCTCACACAGTGAAACATCGATGAAATACCAACCATTCAACTATTTGACTAAAAATGTAGCAAAATAGCAAATAGTAATAGCTGGACCTTATGGTCAATGTTTACTTAACTTGCCACGCATGGCTTAAGAAATAAATGAAACTCTTGCAACGAAAAGGAAACTTAAAGTGGCCATTCAACATGCCCACAGGCAATCGAGTGGGGAGCGCATTCTAGTTCGCAAAGTCTTCAAAAAATTCCTCCTCGAAGAACTCTTGAGTAGCTTGATCTTCTTCAACTGAGCAGCAAAGTTTAGAGTCGTGAGTACATAAAGTACTCAGCAAGTCATTGGAAATAGTATGCAATTATTATTCCTACAAGGCTTGATCAAAGGAATAACCATATGGTTCTTTTGAAGAAAGCAAGTATTGATAGTAAATACAGTAAATATATTGTAAACGTAATTGAAAAGGTAATGAACATGTAAACAATTGCTTTAAAACATCCACTGAATCTCCCATTCACTTCCCAACTGAACCACAAGTGAATATCACATCCACCAAGTGAACATCACATCCACCAAGTGAATATCCCATTCACCTTCCAACCATTTTTATAAAAATTCTCCCCTCATGTGAAATCTCTGGGCATTGTCCATAACTGGGGACATGATTGTTTAAACAGTTTTAACTCTATAGAGGTTGTACAATTTTACCCACAAGAGATAAATCAACTTATAATATTCGTTCACACACTTCCATAGGTGCGTGACTAAGTGATTATCACAAGGCCTTTATAAAGCTTCTTCTCAATCCAGTTCTGTCCGCTAAGGTTTCAACATTGAATGTCATCATGACAAGACAGGCCCCCTCTTGCGCCTTTGTGAGTATCTATCCCGAAACTCACTCCACCAAAAACAGAACTAACATCAAGACATTGATAATTAATTAGTCAGGTCCATCCCATACTGACTGGACTTGTGGTTGTACGATATGGCCCAATTCAATGTCACACAAGATTAAGTCCTTGACAATTACTCAGTCGAGTTTACCTCATCCCAAAAGTGCTAACTGCACGCCCCTTTACTGCACGATCACTTGCTTGAGCGTAAAATTATTTTGTTTAACCAAACCAATGACAATCCCTATCATGGCACACAATTTTACAATAGCGGCATGGCACCACAACTTGTACAACAGTAGCATCACACCATAGTTGTACAATAGTGGCATCACACCATAATTCCATATCTCATTAAGTCAAATTAACATTATTGATCATGTGACATGAGCCCATCATATAACTAAGCATGACTAAGCATCTCTACGACAACCCATGTTGGTGACACAAATATTTCTAACTAGTAATGACCATCCTATGGTGACAAAGGATTCATAGAATTTAAATAATCAATGGTGACATAATGGCAAATAGGTGATTAACTACTCCCAAAAGCAGTTCATATAAAAGTAGTATGCAATTTGATATAAAATAATATACTTTTGAAAACGTAGGTTCAATATAATTAAAGGATTATGACTTGCCTTGGTCTTGCTTAGTTACCACACTTTGGTCTTCAAATCTTGAACCTATTCCTACTCCTTGAAAAAGGTTGTCTCAACGAGAAAGAGACAACGAATGAAACACAAATAAATCCAAAATTAAATAAAATTAAATCCAAAAATAGCAAAACCTAATATAAAAGAAAGAGCTCGATTTTAGATGAATTTATAAACTTGAACGAGATGAATCGGAGTTTGGACGAAGGAGACCGGGCTCTCGGAAGATTTGTCAGAAAAGGAAATTGTTGGAAAAAGATAGGGAAATGAATATTCTCTGGAATATTCCTTCGGCTGAATTAAAATAAAAGAAAAGTGAATGTGACAAGTGGGGTCCACTTGCATGGAGTGAGGGAGACAAAGGGTGAATGACAGGTATGACCCAACTGTCATTGAGATAGAGAAATAGGGGAGCTGGCCGACAGCTCGGGCAAGCGAGAGATTAACAAGCAGACAGCAGAGAGGAAATAAGGGAGCTGGCTAGCGGCTTGGGCAAGCGACAGCGGTGAGGGAGCCATGGACGACTAGCAAAATGGAACCCCCAGTGGCACGAGGGTCCTTCGGGTGGCGGTGGTGCGGCTGGGCAACACAGTAGCAGCGGCGGTGGCACAGGGGGCTCGGGCGTGTGGCGGCGATGGCGGCTCTACAACGCTTGGGGGAAAAAGGGGGTGAGCACCGGCACGGCGGGGGTGAGGGGATCACACCGGGTGGCTCAAGGAGACCGGAGGATGGCCGAGGGGGCAGGCCGGTGGCGGTCGGAGGCAAAGAAGAAGGTGTGGCGGCGGCATGCTACGGTGGTGGAGAGGCGAAATCAAGGTGGGGTGTATCTTGAGGAAGCATAGGAACGCGAGGTGACATGCTTGGGATGGCAAGAGATGCACCGGAGAGGGAGATCGGGATGGTGGCAGCATGGCCGAAGTTGGGGAAGACGGAGGCAGCATTGCGGCGGCGGGTTCTAGGGGACGATGAAGTGAGCAACATGGAGAACGCGTAGGGGCGAGCTTGATGACGGCCATGGAACGGGCATAGACTCAACGAGGGCGACGAACTCTGACAACAAGGACTTACGGCGGCTGACGGATTCTTGACGTCTAGTCGGCAAGATGACGGCGAAATCGGAGAGGCGAGCGAAGGCTTCTGATGGAGGAGAGTGAGGTGGAGATTTTGACATGGGCGGAGGCGCTTATAATGGCCCGAGGTGGGATTTGGTGTTGGGGATGGCGACGCTTAGCGTCTGTTGCCGGAGACCGAGAGGAGGATTTAATCGACGACGACTAGCGGTGACGCAAGGGTCCGGCCGCATCATTGCGGTGGGAAAGGAAATGGGCCAAGAACTGGGCTGAGAGGAAAAGGATTGGGACGGGAGAAAAAGAAAAATGGGCCGACAGAAAAGAAAATCGGCACGAGGGAATTTCCAAAAATTCAAAAGACTTTTGAATTTCAAAAAAGATAATAAATAAAACTGAGCTCAAAGAAATAGCAAATGAGCTCCAAAAATTCCCAGAAAATACTATGGAACTTAAGGAACCCAAATAAAACAGTTTTGAATTTAATTGAAGATTACATTATTAACATTAAATGGTTTTAATTTTTGAAAACTAAATTTAAGCTTTAACTTAAACAAGAAAAATCAAATTGTTATTTTTATTTTTAAAGGCTTCAAAAGAACTCCAAATTTGGGATGTTACAAACGGTCCAAGCGACCATGATTGGTGCCGCCCAACGATAGGCATCGAATGCAGCGAGCTTCCGATCCAAGGCCGCCCGGTCTCCCTTGTCAAGTCCTGGAACGCTCGATTCCGGGGCTCGACCGTCATATGTTAACCGTCACACTTTGGTTACCCCCACTCGGGACATGGTCAACACATGCTACAGTTACGGATTCGACCACATACTCGAAGAATTCGCCTTCAACCGAAGACGGTTATAACTCGGAATTCCCCTTCCTCGAGTGGATTGCTTCAAGTCACGAGATGTTGTCTTTTGACTACTCATCAAGCTTGGAGGGCTCAACTGCAAGTGGCGATGATGCACCCAGGAGGTCTTTGTCCTAACCTGTAGAACCCGATCACTCTTTGTGAGACATGACTATGGATGCTGCCCATCGTACGCACGCTTCGGGTGCTCGTGCGGATGGCGAGAACACCTCCGACGATGATGGAAATGTCGACATTCATAAGCATAATTGATATCCTAGAGGTGATCACACTCTACCAAGAGATGCCCCAGCAAACTCGGATGTAGATGATCCCGAGACCATCCAGAGAAGAAGGATTGCTGCCAAGAGAATGCTACCTGGACAGGTCCAATACCAGTCGGAAACTGCTTGAGAACTGCAACGTCAAATCAATGATCTAATAGAAAACCCAAGTCAAGAGCTTAGACGAACACCAGGCTACGATCTCTTTGCTTAAGAGATCACGCAACGAGTACTGATGACAACATTCCAGTGGCCACACTAGAACAACTCCATCAAACGCCAACCGTTCAAATAATTCTCCATGTGGAGAACCACAAGATCCTAGATCTAGTCGATCTCCCGACCATGATGCTGGTCAAAGAAGGAATCGAGGAACACCCTCGATGGCTGGTAGTCAATAAACTCCTAGTAGAGGTGAGTAGTCACCACTCCCTTGGAGAAATCTGCATCAGCAGATGGAGCACAAAGAGTATTACCCTCGTAGAGTTGATATCTATGATAGATTAGGTCCTTTTACCACTGGGTATCGTTGAGTACGATCACCTGGTGACATTAACCCTTCTTTTCCGCAAAAGAAGGTGTTATGACGTTTTTGCCTAATCACTGAGCAGTTCAATGGCCAGCAAGATTTCGACCAGCCAACATGGAAAAGTTTGATGGAACACAAAATCCCACCAAATTTGTTCAAATTTATACCACTGTAGTCTGAGCCACTAGAGAAGGAGAGCATGTCATGGCTAATTACCTTCCAATAGTGCTCAATGGTTCTGTTCAATCGTGGCTGCTAAACCAGCCACCTGAGTCAATCTACTCGTGGCAGCATCTTTGTGATTTCCTGCTAGCCAATTTTCAGGGCACCTACAACCACCCTGGAAAGGAGGATGACCTACACCACATGCGACAAGATTCTCGTGAGACTCTGCGTCAATTTATAAGACGTTTCAGTTAGGTTCAAAATACCATTCCTGAAGTCCCTGGTTCTTTTGTCATTAGTGCTTTTATGCAGGGAGTCCGAAATCAGAGGTTCATAGAGACATTGCCTTGAACCCTCCGGTTACCAAGCTTGTCAATTCCATTCCGGTACCGGCCAGAATGGCCAAAACATGCCATACTGGCATCCAAAGCGGCACACAATAATCTCAATCCCGTACCGCCCTCAATACCAGTCATTCCAATAATTCTGGTACCAGGCATAATTGATGTGACCACTCATTTGAATCAGCTCGACCTATTCCGGTAATTTTGGTACTGGGCATAATTGATTTGACCACTCATTCGAATTAGCTCGAAAGGCCTATTCCAATACTACTTCATCGGTAAGTGAAATTATGTTAGACTAGTATGCTAGACTATGGTAAAATATATGAAGTTATGAACTCATGTTGTATTATTTAACCACGTACGACCTTTGTATTCATGAAGTCATTGAACTATGTGTCATTTTTATTCTATGGTATGTATTTGAAGTGAGATTCCAAGTGAAATTATGTGTGCATATAATTACATATATATATTTTAGTAAATATATAATATTATATCTGTCAGTGATCTAGAACCGATCTTACTTATGATTGTTTGATTCGAAAGGGGGTCTCCTAGATAAGAATCACGAAGAGAATGACACGGGTATTTTGTATAGGTTCATGCCTTCTCCGGAGAAAATAACAACCCTGCTCCTGTGTGGCTATATTGAGTATGCTAATTACAATTAAGAGAAAGACTAGGGCTTGTGCTCTAAATTGTGCTTGTCTTTTTCTGCCTTCTGACTTCAACCTTATATAATGTATGAATAGGTGGCAGTTCCTTTAGATGAAAAGGCGTCCCAACGTTCCAATTGATGAACCGCTAGATGGAAGTTGCCGCTAGGGACGTGGTACCCCCACGTCGCTAGGTAGTTGTTGTCAGAGACAGAAGTAATTCATGTAGTTACTTAGAGAGAGTTATAGCGTATATTAAATACCACATGTGTTAAACATGGCGCATAATATTCTCTAACTGATTAGGCCCATAGGTCAGCAAGCCTTATCAATTACAGGGTTGTCGAAGCCAGGCTGGTCGAAGCCAAACGAGTTGTAGAAGATCTTACGACCGCTCAATAGTCGTAGAAAGGCTTACGACTATACCATGGTCCTAGGAATACTCACGACCATAGGGTACTTTACGACTAGGCAGTTTGACCTCTTCCTTATAAATATTAAGGGGTATATTTAAGACTAATATGGAGATATTAATATCTATAATAATAATTACAGATAAAGCAGGTCCAAAACAGCCCGGTCTGGCATTGACCGGTGACGTGGAACGTTGACCCGATCGGCGTGGCTCCAGCGTGGCTCCTCGTCACGCCGAGCGCACAAAACCGCGTCCACTCTCCGCCGCGTCCACAACCCAATCCCTAATCCCTAATTTCTCCAGTGGATCTCCTCCGGCGACGAAAGCGGTGGCGACGAAGGCGGCGACGAAAGCGGCAACGAAGGCTGCACTCTCCTCCGGCGACGAAGGCAGCACTCTCCTCCCATGGCCGAGACGTCGAGCTCCTCGACGAGAAGCCGGTGCAGGGGAAAGCTTGCACTCCCGTTGATCGTGTGCCCAAACTGTGTGAGCAGGACCGTGGTGCGGTTGACATCCAGAACGGGAGAGAATCCCGACCGCGATTTCTTCAAGTGCCCGAACCATCAGGTGAGTTGTTGTGTTGATTTGAGATTTGGGATTTGGAGTTGGTTCTGATCTTGTTCGTATGACTGTCTTTGAGTCAGCGAGATGGTTCTGGCTGTGGGAGGAACAATATGGCAAGTATTTGTGTGAACGGGGCATGATCCATTCTGATGAATACAATATGGCAGTGATGAAGACCGAAACAAAGGTGGAATAATTACTAGTTAGAGAAGGCATGGAGGAGAAGTTATCTGTGCTTGTTCGCATGTTGTTGGCAGTGATAGAAGTAGGAAAGGAAGTTGTATTTTTGCTGAAGGGTTTGCTTGTTGTGTGTGTGTTGTTGTTAGTTACTTCGGTCTTACTGCTGCTTTTGAAGATGAGCATGTATGGCAGATGTTCAAATTTGTGTATGTAATGGAAATGAATGGTGTGAAATGGATGGATTCACATTATTCTCTTTGCAATTGTATTTGTTCTTGTGCTGAAACACAATAATGCATCCAGGTTAAGCAGGCAGGCATTTTGGAGAAGCAACAACTAGACTTAATTGTTGAATTGCATGAGTAAAAGCTGTCGGTACACTTGATCTGTAAACATTCATAAAACATCTGATCTAATCACTTCATAGCATTCATAGCATTACAGAAATAGCATTATATTGCATAAAGCATTCATGTCCAGTTCAGCCATAATATTGCATAAAGCATTCATAGCATTACAGAACCATCTTAAGAAGTCTTGTAAACATCTAGCTGGACACTTTGTAGGTTGACATAACTGCATCTAATCTGATGACTTTATTTCTTCACAAAATCACAAAATACTATTGTTTTGTCTGCACAAAATAGAACTTCATACCACCAGTTGGTCTGCACAAAAAATATCTTCATACCACCAGTTGGTCTGCACAAAAGAACTTGCCAGGACATCATTCACTTGTTTCCAGTAGCCTCCTTAGCTTCAACACTTTTCTTGTGCTTCCTCATCTTGGCTCTACCTACTGTCCTTGCAGTGGTAAGTGCAATTGGTCTGGTTGTGGGTACATTCTCGGCGATGAAAGCACATTCAGGAATTGGACCAGCTTCTTGTGTTTGCCTCAAGGATGGAGTGGACTAGACATAATCAAATAGCATGTCATCAGTGTTCTTTCAGGAATTGGACCAGTCATGATTTTGCTCATCATAAAAGCTCGATAGCTTCTCATCAACAATCCTCTCAGTGATAGCTACCTTCCTGGGGCTCATCACCTTAGGCAAATGGGCAACTGGTTGTGCTACGATATCATCCTAGTTGACGCTTCCTATACTATTATCATGATCAACATACATAATTAAGTTCTTGTGAAGGTTTGTCACTGCAACCATGCTATTAGTGTCAGCGTCCTTCTTGATGATTCTCAAACCTTCGTCAACATGTTTCCCCGGCAAACACCAGTAGAGCTTCAAGGTTTCACTCTTCTCATAGCCGAGTTGTTGGACAAAATCATCCATCCAAAGAGGAGACCACGTATCTATCTCACAATGATCAAACCAATTCCGTTTACCACCCACATAGCTCCGGTTGCTACCATGTCCGCAAAAAAACCCACCATGGTGAACCTCCACTGTGAATTCGTCATCATCAGGCCCTACATTGTTAACGGAATGAAGCAATTTCAAGAAAACTAGCGACCAAGAAAACAAGATGAGAGGATTTTGTGAATCCGTGCTCAACACATCGCCACAATCTGAAACCCTAGATTACTAAAAACAGCAATGCGCCAACGCCGACCGCTTCGCAGAGCAAAATCGCAACCAAAATTTCAACCAAATCAAAACCAAAACCTAAACCAAAACCAAAATCAAAACTAAAATCAATACCAAGCCAGGCACTGAAGCATGAAGCACGTACCATACGCCGGAGACGGTTCGCCTTCTCCCCGCAGTGTCGCCGCCATGCTCGTCTTCGGTAGCCTACGCCGGGAACCACTATTTGGTTGACGACGCTAGCAACCCAAAGAACCCCTCACTGTTGCCTCCGCCCGAACACCGGTGCTTCGATGAACTCTGCGCTGCTTGTGGAACCCCCGAGCAGTTTTGTGCGCTCGGCGTGACGAGGAGCTACGCTGGAGCCACGCCGGTCAGGTCAACGTTCCACGTTACCGGTCAATGCCAGCCCGGGCTGTTTTGGACCTACTTGACCCACTTAAATAGATTAGGTACCGGATTAGACACTTTCAAAGATGTTGGACCCAAGTGAACCCCCCTGCTAAGTTTAGGGACCTACAGTGTACTTTACTCTTATTTTTTTAATAATTTTTTGCTGGTATCTACTAATCGGAAAGTTTAATGGTTAAAGTCGTACATTAGAGACCGGATGTTTAAAACACAAGTAAAAGAGAATGAGGCAGTAATATCGACAGAGCTAAGTCCAACCTCAAATAGCAAAACTGCAGAAAGCTTATTCACAGTTCCCAGCAAAAATAAAGAAAGGAAAAGTGCTTCCTGGTGTTCAGCTGCAGTCAAAATTTGTTGTTAAAGCTAAATATTTGATGTCCCCCACCGTTTCGCTATATTTGTCTATTACCTCGAAAATATCCGTATCCGTTTTAATATATTTGTTCATCGAGAGAATCGATAATGTAGTTAATACAATTTTTACTCTCTCTATCTCTATTTAAATGTTTTTAAAAAGGTTAAGTGGTTGCGATATGTCATTTAATAGGAGTATGTATGATTATTTCTTATTAAATATTTTTTAGATTTAGTGCTTTCTCGTCTGTGCACATGCTGGCCTATAGATAAATATAGCGAAACCGTGGGAGTAAGTAATAATGAAAAAAAAGATTTTATACATAGGTAAAATTATTCCTCGCCTTGATTTTAGGCACGAATGATGCAATACGCCAATAGCTACAACAATCCTCTCAACGAAGGCCGCTCTTCTCTCACCAATCAGTGCTGTGTCTCCTGAGCTTCCCCTTGCGCCGCTCTTGTTTTATGCCCTTCTCGTCCTCCTCTCCATCTTCTCTCCATCTTCCATTACTGCCTCCATCTGCTCCTCGTCCTCCTCCATGGTTCCTCGTGCTACATGCTCATGTTGTTCTCGACGAATCGACCAGTGCTTCAGGTCGCTTTGGTGATTCTTTCGTAACAGGATTATTTCAATCCCAATTGTGTAGCTCTATTATATCTTGCGATGCATGCACCATCAGATTATTTCATTTTGGCTTAGCTTTTACTTGAAGTTTTAGATGGAGTGTCATGGGCATCTAATTATCTTCTTATTGTTTAGCCCATTATCAATTTAGGCATAGGCCTTTTTTCTACCTCAATACGTGCACAAAATATCTTTTTATGAAGTAATATTGGTGATATAACCTTTATTGTTGAATCACTTGTAATTATGTCACTCAAATCTGTGACTTGGTCATCAGATTTAGCATGATAGCAATGTGTATACCACTTTCTGGAAAACCGATTATGCCACATAATTTTTAATAATTTATTTGAAATTTTGTCTATCTGATTCACCAGACGTAAAAGGGCTGTTGAGTATCTTTGAGAGTCATAAATTAGTTGGCTCCATTAGCTCATCTAGATATTTGTTTTAGTGTTGGGTTTCCTTGGTATCTTGTTTGGATGGGCTTTTACCAAATTTTCTTTTATATTGATTAGCTGATACTGTCTCTTATACCAATTATAAGGTTTCTTATTCATATTAGTTACTTGCTCTTGTGTAGCGAAGCATGCCCTTCTCTATCCTTTGTTCAGTTCTTCTTTAGTAATTTATCGTACTCAAGAAGGGCTCGTCTTTTTTTCTAGGAAGAGTCAAACAGCCTGGAGTGCAATGCCTGCAAGTCCGTCATCAGGTGCATCAAGGCCTACCAGCTACTGTCGGTATTTAACATCGACGGCTTAAAGAAGGTTGCAAGGATGGAGAAAGAGAAGGCCGATAGGAAGAAGCCTATCATGTGTGATTGGCGATGGATTTGGTTTCTTGAACTTTGGTGGAAGCACCTTACAAGCTGATTGAACATTTTCACCCAAATTCATACTACCATACTGTAACATATTAGGAGAGTTTCATATTAAAGTTTTGATCAACTCATAATTATGAGTTAACTACTTTCTTTTTAGTAATGTAACATATTAGGAGAGTTTCGTAAATGATATTGATATCCGTACCCTTTTTGTGCCCTTTACTATAGATCAAAATCACAAATCATGATAAGGGAACAGTGATATGCTGGGAAAAAAATCATAAATTTGAAAATTAGAAGACTTTTGCTAGTACTAATAAAATTTCAGAAACATTAAAAGCAAGAAAATGCATGTAAATACCTATGAACAAACTCAGCATGATCTGGGCATGTAGTGGAAGATCTGTCAAATGGGATCATGGACTAAAAGAAAAAGAATGACAAAGAAAGCATAGGGAGGTATATCTCCTAACCTTTCTCCTTGATATCCTCAGCGCCTTAGTCTCCTGTTCTTCAGCGTAGGTCCTATTCCTCTTCATCCTCTGATTCTGGTGCAGTCAAGCAAAATGAAACAGTAAGGAATAAATTTACACAATAGCATGCAGATAACAGATGTAATCAACAAGAGGAATTTAAGAAATTAAATTGAATAAACAGAACAACTGAAATAATGATGAAGCAGTTCTGGTTAGTGTTTACCTCTATATATATGCAGCTCACTGATATTTGTCTCAAAGTTGTATGGGTCTCTTCTGTACAAGACATACAATCTTCTTGCATTATCTCCGTCACTTGCATAGGCCTTCACTTGCTGGATATGGCTGATCTTGTCCCACTCAGGGCTGGCATCTCCCATGGCTATGGAACTGAGAAGTCCTAAGCTGCAGTCCACTTGCAAATTCCTTATGTTTACACCCCGCAAGTATCCAGGGAGTGTTTCAATGCCGTAGTCCTTCAGCTCGAGGCTCCAGAGAGCTGGCACACCCTTCAATACTTTCAACTTTTGGCAGGACATGATGGCAAGCTTTTTCAATTTGGGGAAATTAGTGATCCTCTCCAGGTCAGGGTTCTTGTACACACTGATCTCAACGACAGAAGTGAAGTTCTCCAGAGAGTTGAGTTGCTGGACATGGCATACCCTTAGTTTCCTTAATGCCCTTGCATGGGAGGCAAGGCCAGGAGGAACACTCCTCAGTTTGCAACGATTTAGTAGAAGGTCCTCCAAGGCAGGCATGGCTTGCACGTGCTCCTCCCATTGCCAGTCCTCCCATTCCACCATTCCAATGAAGTTCAGCTGGTGCAATCTGGGAAACGCAACCCCCATCTGGGAAGGATGGCCATGACGATGGCAGAGCAGGAATTCAGGCCCAACACGCTTGATAGCTGGAGCGCGGCGGATTTGTAGCCACTGCAAATAGGGGAGATGAGACAAACCATCAGGGAGTTGGGTGCAACAAGCCAGGTCTTCAAGCCCTAGAAACCTCAAGCTCTTAAGGGGTGCCGCGGATGTCGACGACATCATCCAATTCGGGAGCCGACGCCCAAAGTATCCAAAGATTTCTAGGTTGTCTAAGCAGGGAGGGGGGCAGAGCTCGTCAAACACCTCCTCAATTCGTTGCTCCTCTGCCTCAGATACACCTCCTTCCTCTTTGACCAACCCATCATCTCCCAGTCTATTGGTGCAGTATAACCCCAAATAGATAAGATGCTCCTTGGCACCAAGCATGGCCTTTGTGGCTGAAGGGCTGGTAGATACATTCTCCAGACTGACTAGTCTAAGGTCCCTAAGCTCAGAAAGAGGCCTTAGCTCTTCCAAACTACACCAATCCTCCCCCCTCGATGAAACACCATCAGTGTCCATGTGAGCTGGAAAACCGTATAGCTTCCGAATATTTGCTAGATCACAGAACCTCTTGGGTATTTTATTTATATTTGTGCGAGAAAGGCTTAGATATCTCAGCTGTCTTAGCTTTACAATGCTTTTAGGAAGTTGCACCAAATTTTCACATCCTTTAAGGCTAATGTGCTGCAAGAATTTCATCTTGCCGATGTCATCTGGCAATCTAGATATATCGGTCTTTTGTAGGGCCAGGTATCTTAGGTGCTTGAGATGACACAGAGACTCAACCAATAGAACAAAATTTGCAGATTCTGTATGTAGAGTCCGCAGGCTTGAAAAAGTATCCAATGAATCACCAGGCATAAGCTTGGTACGGCCCAATGATATTAATGTTCTCAGTGACTTCTGCTCTTTTAGAAGACCCCACTCTAGTTCATTGGTTTCTATGGATAATCGGCAAAACTGTTGTGAGTTGAGTTTATCAATATCAATTTGTCCATTGTGAGCTACTAGCGCTTCATCTCTAGCCACATATTGAGCAAATGAGCGAACAACATCGTGCATGACACAATGATAGTTATCGACATGTTCTATATCTGGCTCTATAAGATTTCGCACAATTAAGTCATCATAGTAATCTCTACCCAACTCCTCTAGCTCATTTGTGCTTCGATGAACAAATCCTTCACTGATCCACATACCAATAATTGTATCGGAACCGAGAACTGTATTTTTCGGGAGAAGTGAGTAGTGCAGGAAGCATTGCCTCAAATGAGGGGACAGATCTTCGTAGCTTAGGTACAAGGCATTGTTTAGCTCTTTGGGCATTTCAACAATTGACCATACAGAATTATTAAAAATCTCCGACCAAACACCATGGTCATGGTTTCTCTCTCTCCTGCACAGGAGCCCCCCTATCACTTTAATAGCAAGTGGTAAACCGTCGCATCTCCCTATAATCTTTGTCCCAATATCCTTAAGAGCCTCAACCTCAGACTCATCTATCTCACTTGAGAATACCTGTAGGAAATTTAAGCCCATAAATTTAATTAATAATATCCTGAATTGGTCATGTATTTTTTTTCTCGAATGAACATAGTTTTACAAAAATTCCAGTTATATAATAATCTTTTATTAAAAAAGGCTAACCAAGGACCCACACAATTGCACGGAAGCATATATAATACTTTTCCAGATTAGTTTCTCTTCAACGTTTACATTATTATCTAACCGTAATTAAGATCTTTGTATTTAAAAATACTAGCCGAGTGCCTGTGTGTTACGACGTATCGCAAATACCACATGTTCTAAGCTCCAAAAAGCAAAATAGTTTATGTTTCCTTGAACAAATGAGTTGGTTCTCCACACTTTGCAACGGGAACTAAAGTTTGCACTAAATCAACATACTAAAGTAACAATATATCCATCGTGCACGAATAATTATCAAGGGAATTGCTAGAAATCTGTGGACTGAAAATTTCTTGGAAATCAGTCAATTTTTAGGCCGTTGGATGCGCTTTGTGATTGGTGAGTGAGAGAGAGAGGCCGTCCGATATGCTCTGTGATTGGTGAGAGAGAGGGAGAGAGGTGGGAAGTGAGATTGGATTGGGGATATAGAGGGGGAGGGGTGATATCTGGGGCATTGGATCTTCATCCGATGGCTCAAAAAGTGACTGATTTTCAAGAAAAAATCAGTCGAATGTTGTATAGACGCACCCAATTATCAATTACCCATCGCTAACATGGTCCCCATTTCCAGAGTCATTCATTCCAATCAGTTTAAGACTCGTGCTGTCATGTGGGCCACCCAATACAGCCGACGACCCGGACAGCAGGAGGCGGCACAGGATCAGGCCTAGCGGTCGTGATCCAGTTATCCATTTAGTTTGGTTTGTAAGTTTGTTCCTTCTAATTAGTTGAAAAGATATGGTTGTTAGGATTATCACGACACCTCCTATGAGTGACATGTGGTTGTTTACATTAAGCAATTAGTTGAAAAGATATGGTTGTTAGGATTATCACGACACCTCCTATGAGTGACATGTGGTCTCACCCCAATTAACACAGCGTGGGAGGCGTTCACAGCCAGGCTCCTCTCACGGTTACTGGTTACAGTCTAAATCACTAGCATTTAACTACTTGGTACCAAAACCAGCCACATCTAGTTCTGAGTTTTTCGGCCACGCTACAAGTTGTGCCTTATGTCGGAGTCGAGCAGAGGAGGCATTCCACGCTACAAGTTGTAGTTCATGTTTGATGACAATGAGGATCCACTTTCTTGGATCAGTGGCTGCAACCAATTCTTCCTTCCACAGGCAACGAACTGAGGAGGACAAAGTCTGGCTGGCCACGTCCATCCGACTAGGGTCTCCCGGCAGTGCACCTACATGGGTTCACTTCAAGGAGCAATGTCGTATGCATTTCTAGCCTCCCATCCGCAGCAATCCTCTAGGTGAACTCAAGCCTTGATGAGTGACATACTTAGACCATAGTTACGTCGTTTTGTTTTGGCCTGTTGAGACCATAGCTAGACGTTGTCCGATCTTACGTCACGTGCGGGTAATCTTCCTCACTATTTGGCATCACCAGCTAGTCGACAGAGGCCTACCACACCATCCTAACAGACACCTGCAGTCCTTCACCACGGGACAGTTTCATAGTTAAAGGTTGATTTTTAGACAAACATAATAGGTGAGTGGGTTGAGTGGACTTATTCATATTCATATATATAACTAAGTTCAACAACACAACACATCACAACAAAGCAACCGTAAATTTGGACATTAGTCGGACGGTTTCGTAGTTGAAGGTGAAAAGTAGACTTTCACATAGTTGAGAGGGTAATGTGGACTTTTCTTTTTCTTATCAAATTTCTCAATATCATTTCGACGTAACCTATCTACTTACTAAAACAAATATTATTTGGTAAAACACAATAAGTTCCGCGTCAATTCCAGACGTCCCTATTGTTCACTAAAGTGCTTGCCAAAGCTTACACGTCTTTCCCTCACATATCAACTATTTTTAATTAAATAATCATATTTTGAAAATATCTAGAAATGATGCAAGCCAAACTAGTTCAAAAAATGGACCAAGTCAAACTTACTTCTTGAATGAAACCAAATGTCAGCACCAGTGTGCTTTGTATCATGGACTTTAGTTCACGGCGGGCCGGGTAAAGACAATACAGAAGATAGTGGGGACGGCTCCGCTTGAAGGGGGATAACATACTAGAATAGGGAGAGAAAGACCATAGGTGAGTGATAAGACTTAGATGAGGGGAATACTCTTTATTCTTGTTGCTTGCCGATTACAACACCTGGCCGCCTCTTAGGGCTTGTTTAGATCTCGAATTTTGTGATAACTAGATTTCCTTAAACTGATTTTAGCCTGATTTTAAGAAAACTCTGTTTGGTTACCGCAACTAACTCCGTGGATAACGAAAACATGTTTTCCTTAAAACTAGAATTTCAGGTTTTATCAAAAACTAGTGGGCACCGTTCTTCTATAAACGAGTTTTCACTGTGCTCGTTCCAACAGACCACCACATCTCGCGTATGAGGAAACTGAGAGCTACAGCTTTTCTTTTTTTTAGCCCTTGCTCCTCCATGGCATCTCCGGTGATGGCCGGCGATAGCGGAGCTCCAGCGAGTCCGGTGGCGGTGGCGGCGCTAGACACGGTAGCTCCGGCAGGGTCGAGCAAGGGCGAACGCGGCTGGGCAAGCGCGCGGAGGAAACCGAAGAGGCGGCGCTTCGGGTTGAAGAGAGAGACGGCGCTCCGGCTCGGTGGCGACGAGGAGCTCCAAGAGGTGCCAATGGCGGCGGCGGCTTGGCTCCAACCCGGTGAGCTCGCGCGGCGCGACGGCGGCATCTCCGGCAGCGGCTTCTAGGGCATCGGAGCCTGCGCGTCGGGAGGGGCGCAAGGGGGATTGGATGATGGATTGGGAAATGGCTAGATAGGACGGCTTGCAAGACAGGGTGAAGCACCTTCGAGTTCAGGTTACGGCGGAGCGCGCTCCAGTGCGGTCCGTGAGGCACAGAGTTGATGACGTGCATGCGGCTATCCGAGATGATGGCAGTGGCCACCGAGCCAGCGAGACGGTCGGAGAAGGCGTCGGCGTGGTGGACGAGTGCGTCCACCACAACGGCGCTGTCGTCGACGACGATTGTCCGTAGATGGCCTAGACGGATGCCGAGGAGGCGGAGAATCGAATCCCTGGTCGGCGTTCGCCACGGCCACTTTGCGACCTGCCTAGTGATGCAGAGCACCGCAACTAGCAAGGCAAAGGAAAGAAACGGTGAGGCGGCAAGTAGCAAGCTGACCTCCATGCCCAAATGCTGATGCGTTTCACACTACTCGCGGCCTCTATGCTCACTAGAATAGGACTGGAAGATTCAGCATTCTTCTTAAAATTGCATTATGTTATAATCTTAACCAAACACTGTATTATTGAAAACTCGTTTTAGTTTTTCTGATCCAAACAAAGTAATCTACAAACCCACAATAACATAATAACAACTTAAAACCGGTTTTCCTAAAAATCCTACTAAAACCTGTTTTCTGAAAACTCATTTCTAATCCAGCTGATCCAAACAACCACTTAAGTAGGCGTCTAAACCATCTAACATACTCCGTACCAAATATCTTATCTCTAAAACAAATAACTTATCTCTTTATCTCCTAAACAAACTTATTTTCCTAAACTAACTTCCAACTCACCAGCTGTGAGCTATCACAAGAAGTCACCGCCGCTTCTTCGCTTTGGCCCATACGGCTCTGCCACGGACTACAAATGAATCGCTTGTGTGTGGCTTGTCTTCTTGATGGCCTATTACCGGCCTATTACACTAGTTTGCGTTAGATTTATCTATGTAACAGTAATGTAAACAGGTTTGGAGCAAATTTGGTGGTACTTAAGTACTCAACACGTGTTTTTATAAGCAAATATCATTAAAATATATAATAATAGTTAATTTTACCCTACAGAGTTAACACTGACTTTACATGAGTGGATCTTGACGAAGATAAATGGTACAAACACTAGCCAATAACCATATAAAGAACAGTTCAACTGAAATTTAAGATAAGATGGATAAGTTTCTGACCTGTTTCTTGAGCAAAGACCAAGCATCATCATCCCCTAGTTTGTTGACGTGGTGAAGATGTATGGCTTTCATCCCCCGGGCAACTCCTTCATTTCTTGTGGTGACGAGGACTCGGCTACCTCGAGCACCATGACTGAACGGTGCCCTGAGCCCGAGGAAGTCATTATTCCATGCTCCCTCACTCCACATGTCATCCAGCACCACAAAGAACTTTTTCTCCTTGATGGCATCAACAAGGGTTTGCGGAAGCATAGACGCCTCCTGAGTCACACAGTGGTCTTCCCCCCTGCCTCTCTGATGGCTGTCCTCAACAGCTCAGCCTCGTTGAAGTTCTGTGTGACGCTCAACCATATCTTCTTGTCAAACTTCCCTTGGATGGTCTCATGTTTGAAGATGTTCTTAGCAAGGGTAGTCTTGCCAATTCCACCAACACCCACGATGGCTACCACTCGGATATTGTTGACCACACGGACAGTCTCCCCCTCCTTTGTTAGCACCTCCACCAACGCTAGTGTATCATCTTCGATCTTCTCACCAACCACACCAAACCGCTCATACACCGGCGATGTTGTGCGACTGGCGGGAGGACGGGCTGCACTTTGATCTTGGTAGGCTTCCAGCTTGATGAAATTGAACTCATCACTGGTCTTGCGGATGTCGTCAAGCCTCTGGTTGAGCTTTTTGATATGGCTGGCGATGTCGTGTGCAAAGAGGGGATTCCGTAGGCAGAACAACAATGGGTTGCAACACCCTAAGTCCACCGATGCACCCCTCTCCATGGCCTTGAGCTGACAGAGTTCTAGGATGTCAGTGGCATCGTACATAACTTCCTTCAGCTTCCTCACCCATGGCTCAACACGCTTGTCAGTGATGCGCTTCTTCTCAGCATCGGCGAGGAAGTCCTTAAGACCTCGCAGCTTGCTATCCAGCTTGTTGATCTCGCCGTGGACACCGAGCAGCATGCCCGCCTCATCTTTTGCCACCTGGGCGAGCAGGTCGCCAACGTAGGATGCAAAAGCATCCAACACAATTGCCATATGTATTTTTCTTGTCAATTAGGTAATGGGGTGTTTAATTGTAAGTGATGTGAAAGGCGACGCAAGTTGCAGTGATCTATTTATGTGCACCAGGCAGCTAGCAAGTTTGATACGTACCTTGGAATCTAAACCTCTAAAGTTTCTGGTCAAAGGTCACGGACTTCTGAGGCAAGCAGGCTACTTAGAGCACAGCTAAGAGCATCTTGATTTAACAACTAGGAGAGAGCGCGCCTGGACATGCAAGTTACGTTCATGTATAGATGGCTCGATCCCCGCGCATCAGCTACATAAACTATCATCAACTAGCTCAACCATCACCATTGCCAGCAAGAAAGAGATATGATGAAATTATGTATAGAGAGGCCAGTTGGCATGCACTTCTCTCCTTAGAATCTTTACCCGTTCTTGCGGGCAAAAAACCATGTTCCTTCCGAGACCTAATCATTTGTCCTCGTCAAACAATTGGCCCTGCATGAATATGCGTGTTTTTAAAATTGGCTACATAAACTATCATCTAAACTCCTATGATGCATGAATGTGCGTGTCCTCGATATAATTAACCGGGTAATAAAATTTTGATCGACGTACGTTAACGTGATAAACTAGTACTAAGTGGCAGGGACGGACCCAACTATCGGGCAAAGCTGGGCGGCCACCCGAGGTAGCTGGCACTGGCCGGAGGAACCCCCCCCCTCCCTCCTGAGCGCAGGCGGTACACCTTCCCCAGCGTGTGGTGCACCTACGGCCAGCTGCCAGCAAACACCTTGGTCCCAAACTCCCAAAGGCTCCTGCTGCACGGTTGTCATGCGGCAGGGTGTTTGAAGCTGACACCTGCCGACACCTACCCCATGCTGTATAACCACTGTGCGGTGGGGGCAGTGTAGCACCCCCTGCTGCATAGTGCGCCAAGGGAAACTGTAGCATTTTTTTTAAAAAAATTTAATTTAAGCATACTTTTTTATGAATTCTTAAAAATAGCAAATGAGCTCCACAAATTATGATTTTTTTTGTGGAGCCTCCCGACACAGTGTACTGGCTTGTGTAATGTTTTTAAAATTTTATCCATTCTGATTTTGTCTCGACAATTCATTTAAGTATACAATTTGTAGGAATTTTCGAAAAAAATTCAAAACGAATAATTTTTTTTAAAAATTACACAAGCCAGTAAACTGTGTCGGGAGGCTCCAATAAAAATTTCATAATTTTTAGAGCTCATTTGCTATATTTAAAAATTCATACAAAAATATATTTAAATATATTTTTTTAAAAAAGGGAAAAGTGAAAAAAATAAATGCCACAGTGTCCCGTCCGTGCGGCAGGGTGCTACAATGCCCTAGCATGATGGCCGTGTAGGAGGCCTCTACCGCACGGTAGCCATGCAACAAGGGGCAGATATCGGCTCTGGATGCCCTTTTGCACTATCACCATGCGACAGGACGTTATTTTTATAAATTCCGTATAAAGACAGTCATTCTTTCAAATATAGAATGAATCTGTGCAATTTCAGTCAAAAGTTCCGCAAGGCTCCTCTCTCTCTCTCCTCACCACAAGCAGCAGCAGCAGCAGCAGCCGGCGGCACGGCACAGAAAATAAGTACACCAGCTAGAGGTTCACGAGTCCTTTCCTTTACACATACTCTCTCTCGACTCAAGTCTCAACACACTGCACAGCTCATGACTTTGCGATATTTGTTCGTCTGGATATACTAATTGGGTTAGCATGGGCCACTGCAAATTAATAGCCTCTCCCTGATTTGATTGCCTGGTTTTTGCAGGCTAACCTGATCCGATCTAATAATTTTTCGGAGGGAGAGAATCTTTCAAAGCTGTAGTTTTTTACTAACTACCACTACTGAGTCAGGATGGCCCCTCCCTGATTTGATTGCCTGGTTTTTGCACGCTAACCAGATCCGATCTAATAATTTTTTCCGAGGGAGAGAATCTTTCAAAGCTGTTGTTGTTTACTGACTACCACTACTGACTAATAATTTTGTTGTTGTTTACTGACTACTGATTTGATTGCCTGTTTTTTGCACGCTAACCAGATCTGATCTAATAATTTTTTTCCGAGGGAGAGAATCTTTCAAAGCTGTTGTTGTTTACTGGCTATCACTACTGACTCCCTGACTTCTGCAGTGGCCATGCTAATCCAATTAGTATATCCAAACGAATAAATATCGCAGTCATGAGCTGTGCGGTGTTGAGACTTGAGACGAGAGTGTGTTGAGACTTGAGACGAGACAGTGTGTGTGCAAAGGAAAGGACTCGTGAAGCTCAAGTTGGTGTACTTTTTACTGTGCCGTTCCCAGTGCTGCTGCGGGTGGTTAGCAGAGAGAGAGAGAGGCGCCTCGCGTGCATGTGGCGCGTGGGCCCCGCTGCATGTGTGTTGATGCGGCCCGGGACAGCGCCGTGGACCAGGCGCACGCCGGAATTCGCTTTTGGTGCCGTCCGTCCTAGGGGAGAATGGACGAGGCGGACGAGCTGGCAGTGGGACGGACCAGTCGGGCGTGCTGGCGTCCCTGGCACGGACGGACGAGCGGCGAGATGGGGTGGCTCCGTCCCTCTCCTTGGACGGACGAGGCGTCAAAATCCGTCCATCTAGGGTCGGTGTTATGCGTTAATTTTGTAAAAACGGTAGTGAATACGCCGTTTTTGCTAATAACGCTCCAAATAATACTGTTTCAGCCAAAAAAATCATGTTTGTGCTAATAACACTCTAAACAGTGCTATTTCGGTAAAAAAAAAAATCTATAGAGATAAAGTGTACGCGAGACTTTAGCACAAGTGTACGAGAAGGCCTTGTTTTCTTCTTTCTAAAATGGCATTGTTGACAGCGTAATAACAAATTTGTTCTGCTCCCGACGCCAATAGCAAAATGTCACTACGGAGTTGCAGCCGCTCGACATGCTGCCAAGTCCGGTCCCCACGGGATCGGACCTTACTCGTTCGTACCCCAAAGGCTCGGACTCCCTCTCCTCCGTGCCCCAGGGGGCCAGAAGCCTCTTCACGCGCCACATGTGTAGTCTAACCCCTAGAGGCCATACCTAGCTCGTCCAAGTCCTGAGGGCCAGACCTACTTAGTCCGTGCCCTTGGGGCCAGACCTAGCTCGTTCGTACCATGGGCATGGGACCTACATGTCCTCCACCGTTGGTGCAAATTAGTCAATGTGGGCTCCACTTCAACACGCTGGAGAAAGAAAAGTCAAATTAATCTTGTAACATTTGCACCATCGTGCAAAGTAAAGTCTCTGATTGCACCATAGTGAAAAGTAAAGTCTTTCTCTAGCGTGTTGAAGTGGAGCCCACATTAACTAATTTGCACCATCGGCAGAGGACTGTGCCCAGGGGCACTTCACTCGGCAAGACAGTGCCCTGGGCAGGTCCGCCGCGGAGGCCTAGACTTGGCGACGTGTCAAGCAGCGATAGATTTGTAGTGCTATTTTTGCTATTTGCGTCGAAAGTAGACTAGATTTGTTATTATGGTCGTCAACAATGCCATTTTAGCTTAAAAAAACTCCAAGCTGCAGGGGATCCGGGTAGCACATGGACTTTGGTGCACCAACTTCACGTGATCATGTCATACGCCGACTCCACGTGGACCCACCTTCGGTTCTTTTGAGAACACTAGAAAACCAAATCCGAGAATTATTTTCCACGAGCCAGCTCGGCTCGTTAAGGATTTGGCTCGAACTGACGTCATAAATGAGCCGAGCCGAGCTGGCATTTCTGCTCGTTAAGATCGTTACCTTAACGAGCTGAGTTCGAGCTAGCTCGCGAGCAACTCGTTAAGATCGTTTAGCTCGTTTATATTAGAACCCAACCCAACAAGCCTAATAGCCTAACTAGAAAAGGCCCAATCTAAGCCTACCAGCTCAGCCCAGCAAGCCACAACGCTATCATGTCCACATAGCGTCCGGCCTCCACCCGGCGCCCTCTCCTTCCGCGTTTGGCCCGACGCCCTCCCGGGGTCCTGAGCCAAACAAGCCAACTCGCGAGTTCATAACAAGTCGAGCCGAGCAGACATTTTTGCTCGTTTGCTTAACGAGCCGAGCTCGGTTTCTTAACGAGCTTGACCAAGTCAAGCCGAGGTTATGCACCCCTAGTTGGGAATTGAGAGATCGATAAACTCCACTTGGTGTTCGAGTGGAGTGCGCGTGTGATTGAGCAAATTAAAGGGTTGCAAGTTCATGTATTGGTATCGGGTGAGTAGTTACGATTGGGCAAGTCTCTCATGCAAGTTATCTTTGATCATTCTTTGAGAAGATCGGACATCCTACGTATCATTTTGTTATCAGAGCTCCGTTGATTCGGTAGGATCTTTATCTAGCTATCTAAATTTTGTTTAGTCCTGTAATCTAGAAAATTGTATCACAAAAAATATAATCATATGCCTGGACCTAGTGCTGGCCAAATGGGCGACTCGGCACGCAAGACGAGCACGATGGGCACGACTTGTCAACCACGTCTTGGGGAGGCGACCAGTGCTGACCCGTCGATCGTTAAGTGCCGTCTTGCAGTGCACGAGCCCGTTAGGCCCCAAAAAATCCAAAAACAATTAGAAAAATGTGTAGAATTCAGAAATAGATATAAAAATTGAAAAAAAATGAGACAATCATATTGAAAATGTAATAAAGAGCTTTATTAATGTCCAACTAGCTACCTTGTTAAAACTCGTGCCAAGTAAAAACTCAAAATAAGAAAACATTGGCAGAGGAAAAAGAGTACAGTATATAGCTCTACATACATAATACATTCTTGTTCTACGTGTCGGTGTCATTGTCTAAATACAGATTTTCGAACAACTCCGACAACTCTGGATTTTCCACAGAGTGTTGTGTTCGTGAATCAGCTTATTCACAGTCCTTCATAGTTAGAAGTATCTCCACCATCTCACTTGTGAGACTTGTTCTTCTCTCCTCCAATATTCTTCCAGAAAGACTGAAAGCAGACTCGGAGGAAACCATCAAGATAAGAACAGTTAAGATATCACGTGCAAGTATAGATAGCACGAGATATGTTAACTTATGGGCTTGCCACTATTGCAAAATTTTGAAGCCTTCTGAGTTGAAATCCACTGTATTGCTATCCAGATAGGTGGATAGTTCCCCACTCCTTGTGGGTTTTGACTAAGTAGGCATCGGTGTAGAAGAAGAAGACCTGGACCTAGAGGAAGAGCCACTGAAGATCTTGCCCCACATAATTGTCTTACTACTTGAGACAGGGGCTACTGGAGGTCGTTGCGAGCGGACTCTCCGGAACTTATTTTCATATCTTTGGTAAACCTCGTATAACCGAGAACGAACGTCTGCAAAATAGTTAGTATAGTCTAGCCCTATAGCATCACTAAGAAGATCAAGTACACTACCAAATTCATCCATTTTACCTCTAGGATCTAAAAGAAATGCAAATGCATATATGTAAGTGATTTCTCTCCAATATTTAAAGTATTTAGTTTTCATAGCAACAATAGCCTCACATCAAACTAAATCATTTTCGTACATTTTCAATTGAGTAGCAATCTGTAAAATACTATGCACAATGATAGGAGATGTTGGATAGTAGACAGCGGATAAAGCAATAGTGGCCTCATAAAAAATTTCTAAAAACTGCAATATCTTCTCAGCAACGAACCAATGTTGCTCAGGCAATAGTATACTACTGTTAGTGCTCTGATAGTGCGTTTGAATAAAAACAGAAAAAGTGCTCTTATATGGTATAAGACTCTTAAGCATCAGGTAAGTAGAGTTCCATCTTACCTCTATGTCCAAACCGAGCTTTCTTGGACGTACACCCTGAAGAATCTAGACCCACCATTATGAGTTAATATAGTATTTTGGTAATATAATGATAATCGTCATGTGGACTAACACTTTCCATGAGTTGGTGAAACAGGTTGAGTCCCATGATGATGAAGACTTTGGGTGACATCGTGAGTTGATTATCATCAAGTCAAGATCTGGTGTGAAGGATATCATCATGTGTTGATGAGCATCAAGACAAGATCTCGAAGTAAAGAAAATCATCATGTGTTGATGATATTCAAGACAAGATCCCGAAGTGAAGAAGATCATTATGCGTTGATAATATTCAAGACAAGATCCTGGAGTGAAGAAGATCATCATGTGTTGATGATATTCAAATCAAGAACTTGGAGTGAAGATGCTTGTCATCAAGTGATCACTACAAGATGGATGCTCAAGGCAAAGGTATGACTAGCATAGACTAAGGATGTGCTCCTAATCTTTTACCAGTCTTGGTGGTTGGTTGGAAAACCGGATTGCTAGTATAGGTTACCGTACTATTAAGAGAGGTCTTGTCTTGTAGCTTGAGTCTCATCATGTGTTGTTAGCTCAATCCCGCTTGCTCTAGCTCTTCTAGGCATAATGCTATTGTTTGCGAATATGTTTTATAAATAGTTGAGGCTCATGCATAATTCTTGTAGTATGTGATTTTAGTTTGCAAATGGTTTAAGTCCATGTATCAATTTCAGTATAGGTTACCGTACTATTAAGAGAGGTCTTGTCTTGTAGCTTGAGTCTCATCATGTGTTGTTAGCTCAATCCCGCTTGCTCTAGCTCTTCTAGGCATGATGCTATTGTTTGCGAATATGTTTTGCAAATAGTTGAGGCTCGTGCATAATTCTTGTAGCATGTGACTTTAGTTTGCAAATGTGTTTTGCAAATGGTTTAAGTCCATGTATCAATTTCCTTGTGGCATGATTCTAAAAGATGGCAAATGTGTTTTGCACCCTATTGAGAATCATGTTCTCATACCTTGTTTGCATCTCGTATCTTTTGCAAATGTGTTTTGTAAAATTGAGTTAAAGCGATTTGCAAAAATTAGCTTTTGTTTCCTGGGCCGGACTGACCGCAGTAGGAGCCTTGGACTGACCGGAACCCCAGTCTGGGTTGGGTGGTCAGGTTTTTGTAGAGAGTCTCCTTTCTCTGTCTTGGTATCTAGACTGACCGCAGTTGGAGGGCCAGACTGACCAGACCTCCGAGTCATGTGACCTAGTCAGTTTTTTCAAAGAAGGTTGTTTTTGGGTCTTGCTTCCTAATTCTCCTTGCTGGACTAATCGCCGTGCTTTCACCGGTCAGATCGGAACCCCGGACTGACCGGCGCGGTCAGCTTTTTCCAGTAGCATGAGACTATAATTTGTAAATATGTTTTGCAAATGGTTGAAGTCCGTGCACCTACTCTTTATGGCATAATACTAAATTTTGCAAATATGTTTTGTAAACTATTGAAGTTTATGCATCATTCCTTGGCATGGTCTAAGATTGCTCGTTGCTCTTTTCTTGGACTTAGGCTATGTGTTGGCTCTTTGGAGTTGTGCTTCTTGATTTTATTAAATATGTTTGAGATCAATCAAGCAGATTGGTTGTGTATCCCTCTTAATAAACTTTCTATAGAGCCGAAGATCACTCAATTTTGACATCGGAGTCAAAAGTTATGACCGTTTTTTCCAAGTGTTGCCTGTGCTGAAATTTAGGCCCGGATTGACCAGAAGTCCGATTAGACCCGAACCTATGAGGGCGGACTGACAGGGAATTATCTATAACTACCTTACCTCCTCTCCTCTCGGCCTCCTCTCCTCTCGGCTCCCCTTCGCCCGCCTCCCTCCGCGCCACCTGCCCTCTTCCTCTCCTCCCTCAGCGCCGGCGCCACACCGCGCCTCACCTCCTCCTTCTCCCACCACGCCAAGTGCCTTAGCCACCCCGATCCTCTCTGCGCTCCTCTCCCTCGGTGGTGGGCGGATGGGCCGTCTTGGCTCATTGGGCTCGTGCCATGCCGGACCAGCCCGACCTTTATTCGTGCCATCTTGGGCCGCCACCATGCGTTGTAGTGGCGCCTAAGCACGACATCGACCAACGTCTTTGGTTTCAGCATGGCCCATGAACAGTTTGGGCTATGCCCTGCCTAAGCCGAGCCAACAGTGCCGTGTCATGGGCCGACACAGCCCATTTGGCCAACTCTACCTAGACCTTTGTGCTTAGATTTGTTTTTAGTTTTGCATTATCAAGTTTTAATCATTTGTTAAATTTGTCATTAGTTGCTGTGTATTTTTGTTTCCATCGCATCTGGTCCTTGTCCATCATATTGCATCTGTTTCCCTCCGTGTTTGCATCTAGCTCAAAAAAAATCTGATGCCGCTTATATCTTTTCCGCTGCCACTCACATCGCGTTCCGTGCTGTCACATATGTTCCGCTATAGAGAATCCAACCATCGCCACCACAGAATTCTATGTCACTACTTTTTGACTCAGAAATCCCTAAAAATCAATTTTTTATCATTTAATCCTTTTTTAATAATATTTTAAAGTTATCCCCTCACTAACTTTATTTTCAATTCTGACCCTTTGGTCATGCCATGATGCGTGGCGTCGGAGAACATGCTGTCAGGCCATTGTCCTCGTCCGCGCGTCATGTTAGTGTGGAGTGCTTGCGTGGCCGTTGTCATGCCATTCTTCAGGGCATGACAAGCCTACCTTGTCACGCCACTAGAGTTGGCGTGACAGTGCTGGCTATTTTTTTTAAGGTATTCCCAAATGAAGAAATCTTACGATTGTTGCATAAGATACGTGGACCATTTGGTAGGAAAGATGAAATTTTGATGCACAAGTTCACTATTTCATGTGGCCATGTACATCATTCTTAGCATTTGATTTTGCACGGAAATCTGTTCCAGAAATTGTAAGTCTGATTTGAGATAGCAAGAATTGAACGGTGCTAAATGAATGCACAATCTTAGGCAGTAGATCTTATTTTGAACATGCGATGTTGTTAGTTTTAATGAATAGATGGATGAATAGGCAGGCACATCCCATCCTATTGCAATGATAGGTGGTGCTTGTCGTCACTTAGGTATCGAAGACCATTTAGTGTCTACTTCCAGAATACACCTTTTGGACCTTTATTTTTATGTTGTTCACTGTCTTGCTACGCTAAGAATTGAATGCAAAAAGAGAACGAGATTTGAAGCTGGCTTTACAACGCAGTTGCGAATTTAAATAGACTTTATAATAAAGTTGAAAATTACACGGCGCACATGGTTTGGTTACGTGCATAAGGAATGATATCATGCACGATGCAACAAACCGAAATACACCTACGATACATATGCGCCTTTTTGGAATGGAAATAGAGTCTATTGGAACAAAGATCATTAGTTTTGGTGGCCTATCACTCTCTTCCCCTTGTCTCCTTGCTTCCCGCGGTGGGGGCGGCCTGTCTCGAAGTCATCCATGTCCCGCGAGACGGGTTGGATGTTTGAATGTTGTTAGGATAACACAACATCGGGCCAAATTAATAATTATGATGCATATTGAACATGTCGGTACCTCTTCGATCTGGAGTGCGCTTGGACAACGGGGAGCGCTAGTATGGCTGACGGTCTCACTTGCAAGAGCCTTCCCCTTGTCCACCGCCCTCTTGGCCCTATCGTACTCATCTGCTTTCTTGGCCTAGTCCGATGCCTTTTCAGTTGGGTCGGGGTCGGGTACGTAAGGTGTCTAGCGCTTGAAGGTCTCGGCTCGCATCGCTTAGTTCAACATGTATTTCTGCTGGATGAACGCCCTATCGTACATCTCTGGGCCATCGATCCATTGGAAGAAGTTGCATTGCATCTCCGACTGCCATTATGCGTGGGTGTACTTAGAGATTTGTGGAATGGAATGTATGTTGTGAAAAATCTTTGTGTGTGCAAGATACGCTTACAAGGTGGTGGCTGCACGTGTAGTACGCCCGAGTGGTCGTCGGTAGGTGTGTGGACTGGAAGATCTTTGCCGGTTCTTCACACACACATTATGGGTGTGGGAACTCCGGTGGTACCGACGCATCCTTCATATAATTATCCGGGTAGGGTTTAGCCCTCTCAGCAAGCCACTTGCGCTTCCATATTATCCTCATGTAGAAGCTCGCTGAGTCCTCCATCTCCTTCCTCTCAGTTGTGTAAATGAAACTTTGGTGTAGTGTTGGGTGTGGTTGTGTAGTGTTATCCCCCAGATCTCTTCCACCTCTTTTTATAAGCGGATAGGGTGTAATGCTCATGGTGGAGGGAGAACCCACAATAAACTGATGCATGGAGTGTGTTCAATTCTGAAATGGTAACGTTGCAGTATGTTGTTACTTCCGTCTGAAAAGGAAGCGTGGGACAGTTTGGTCATTTATGTCTGACTAGTTTGAGTCTAAGTGTATTGTCTTTTCAGTCTTAAAAGCTTGCGAGGCAGAGTGTTGTTATGTCCCTCTGAAAAGTTTGCGCTGCAGTGTCTATTCTTTTTGATCTAAAAAGCTGACGAGGTAGAGTGTTGTCGTGTCCCTCTGAAAAGTTTGCGTGGTAGAGTGTGGTCTTATCGGTCTGTAAAGCTGGCGATGTTGAATGTTGTCATGTCGATCTGAAAAGCTAGCGGCACGGTGTGGTTATGTCCATATGAGTAGCCTGTGCGACAGAGTATTGTCTTGTCGGTTTGAAAAGCGGGTGAGGGAGTGTTGTGTTTTTTAGGGTGGGTCCTATGACGCCATTGCCCATGGCGTGACAGTAGTTTGTCATGTCATGGGCACTGGCGTGACATAACCGTGCTGCCATGCTAGTGCGTGGGCAACTCCAGAGGTGTTGCAAGCCAGGTCCCCGCTTCTAGTGCTAAGTTGTAACATCCCAATTTTTTGAGCTTTAAAAATCCTTTGAATAGTTAGTAGGGAGAAAATTCATCATTTGGATTTATTTGAATTTAATTTAAAAGCTTAAACATGGACTTTGGATATCCCCACATGTCAGTGTCCCCTCTCTCCTTCCGCGCGCATCCGTGCCGGACCCACCTGTCCGTCTCACGCATATCTTTGGTCATGCATCTCCGTCCTAGCTTTGCCGTTGACTGGTTGACCCGCTTTGCCACGTCGTCATCGCGGACTCCTTCCTCCTTCCTTTTCCGCGCCGCCACGAGAATCTCCTCGCCGTATCCGTTCCGGACTCCCCTGGCCGTCGTGTATAAAAGGGAGGGTAACCCTGGACCTCCGTGTCCCATACCTAGCCACCAAAGTCCGAGCGCGTAACCCTAGCAGCCGGAGGAAGCTTCGAAAGCAATTTCGCTGCCGCAACTCCGGCGAGCCCTTTCTCCGCTGTCAGTGCCGCTCGAGCTCCATCGTTGCCGTCGTCGGCATCGCACGGAGCTGCGCTACCTTGTGGTCGCCTTCATTCCGCCGGAGCACCGCCGGAGGACAGATCCCGTCAAGCCCGAATTGCAACCTCCGCCTAAACCTCACCAACGACTGCCACAATTGTCCGCGACCACCCGTGAGCACACCACCGAGTCCTCCTTCGCATCCTCTACCTCCTGGTACCATCCACCGCCGACGAGCCGCCGCCGTTCACCGGATACCATTGGAACTCGAGCGCCGCCGCTTCGCCATTGTCCACGTCCGCAGCCAGCTTAGCCTCCTTGCGTGCGTGTCAGCCAGGTGTCACCCAATCAGCTGCCTCATCAGCGCTGATGCGGCAACCCAGATCCAAAGCCCTAGATCGGTTCAGTGTACTTGGTTCACCGTGAACCGTGTGACTGACATGTGGGTCCCACATGTCAGTTATTCTTTTATTTCTTTTATTTCCAGAAAATCCTTTGTTGACGTCAGCGTTGCGCAATAATCCGATTTTTCCTTTGGAAAATAATTCGGAAATTTGGGTTAATTCCAAATTAATGTTTTTCTTTAGATTCAAACTTCCAAAGCCCATATCTTTTGCATCCGAACTCCGATTGAGCCCATTCAAATTTCTAAATTCAAGATCTATTTATCTGAGAATTTTATTTAATTTTTGGAGTTGGTTTTGCCTCTATTATTTATTTGTTTTGTTTATTTGCTTCGTTTGCGAGTAGACGTCGATACTTCGGAAAGATTTGAAGAAGAAGGAGTGCCTCAAGAGCAAGATCAGTACCTAGACCTATTTCATGGCAAGTTATACCTTTGATCATATTGAACCCAGTTTTCAAAATACTTTGATTCAAATTATTGCATTTACTTTAAGGATTTATTTAAATGCTTTTGGGTGTAGTTATTAATCCAATTTGTTATATCCACACTTGTCTATTGTTATGTCATAATCTTTTGTCACCATAGATTGGTTCCTTTATTAGTTGGTATTATCGTAGTACCAACGTGGGTTGGTTAGATACGATTAGTCTGCTTAGCTATGCTACGAGTCATCATTTCATGTAAGTTGCAATTATAAACTTGACTAAGTGATTATGGAACTATGTGATAAAACTATGTGTACTATGTGCTATTACTCGTTGATGGCATGTGTTGCACTTAACCAACAGGGTGGGAAATGATTTAGACGGAGGCAAGTGGTACTGTGTGCTTTGGTGAAGCTGTGTGCATGAGATTAATACACTGTGTGCATAGGGTTTTGTAGCTAGAAATTGGAAGTCTTGCCTTGGTTAATTAAGAACTTAACTTTATGCGCCATTGAACTGAGCCTTACTGTACGACCACATGCCTGATCGGACAGGCCTAACTTAGTAAGTTATGGATTCTTGACATTGATTACTCAGGTAGTAGGTTAGGCTGTGTTGCATGGGTGGGGGTGTGTTCTACCAAGTAGTCACATCACGGGGCAGTTCGCCGTGTCCCTGTCCAACGGTATGTGTTATGCCAAAGTATTGTGTTTGGGTTGGTATGACGTCAAAGCACACTGGGAGTATCAATACTTGAGATGAAGTTTCTGAAACGTTTTGTTATGATTAGTGCTAGCTACACTAGTTGTATCGTGTGGGTAAAGTGTACAAACTCTATAGAGTGTTAAATCAATCTATTTGAATAGCTGCGTCCGCGGTTATGGACATGCTCGGGGATTTCACACGAGGGGTAGATTTTCATAAAACTTTGGGAAGGGAGCTGTGTGATCTAAGTCATATGGCTGTGTGAATAACTTGTTTAGGCTATGCGTCTTTGTGGAATCAAACTGTTAAATTAATATTGGTATTTGTTTTACTTTATGTTTCAATCTATTATTCATATTCAAATTGCAAATGTTGCATTTCTGCAAATGAACCACAGAAGCCATTCCTTTGGAATAAGCCATCATGTATAATTGCATTCTGTGGTATGATTTGCGAGTATGGTTGTGTACTCATGCTTAGTATAATCAATCAACAGAAGTGGAGGAGTCATCGCCTGCTTTCGAGGAGGAGTTCTACGAAGGTGCCTGATCGTTAGGTTCTTGATCCCTGTCGGTTGCCTGTGGCGAATTGATGGGATTCCGCTAAAGTTATCTGTTCTGCTGCTATTTAATTCTCTGTTAGCCCTGCGTGGCTTAATAAGTGTAAACTCAACCATAAGGTCAAAACCATTATTTGTTAATCAAATTACTCGTTTATGCTATTAATCATCTTGTGTGGATCGATATTCATCTATGTTGACACTGTGTGCACTAGCGTGATCCTGGACTAGTGCATTATACACAGAGGGTCCAGAATTGTATTTTTGGGTCCCGACAGATGTGGTATTAGAGCCAGGTTGATTGTAGGTCTTGAACTTAGTTAGATCGACCGTCTTAGAGTGTCCAAATTATTTTCTAAAGCAAAAATTAACTTGTAAGATTAATTGAACTGCTTAACTCCTCTCTTGTCTTTCTTGACTCAACTATTGCTGGAATCTTTTTCTCTCCCCGCTATTTTAATTTGGTTCTTACCCTCTTGTCTATCTTAACAGATGCCTCATCGTCAGATCTACGGTGAGCGCAAGGGAGGACTTGCCACAGAGCTTTGGAAGCTGCTACAAGTGCTAGGAGGCTTCGATTGTCCAATGTACCGTGGCATCCATTGGGTGGTGAACGGCCGAGATCGTCGAGTGATCTGCCGTTTGACTATCTACGCGAGGAGGGACACCAAAGCCAGCCAACCTTTGAACATCTCCGTCAGAAGGATCAACTTCACAGAAGGAGTCCAGGAGTCGTCACGCCTTGCCATCCTCAGGATCTGCAACATCTACGCGCATGAGCATCGAGATACCGTCTTCCGCTACCATCCCAGAGTTGCAGCTGTGGATCTACCAGCGCGTTACCCATCTACGAATGGAGAAGGCAATGCTACAGTGGTGCACCTTGCCCAGTTCGCAGCTGCTCAGGAGGAGTCACTGGAGACAGTTGCCACAGAGCTGGAGTGCGTCTATGAGACCTTGGAGAGAGTAGAAGAAAGGATCGCCGTGCTGGAAGAAGCTCTCTACGGTCAACATGAGCTAGAGGAAGAACAAGAAGAGGAAGATCTTGAAGAGCCAAAAGAACCAGAGGAGGATCCTGAAGAAGATCCCAAAGAAGATCCAGAAGAAGGCCCAGAAGAGCCAGCAGAGCCTGTAGAGCCGGAGGAGCCAGTTGTGCTTGCACCAAGGATGCCTATTCCTGTTGCACCAGTCCCGGGCATCAGGATCAGTTTGCGAGGATGCCAGTTCACTTCCAGGTCTACAGCAGGCAGGAGCACCGCCGTGGTTGTGGAGGCTACCTTAGCGACTGAGTTCGCTAAAGTTTAAGTTCAGTTAGGCTTAGCTAGTTTAAGATTGGGAGAGTCGCTCTTTAGGCGGTAGATTGTGTGATTAGGTTCGTCTTATTTTCTTGTGTGCGAGTATGAGCTATAAAGGCCCCTTAGGCATTTGTTGCATCCATGCTAAGACCCTATTAATAAAGTATTTTAGTTTGTTTTCTTAAAGCTATGTTTGTTGGGTTTAATCTACCCCCTTGACTAGTTCTTAACTCATCTTGTGCTTACTATCTTATCTAACCAATAGAGCTTCACCAGATGGTTCAGACTCATCATACTGCTGCAAGTGGATCTGGAACTCAGGAATCAGAAGAAAATGAACAGACCCCCACAAGAGCAGTACCACCACAAACACCCCTAATTGACTTGAAGAATTTTGGAGCTTTCATGGCAGCACAGACACAAATGATGTACACCATGATGAATCAACTTTAGAATATGAGCAAACAGAACAGCAACAACAATCATCACAGTGGAGCCCCAGTCGCTCACGGACACCATGGACCATCCAAACTTGCGAATTCATAAGGACTCGTCCACCAACCTTTTTTGGACATGTCTCACCAGTTGAGGCTGATGATTGGCTTCGAGTTATTGAGTGGAAGCTGCTGATCACTCAATGCAACGACCATAAGAAGGTCCTGTACGCCACTCACCAGATGGAAGGCATAGCTGCCGAATGGTGGGAGAACTTTTGTGCAGTGCATGAGACGCCACAAAATGTTACTTGGGAAGAGTTTTCCACAGCCTTCTGTCAGTACCATGTGCCGGTAGGGATAATCGATCTGAAGAAGGATGAGTTTCGCGTCTCAAGCAAGGGGCTATGTCAGTGACTGACTATCTCAATAAGTTTTCTCAACTAGCTCGCTATGCTGCAGAGGATGTCGCCACCGATAAGGCTCGCCAGAGTCGCTTCTTAAAAGGATTGAACACTGGGCCGCAAGTTAGTCTGCTTGCCCACACTTTCCCAGATTTCCAAGAATTGGTTAACAAGGTGTTAGTTCTTGAAGACAAGCATAAAGAACTGGAAAACAATCGCAAACGCAGGATGGCACTGTAAGAAAGTCACCAGTCATAGTAGAGAGCAAGAATGGTTCTGCAACAATTCAATCGTTCTCCGCCACAGAATTCTTTCAGGACACTTGCACCAACATCAGCACCTCGCCCAGTTGCTCAGAACTTTCGCAACCCTGCACCAGCCAAACCCAATCCATGGAACACCCAGCAGAATGTGCAAAGAGTTTGTTATTCTTGCCGTCAGCCAGGCCACTTCGCCAATCAGTGCCCGCAGAAGGGATCAATCACTCCAGTACGCTTCAATCTTGGAGCTACACCTGCCAAGACACCAGCACAGAGCAATCAAGGAGTTTCTCAAGCTACTAGCCAACCAGGAGGAGCACCTCAGTCTGTGGTCAGAGGTCGTGTCAAGCACGTCACTCTAGAAGGAGCTCAGGAAGCACCGGACGTCGTCTTGGGTAAGTTTCGTAAACTCAAGACTGCATCGCTTTTGTTTGATTCTGGAGCTTCGCATTCGTTTGTTTCTGGAGTTTTTGCAACTAAGAATAACTTGGAAGTTATGCGCCTTAAGCATACTCTGTTAGTCCAGTCGTCTGGAGTAGAGCTAAGTTCTAAAGTGGGTTGTTTAGGAGCTAAGTTACTCATAGCTGGAGTTGAGTTTCTAGCCAACCTTATTGTTCTAGATACCCAGACCTTAGATGTCATTCTTGGCATGGATTGGTTATCAAAGCACAAGGCTGTGCTAGATTGTGTCCGAAGAGCCGTAACATTCGAGGATACCAAAGGAAGCAAGGTATAGTTTCTAGCTACCTCAGTGCGTGATGGACATCTGTTAGTCAATAGCCTAAAGACAGTAGCTTTGGAAGATGTGCCTATTGTCAGAGAATATCCAGATGTATTTCCGGAAGAATTACCAGGAATGCCACCAGACCGTGACATCGAGTTTGTCATCGATCTAGTGCCAGGAACAACATCGATTTCCAAGAGACCCTATCGGATGCCAACAGATGAGTTAGTAGAAATGAAGAAGCAAATAGAAGAACTTCTGGAGAAAAGTTTTGTGAGACCTAGTTTGTCACCATGGGGAGCACTAGTTTTGTCATCGATCTCTCAATGAAGTCATCATCAAGAACAAGTATCCATTACCTCGAATCGATGATTTGTTTGATCAAATGAAAGGAGCCGGAGTGTTCTCAAAGATCGACCTACGATTAGGTTACCATCAGTTGAAGATTTGTCCTAAGGATATACCTAAGACCGCTTTCTCAACGCGGTACGGATATTATGAGTTCTTAGTCATGTCCTTTGGTCTGACTAATGCCCCTGCCTATTTCATGAACATGATGAATAAAGTATTGATGGAATATTTGGACAAGTTTGTAGTTGTGTTCAATGATGATATTTTGGTTTACTCCAAGTCAGAAGAAAAACATGCTGAACACCTGAGGTTAATCCTAGAAAGATTCAGAGAGCATCAGTTGTATGCTAAGTTTAGTAAGTGTGATTTTCGAAAAAAGGAAGTGCATTTCCTTGGTCACGTGATGACAGCCGAGGGAGTAGCAGTTGACCCCGGTAAAGTTAAAGCAGTATTGCATTGGGAACAGCTCAAGACTGTCACTCAGATTCGCAGTTTCTTGGGAATGGTAGGATATTATCGCCGTTTCATCAAAGGATTCTCAACGATTGCTAAGCCCCTTACACAGTTGTTGAAGAAGGAGAAAAAGTTCACTTGGACCCTAGCTTGTGAAGAAAGTTTTCAGGAATTGAAGAACCATTTGACTTCAACACTAGTGCTAATTCTGCCAGATATTCGCAAAGATTTTGATATCTATTGTGATGCTTAGCATCAAGGATTATGATGTATCTTGATGCAAGAAGGAAGAGCTGTTGCTTATGCCTCCAGGCACTTAAGGCCTCATGAAGAGAATTATCCTACCCATGATCTGGAACTAGCTGCCATAGTGCATGCCTTAAAAATTTAGCGTTATTACCTCATCGTTAATCGCTGTGAAGTTTATACAGATCATAAAGAGCCTGAAGTACATTTTCACTCAGTCTGACTTGAACATGAGATAGAGAAGATGGTTAGAGTTAGTAAAGGATTATAATCTTGGAATCCATTACCATCCGAATAAAGCCAACATAGTTGCGGATGCTTTAAGCCGTAAGAGTTACTACATTGCTTTGGAAGTGAAAGAGGTTTGTTCAGAACTTCAAGAGGAATTTCAGAAACTGAACTAGAAGTTGTATCTAAAGGAATTGTAGCCAGTCTAGAAGTACAGTCCACTTTGGAGAAGCAAATTCGTGAAGCTCAACCAAAGGATCCTGTATTTTCAGACATCAAGCTCAAAATGGAAGAAGGAAAGTTCAAAGACTTCACCAAAGATGATCAAGGTATACTGTGGATCAATGAACTTATCTGCGTACCAGATGTTGATGGTTTGAGACAGCTAATCTTGAAGGAAGCCCATGACTCAGAGTATTCGATTCACCTTGGCAGTACTAAAATGTTTCAGGATATTAAGAATAAGTTTTAGTGGCCAAATTTGAAGCGAGAAGTCGCAGAGTTCGTTGCCTTGTGTGACGTGTGTCAGAAAGTAAAAGTAGAACATCAGAGACCAGCAGGTCTGTTGCAATCTCTGAAGATTCTAGAGTGGAAATGGGAAGAGATCGAAATGAATTTCATTACCGGTTTACCTAGGACTCAATCGGGTTACGATTCGATTTGGGTAATAGTGGATCATTTGACCAAAGTTGCCCATTTCTTGCCAGTTAAAACAACTTACTCAGGAGATCGCCTTGCAGAGCTATACATGTCAAGAATTATCTATTTGCATGGTGCACCTGAGAAGATAGTGTCAGATCGAGGATCTCAGTTCACCCCTCGTTTTTGGCAGAGTTTGCATGAAGCCTTAGGGACTCATCTGAATTTCAGTACTGCTTATCATCCTCAGACAGATGGACAGACTGAAAGAGTTAATCAAATATTGAAAGATATGTTGAGAGCCCGTGCCTTAGCTAATGCTACCAGTTGGGACAAGAGTTTGCCGTGTGCCGAATTCTCGTACAACAACAGTTATCAAACCAGTCTGCAAATGTCACCGTTTGAAGTTTTGTATGGCCGTGCCTGCAGAACCCCGTTGAATTGGTCAGAAACAACATAACTTTTTGTTTTTGAGCCAGATATTATTCAAGAAGTAGAAGAACAAGTGTCTATGATCAGAGAAAGGTTAAAGATAGCTCAGTCGAGGCAAAAGAGTTATGCTGATAACCGTCATCATGATCTCTGCTTTGAACCAAAAGATTATGTTTATCCTCGAGTTACTCTACTCAGAGGTGTAAAAAGGTTTCATGCCAAAAGGAAGCTTACCCCTCGGTATGTTGGTCCGTTCAAGATTTTGGATCGCCGTGGGGAAGTAGCTCATCAGTTGGAGCTGCCGCAGTCGCTAGCAGGAATGCATGATGTCGTCCATGTCTCTCAGCTGAAAAAGTATCTTCGTGTGCCAAAAAAACAAGCCCCGTTGGAATCAATTGAGCTAAAAGAAGATCTCACTTACAAAGAGCAGCCGGTCAAGATTTTGGATGTCACAGAGCATCGTACCAAAGCAAGACCGTTCGTTTTTGCAAAGTTCAGTGGAGCAACAACTCAGAAGGAGAAGCAACGTGGGAGCGTGAAGAAGAGCTGAAAGCCGAGTTCCCTAGCCTTTTCTCTAGCTAGCCTGAATCTCAGGGTCGAGATTCCTTTGCGAGGGGGGGGGTGGAGGTTTGTAACATCCTAATTTTCTGAGCTTTAAAAATCCTTTGAATAGTTAGTAGGGAGAAAATTCACCATTTGGATTTATTTGAATTTAATTTAAAAGTTTAAACATGGACTTTGGATATCAAAACAATTTAATATGATTAAAGTCAACATCAACAATGGTCAAAACTATTTTATTTGGATTACATGTGCTTGGATATATTTCCTAGAATTTTTCCAAGTTCATTTGCTATTTTCTATTGCCATTTGGAATTTCTGCTATTTTGTAAAATAGAAAAGGTAATAAAAATCTCGAAATAGTCCTTACGCTAAAACCCATTCCTTATTTCAGTTCGGCCCAACACTGTGTGGTCCGGCGCTCCAACGCTCGTGCCCACTCCACTGACATGTGGTCCCCACATGTCAATGTCCCCCCTCTCCTTCCGCGCGCATCCGTGCCGGACCCACCTATCCGTCTCACGCGTGTCTTTGGTCACACATCTCCGTCCTAGCTTTGCCGCTGACTGGTGGACCCGCTATGCCACGTCGTCATCGCAGACTCCTTCCTCCTTCCTTTTCCGCGCCACCGCGAGAATCTCTTCGCCGTATCTGTTCTGGACTCCCTTGGTCACCGTGTATAAAAGGGAGGGTACCCCTGGACCTCCGCGTCCCATACCTAGCCGCCAAAGCCCGAGCGCGTAACCCTAGCAGCTGATGGAAGCTTCGAAAGAAATTTCGCCGCCGCAACTCCGACAAGCCCTTGCTCCGCCGTCAATGCCGCTCGAGCTCCATCGTCGCCATCGTCGGCATCGCACGGAGCTGCACTACCTCGTGGTTGCCTTCGTTCCACCGGAGCACCGCCGGAGGACAGATCCCGTCAAGCCCGAACCGCAACCTCCGCCTAAACCTCACCGTCGATTGCCACAATCGTCCATGATCACCCGTGAGCACACCACCAAGTCCTCCTTCGCATCCTCTACCTCATGGAACCATCCACCGCCGACGAGCCGCCGCCGTTCGCCGGATACCATTAGAACCTGAGCGCCACCACCTCGCCGTTGTCCACGTCGCGGCCTCGGCCTCGACGCGTCGCGTGTCGGCCAGTGTTGCCCAATCACCGCTTCGTTAAGCGACACGGACCAGATCCAAAGCCCTAGATCGGTTCGGTGGACTTGGTTCACCGTGAACCGTGTGACTGACATGTGGGTCCCACATGTCAGTTATTCTTTTATTTCTTTTATTTCTGGAAAATCCTTCGCTGACATCAGCGTTGCGCAATAATCCAAATTTTTCCTTTGGAAAATAATTCGGAAATTTGGGTTAATTAAAAATTAAGGTTTTTCTTTAGATTCAAACTTCCAAAGCCCATATCTTTTGCATCCGAACTCCGATTGTGCCCATTCAAATTTATAAATTCATCTAAATTAAAGATCTATTTATCTAAGATTTTTATTTAATTTTTGGAGTTTGTTTTATCTCTGTTATTTATTTGTTTTGTTTATTTGCTTCGTTTGCGAGTAGACGTCGATACTTCGGGAAGATTTGAAGAAGGAGTGCCTCAAGAGCAAGATCAGTACCTAGACCTATTTCAAGGCAAGTTATACCTTTGATCATATTGAACCCAGTTTTCAAAATACTTTGATTCAAATTATTGCATTTACTTTAAGCATTTATTTAAATGCTTTTGGGTGTAGTTATTAATCCAATTTGTTATATCCACACTTGTCTATTATTATGTCATAATCTTTTGTCACCCTAGATTGGTTCCTTTATTAGTTGGTATTAGCGTAGCACCAACGTGGGTTGGTTAGATACGATTAGTCTGCTTAGCCATGCTACGAGTCATCATTTCATGTAAGTTATAATTATAAACTTGACTAAGTGATTATAGAACAATGTGATAAAACTGTGTGTACTATGTGCTATTACTCATTGATGGCATGTGTTGCACTTAACCAACCGGGTGGGAAAGGATTTAGACAGAGGCAAGTGGTACTGTGTGCTTTGGTGGAGCTGTGTGCATGGGATTAATACACTGTGTGCATAGGGTTTTGTAGCTAGAAATTGGAAGTCTTGCCTTGGTCAATTAAGGACTTAACGTTGTGCACCATTGAACTGAACCTTACTGTACGACCACATGCTTGATGGGACGGGCCTAACTTAGTAAGTTATGGATTCCTGACATTGATTACTTAGGTAGTACGTTAGACTGTGTTGCATGGGTGGAGGTGTGTTCTACCAAGTAGTCACATCACGGGGCGGTTCGCCGTGTCCCTATCCAATGGTGTGTGTTATGCCAAAGCACTGTGTTTGGGTTGGTATGGCGTCAAAGCACACTGGGAGTATCAATGCTTGAGATGAAGTTTCTGAAACGTTTTGTCATGATTAGTGCTAGCTACACTAGTTGTATAGTGTGGGTAAAGTGTAAAAACTCTGTAGAGTGTTAAATCAATCTATTCAAATAGCCGCGTCCGCGGTCATGGACATGCTCGGGGATTTCACACGAGGGGTAAATTTTCATAAAATTTCGGGAAGGGAGCTGTGTGATCTAAGTCATATGGCTGTGTGAATAACTTGTTTAGGCTATGTGTCTTTGTGGAATCGAACTGTTAAATTAATATTGATATTTTTTTTACTTTATGTTTCAATCTATTATTCATATTCAAATTGCAAATGTTGCATTTCTGCAAGAGAACCACAGAAGCCATTCCTTTGGAATAAGCCATCATGTATAATTGCATTCGTGGTATGACTTATGTAGTACGGTTGTGTAATCGATGCTTGCTATAATCAATCAACAGAAGTGGAGGAGTCATCGCCTGCTTTCGAGGAGGAGTTCTACGTAGGTGCCTGATCGTTAGGGTCTTGATCCCAGTCGGTTGCTTGTGGCGAATTGATGGGATTCTGTTGAAGTTATCTGTTCCGCTGCTATTTAATTCTCTGTCAGCCCTGCGTGGCGTAATAAGTGTAAACTCGACCATAAGGTCAAAACCATTATTTGTTAATCAAATTACTCGTTTATGCTATGAATCGTATTGTGTGGATCGATATTCATCTATGTTGACACTGTGTGCACTAGCATGATCTTGGACTAGTGCATTACACACGGAGGGTCCAGAATTGCATTTTTGGGTCTCGACATAAGTCCTGTCATGCCAGGGTTCCTGGCGTGACATTACCGTGCTGCCACGCCAGTACGTGGGCAACTCCAGAGGCATTGCAAGCCAGGTCCCCGCTTGTGGAGCTAAGTCCTGTCATGCCATGAGCCTTGGCGTGACATTACAGTCTGTCATGCCATGTGTTGGAAATATGCCCTAGAGGTAATCATAGAGATGATTATATTTCATTATGTTCATAATATTTGATAATGTGTTATCCTGTTCCTTGAATGAATCATTAGTTATGAAGATTAACAAGTATGTGACTTGTTGGTGAAACTCTTAACTTATATGATGTCGTTCTAAATGTATCCCTAGTCGGATGTCAATGGTCAGAACACTATTGACTCTATCGACCAGCACATTGTATTGATTGATGACCATGTTTCACCGGTCATAGATATAGGGATATCGAATCAATAATGTGAACACATGTTAGAGAACATGGGGTTGGATTAACCCACCTTGAGACACTATTGAGATTGTTATGATTCTTTGTGTCGTTAGTTGGTCTCAAGCAATAATGGTGTATAATCCTTAGACCTGATATCAACATGGTTTTCTACATGTGTAATAGCACTCTTAGGGGTTGCCAATCGCTACTCGTAACTGGGTAGTTATAAAGGTAGCTTTCGGGTATGCTATGAAACATGCGGAGGAATGTGACTGGTCGGATATGGGATCTGCCCCTCCTAACATAACAAGAGAGATGTCTCTGGGCCCCTCGTTGTGGTCGGATAAAGAAAGTCCATGGCCATACCACTAGTGGTCGAAGTGTTCGACCACGTGAAGTTATCTGACACTCGATCGAGAAAGTATTGAACAGTCCATGGATGACACAACATCTCACCTGGAGTTCAGCCAGACATTGTGAGGCAAAGGGAGAATACACGAGTAGGTCGCTTAGTTCGATCAGTTACAAACTGGTCGTATAGAGATATGAGCTGGTCGTAGACTGGTCGAACGTAATCATAGAGTGGTCAAAACCTGGTCGTAAGGAGTTACGAACTGGTCGTGACCAAATACGAACTAGTCGTATAGAGATATGACCTGGTCGTAAGTGATGAGGACCTGGTCGTAGATCATATTGCGTTAAGGTTCGTCCGATATAATTTGTGTGTATTCGGGAATCGTTGTGTCCTGCTAGGAACTGCTAGTGCACACAGTGTCAACATAGATGGAAGAAGGGATTGATTTACATCACCATCTGATTTAACATACTAAAGTTTTGGATGGACCTAAACATTGGTGATATATGAATTAAAACAACAAGAGGGGTATGCTATAGCTTAAATTTAGGGTCAAGTTCTATAAATCCAAAAGGCACACAGACAATGCAAAATGAACAACTGGGCGTCTACACAGCGATACAAGAAAAAATTAATGTTGGGTGCCACCCAAATTCCTTGTTTACTAATAATAACTGTCATCCAAGTTGTGAAAATGGCAATTCTCTAACGTGATAGTATCTTAACCCTGCTTGGATCAGGAGTATTCATTTATTTCCCTAGGAAATCTATTGATCATGGCTAGAAACTTTTTTGGGGTTATTGACACCTATTTACAGTGTGATATAAACCTTCAAAGTAAGGACCAAGTGGAGTTATTATAACAAATCAACAGATCTACCACTTGATTTATATATATATTTTTAAAAAATAAAGAACTTCAACAAAATCATATATATAACTCAAATTTGTGCCCAACTATCAATTGAACCCTCGTAATTATAGAATTATCAATGTCAAAAGTAAGAGATGGAAATCGATAAAATTTATATGGACAACACCAAAAATAATCAACTCATGAGTATGACACAAAACCACACCAAATCAGAAATAAGTCAAATAACAACGATATATGTGCCATCTTACCTGACAACTTCTACAATGTAGAGTATTAAGATGCCTATTCTAATATGCAACACATAAGTCCTCAATACTTCAAGCAAAAAACGCAATTACTCAACTACAGAACATATATTTATTAACGATGGGATTATTACAAATGGCATAAAACGATCCATTCTACTGGGAAGAGAGACATAACATAAAATCTACGGTCTCTACTCTCCACTTCTTGCTTATCTCTTCAAAGATAGCAACCACAATTTTATTTCAGTAAAGTTTATTTTCGCAATTGTAGAACAACATATTCACTAATTAGTGTGTTCATTCTGATTGTAGAGCATAGACATTTTGGGTCCACTAACTTCAATCTACTAAGTACCAGAAGTCATACAATTTTCAGACTGGTAATGACGCATGAAAATTTCTATGTATGCTTGATATTGAAAGAAGGGGGATTTCAGAATTTGCCACTATGAATAGATGGATTTCAGGATTTACCCCCCTATGTGTCACTGACATGTGGCCCTAGGTGTTGGAAATATGCCCTAGAGGCAATCATAGAGATGATTATATTTCATTATGTTCATGACATTGGATAATATGTTATCTTGTTCCTAGAATAATATTGTCAATATTTATTATCAAGTATGTGACCTGATTGTGAAACTCTATATTTCTGCGATAATTATTCTTATACGATCCCTAGTCGGAGACATATGAGGACACATATGAATAGACTAGCATATGTATTGGTTGATGACTATGTTTCACGGGTCATGGATATGGAGATATCAAACCAATAATATGGACACATGTTAGAGAACATGATGTTGGATAAGACCCACCTTGAGACACTATTGAGATTGTTATGATTCTATGTGTCGTTAGTTGGTCTCAAGCAATGATGATGTATAATCCTTAGATCTGAGATCAACATAGTTTTCTACATGTATAATAGCACTGTTAGGGGTTGCCAAATGCTGCACCGTAACTGGGTAGTTATAAAGGTAACTTTCGGGTATGCTATGAAACATGCAGAGGAATGTGACTGGTCGAATATGGGATTTGCCCCTCCTAACATAACAGGATAGATGTCTCTGGGCCCCTTATTGTGATCGGATAAAGAAAGTGCATGGCCATGCCACTAGTTGTCGAAGTGTTCGACCACGTAAAGTTATCCGACACTCGATCGAGAAATTATTGAATAGTCCATGGATGACACAACATCTCACCTGGAGTTCAACCAGACATCGTGAGGCAAAGGGAGAATACACGAGTAGGTTACTTAATTCGATCAGTTATGAACTGGTTGTATGGAGATACGAGCTGGTCATCGACTAGTCGAATGTAATCACAGAGTGGTCGTAACCTGGTCGTAAGGAGTTACGAACTGGACGTGACCAAATACGAACTGGTCGTATAGAGATAGGACCTGGTCGTAAGTGATGAGGACCTGGTCATAGATCATATTGCATCAAGGTTCGTCCGATATAATTTGTGTGTATTCGGGAATCGCTATGTTCTTCTAGGAACCGCTACGACTCGTGGTCGGAAAGGGTTTCCGAGTCACAACCGAACTACGCATAAACCTAACGGGTCACACACTTAACGGGTTAGATCAAACCAGTACGGATACAATTCGTCAAACGTATTCGGATAGGATCCGTCACGAGCACTATATAAGGAGATGCATGAGGCTATTTGGAACGCAAGTTTTACACTACCGAAACCCTAGCCGCCATCTTCCTAAGAGCTTTGTCGTGCAACTTGGTGCTAGTACACCGGCGCATGGTTGTTCCTTCCCTGGACGTGTGGATACCGTAGAGGCTCTACTACGATTGTTGCGCTTGAGGACGATCCGCGATCTTCACAAGGAACTGCAGAGGTTGCTAGAGGAGACGATCGACTCGCGAGGACACTAGACGATCGACTATGACCACTACATCGACGCGCTCTACGTTGGACTAGGCTGCTCCAACCCTTCTTCCGCTGCTCTGCGCGTCTGGTGGTAACGATCTGTGATCATCTACTTGCTTGGCTTCCTGGTTTGTGTGGTAGAAATTTTTGTTTGTAGCTATCGTAGCCTACCCCGTGACCCAACACTAGGCCCCACATGTCAGTGACACATGGGGGGGGGGGTAAATCCTGAAATCTATCTATTCATAGTGGCAAATACTAAATTATCTGTTGATAGAACTATGAAAGACTGATATGTGGCTTTGCACTGGTGTATTGTAAAGGCCATCAATTGAAACAATCAGCAAAGCACCACAGTGGAGGGAGAAGGAGATCATTCTTACCTCCACGTGTCTGACGATGCAAGTTGGCGTAGGGGGTGCGGGGAGGAGGCGCGAGGAGAAGACCAGCGCATGGGCCGCAGGGAGGAGTTGCTGGGAGGAGGCGGCCACCGGCATTGGTGAGGGGAGGAGGCCATCGGGGATCGGTGAGGGAGGAGGCGGCTGTCGGGGGTGGTGAGGGAGGAGGCCAAGATAGGGGTCTCGGGAGGCGACAACAGCCTGCTGAGGCTGCCAAGGCAAGTGGGGGGGGGGAGAGAGGGGCGCTTCGGGAGGAAGAGAAGGAGTTGAGGAAAAAATGAAGAGCACGGTGGCACTACGACACATAAGTTAGCACTGTCACACCACGCTAGTTGGTGTGACAAGGCAGGTGTAACATTCCAAAGTTCTGTTACCAAAATAAAATTAATAAAATATTATTTTATTGGTTGTATGAGTTTTAAAAGAGTTTTCATGTTTTTCGTGGATTTCCTAGTTTTTAAAGTCAACAATAAAATTTATTGAGTTTTATTGGATTTAAAGTTAAAAAGAAAATTTAATTAATTTCTTGAAGTTTTGGTACTTCAAAAGGTTTTCCTATTTTCCAGAAATAAAATAATTTATATGACAAAAATAAAAGCCAACTTTAAGTTGGAAGTAATTTTACTACTTCAAAACTGATGTAATATCCCGTTTAAACATACAACACATAAGTGATTAGTACTAAAATTAAATAGAATTAGAAAAAAAATCAGATTTTTTGGGGAGAGGAATCGCCAACCCATTTTCAAGTGGGGGAAAACCAGTTTTAATGGCCCAAGGCCCATGGTTACCACTAGAAGGCAAGGAGGCAACCACCAAACCCTAGCTATGCTACAGTGCCACCGTCGTGCTACAGCGTTGTCATGCTACAGTGCCACCACCCCTTGATTCTCCTTGTGCCACCTCCTATTGCTCCTACACCCTAGTGCCGCCTCCCTGGTTGCTGCTGACCAAAGTAGAGAAGGAAGAAGAGAGGGAGAAGAAAGGGGAGAGGATAACCTCGTGGGGTTTTCAGCGGGCTCCTTCATGTCTTCAAGGGTGATTCTCATGTCCTTGTTGTTTTGTTTAATTCGTTTCTATGTGTTTGTTGTCGATTAGTGTATCGGTGTTCCTGCTGGAAGTGATCCTTAAATATGTTGTCTCTTTGTTCAGTAGATTTGGACTAGATCAATGCAAAATTAGAGTTTTGGGTCTCCTAAATAATTGTGGAAAATGTCATCAGGTTTCTGTAGGATCTGAGTTCACATTATTTGGAGTTGTAGTTTGGGAGATATGATGATTTCATTGCTGTTGTCCAGAAACTCCGTCAAGTTATAGCAGTTGTGGTAGCTAATATATTAATAGTAGATAATGGCTGAATTAGGGATGTCGACCAACATGACTTTTGTGGGAAAATCTCTTAGCTTTCTAGATTAATAAAGAACACAATTTTTTGATCAGCCAAATGAAAGATATAGCTATTTTAGTGTTGCTGTCCAGAAAGCCGGTCAGTTTCTGTCAGCGTTTTTCATCTATTTGTTAAAATTAGTTAAATGCGGAATCAGGAGATCTCGCCAACTTAACTTTTGTAGACTAGTTCGTAATATTTTCAGGGAGACTGAGAATTCCTTTTTATGGTAAGCCGATTGGGAGTTATGCATTTTAGAAGGTCGCTGTCCAGTTTTAGTTTACTGCTAGTTCGTCGTTATACTTGAGTAGATTAAATATTTGAACTATGGGTTTTTTAGAGTGCAGATAAGAGCATTGTGAATAGCATTGTTTTATCTTGTCAAGCTTGTTTTGAGTAAATTACTTATTGTAGGCGGAGTGACCTTGGGGTTGGTTTCACCTTCTTTACCTTCCAATGTGTTGCAACACGAAAGGCAAGTACAGATTGAGTCTTCTGGTTCATTGTATCATGCCCTGTCGCTAGCAGGAGTAAAGTAGTAAGCATATATAGTTAAATTTATAATTAGAAAATAATTATTGCGAGATTGACAAACCTCTGGATCATTCGTCTTAGCACCCATAATTTGTTTCATATGGCGGCAAATGTAGAATGCACATAGGTGATCTTGTTTTTGCTGGTGGCACTTCAAAAATAGAATTACATATGTATGTATAGTCAGTTCGAGAGACATTATTACAAAGTGTGATATAGGATTATTGTGTTGTAGCTCATACCGGAAATCGCTTCCTGTGTTGTAGTGTGGCGCTCGATCTCTTGTATGGCCCTCCCTCGGCAACATATGCGCTGAACGACCTACATGATTCCAAAAAGTTATCCTCGACCATTTCAAACAAAGGAAGACTACAATAGAGTTATGTATGGAGGAAATGAGCATACCTGTCGAGTATTCCTTCCGCAAGGGTGAAGTCGTGGGTTTTGCTGAGTAGGGAATCACGGTATATTACCTTGTTCCTCTTTGGTATAATGACTAAAAGGATCCAGTGGTACCTACTCATGTATGTCGCTATAGTCATTAAACCTAAGTTCGTGCTGCGTATAAAGTACAAATGATATTTGTATAGCAAGTAATGAAGCACTTATTTCTAGTTGTAGGGCACCAGTATGTAGTCCTTGTCATCCTGAGCAAGCAATCCTGTCGTTATGTATTTCACGACATAGGATGCGTCTTTGATGATGGTTTGCTCAGAGACCACATGTGGGTCGAGGAAACCCACCAGTTCTCACCATCCCCGGGCATTTTTCATCATATATCTGTACATAAACAATGAGTTATGATATTTATCGGTATTATGTGAATGTAGAGCTTGATTGTACACACTTATAGTGTCCAGCATCGTAGAAGCGAGGCGTCGAGGGCATCGAGGTTGAATAGGTCGAATAAGTCGTTGAAGCCCACGACGAAGTGGTCGCCGTTATGGAAGAAATGCTCCTTCGTGTATCTGACGATGATTCCAGTATCGCACCCTTCTCTTTGGTCTTCCGCATGTACCAGGCATGTAAAGCTTGACAACCTATTCCAGCATGGGCTAATACTGTGTTGGGGCACAACGGACTTCCGAGGGAGTATTTTTCGGGCTTGGGAGACGCCTTAGTGTTCTTCGATTTCAATTTGGCCTTAATGACTTGCCCGCTACACGTCTTCTTGTGAGACGACTTGGGAACCGATACGGCGGCACGCTTTTCTTGTTCCTTCAGCGTCTTCTCCACAGGAACTGATGAGGTAGCCTTCTGAAGCAAAGGTTGAGGTGGAGTCATCGACGGTCCCATTGGAGAGGAATGGTCATGTCGAGATCACGGCACTGCAGGGTCTAGCACGATGTCCTTCTTGGGCCACTGGATAAAAGTGTACATGGCATCCCCTAGTGTCCTGATGACTTTACTCAGGCGAATCCCAGCGGGACGGCCATGATATTGTCATGTACCATGTCTACCTGGACCCTAGCGTAACCCTATGCCAGCTAGGCACCGTGCTGTACTGTCCCTTCCTGGCATGGATACGCCATCCCCTACCCAGCCTCAATAGAAATAGACCCGACCATCCTCACTTGGAGCTTGCAGGGCGTCGGCTCCTACAAAACGATATACAATTAGCTAAGGCGTCCTATAGGTCTATCTTTGGAGTATTCCAGAGATGTACATTACCTTGATGTCGTCAATAGGTAATTGGACGTCATCATGTTCAAAATTACACGTGTACGCAATGCTACTCCGATGTTGAGGAGGACTGGCTCTCAAAATAACGGGGCCATCTCGCTTGCTTGCTATCTATATAAGTTACATATGCAATGAACTAAAATTTCAGAATTCAAAACACTGAGAGTTTAAATAAAATGGATTGCAAGTTGATATCCACTGGGTATTTTTGAAGATAATTTCCCTTGGAAACTTATTTTATACAGAAAAAATACAAGTTACCGAACCAATTAACTATATAAACAAATAGTATATATTACTCAAATAGTATCAAAGGATACATTCACATCAATAGACAATACATTCACAACAAATGAAAGCATATATAGTATGTACTACTCAAGGAAGTCTCCAATATATCCAACACATATGTATCAAGTATGTATTACTCAACCATGTCATTTGCACCAACACAGTTTTATATCCATACAATTTTATATAGCAGCTACCTCCATCCATCCCGCTGTTGTAAAATGTGCAGTTTTAGCAAATAATCATAATTAAGCTCACCATTCATTATCAGTAATAAAGCATAATACTAGCATGTAATAAATGACCATAATAACATGTATCCATGAAATTCTTTCAAGTCATCTAAAGACAATATTATGCTCAACATTAACATCAGGAACACATCAATAAACAACATAAAGCACAGATGATTGATGAAAGTGTATGCTCTCAGAAGGAGAGTTGCAAAAGAACAAGACTTTGCCATCTCAATCCTATTGTCTATACTCTTCATTAAATGATTATGACAAAAGTTTCTAATCTTGAGCTCTAACCAAACTTTATAGAACTACCAATATAACCAGACTAAAATAGTATATCACAGGATAACTGAAAGATCTCTAGATGACTAACAGTAAAACATCACTCTCTAATACAACTGATCAAAATACACAGGATGATAATCAATTCCAGTATATGACTAACTTCATCAGAGAGCATTAACAGATCCCACTGAAGAACATAGAAGAACATTTCGGCCAGTGAGTAATAGGAGCAGAGGCGCGGGCGACCAAAGGGCCGAGCCAGGATCGGGTGTGGCTGAGCCCGGCGGTGACGCTAGGAGGGTGCGGCGCCCGAGGGAGAAAGAGAGAGAGAGGGAGAGCACAAACCGAGCTGGGGAAGAGGAGCCAGAGCCGGCAGCAGGCCAGGCCAAGGGGTGGCGTTGAAGGTTAGTCGCTCCTGAGGAGTAGCAGGGCGCGTCGATGAAGAAGGGGAATCGGGTGGCCGAGCCGCAACGGCAGGCGCGCGCCAGAGTCAAGGGAGGAGGCTTTGGGCGGCGATGGTGTCGAGGTTTGGTGCGCTCAGATGGGGACGCGAACGAGCGACTGAGTAAGGCGCTGGGGTGAGAAGTGACGAGTAAGGGCGCAAACCCTAGCGGTACCCTTCTAATAAAGGAATATCACAGACGGTTCTATTACAAAACCGTCTGTGATATGGCGCATATCACAGATGGCTCTATAATAGAACTGTCTGTGATATGCGCCATATCACACGCGACTCTATTATAGAACCGTCTATGATTGCGTATCACAGACGGTTCTATAATAGAACCGTCTATGATATGCTACTATGATAGAGCACATGAATTTGGTTCTATCATATGAACCTGGTTCCATAATTCGTTTGACTTCAAATATGCTACCATGTGATAGAGCACATGAACCTGGTTCCATAATTCATTTGACTTCAAAAATTCATATCTAATTCAACTCAACTCCAAATCAAGTGAAACCAATTTTGATATTCCACATTACATCAAAATAAGAGATTACAAGTCCATAACACATGATAATTCCACATTGACATCAAAATAAGAGATTACAAGTTCATAGCACATGGCAAGTCCACATTGACATGTCTCATGTTATGGAATAAATTGCAATGGAATAAATTCTTAATTAAAATATAGCCCTTCATGATGATCAACGTGCATATAGCTAGCTTCCTCACTGGGTTCTTCCTTGTGCCTAATGCCGTCTCCGAAAGGTGGCAACTCTTTAAATTGATTGTACTCTTCCTCATCCACGACATTCTCAACTCCGACAATCCTTCTTTTGCCATGAAGAACTACGTGGTAGTTCTTATTTGCCGAGTCCATTACATAAAAAACTTGAACAACTTGCTTAGAGAGTACAAACGGTTCATTCTTGTATCCGACATGTTTGAGGTCCACAGTAGTGACGCCGTACTTGTCGACCTTCACACCTTGCGGAAGTTTAACCCAATGGCATCGAAACAGGGGATCTTAAAAAGTACGTAGTCGAGCTCCCAAATCTCCTCTATGAACCCATAGTTGGAGTTCAACCCTCGTGGCCCGGTGGTATTGAACTGCTCGTGAAACATATCTATGCGGACACCGCTATTCTGGACTGTGCTCTTCGTATCCTGAGCTGTCGTATAAAATGTGTACCCATTTATATCGTATCCTTGCCATGTCACAATTGTAAATTTTGGCCCTTTTGCCAACCATAGCAGCGTATCATCACTTGATGACCTCCCAGTAAATCGCACCTTTAACCATTCGTTGAACCGATGGTTGTGCTCTCTCGTGATCCAAACCTCCGACCGGTCTGGATTCTGTTGGCGTACCATGTCTTTGTGCTCGTCGATGTACGGGGACACTTGGGTCATGTGTTGCAAGACTGTGAAATAGGCTTGAGCGTACATATCCAGATTGGGAGTGATTGATTTCCTTCCGATGGTCCCGATACCCTCCAGTCTCCCCTCATGACAAGATAGAGGCATACCTATCCGTTCCACCTAAGCCATGTAGTAGACGCAAAGCTCAATGACCTCTTCGGTTGCATAACCTTCGATGATGCTACCCTCTGGTTGAGATCGATTCCGTACGTAGGATTTGAGAATTCCCATGTACCTGTCGAATGGGTACATATGATGTAGGAACACAGGGCTACATATCTTTATCTCTTTCATAAGGTGAACAATGAGATGGACCATGATATCGAAAAATGACAGAGGGAAATACATCTCAAGATGACATAGAGTCGTCACCACATTGGCCTGCAGAGCATCTAGTCCTTCAGGATCGATGACCTTCCGAGCAATTGAGTTAAAGAAATAACACAGCCTCAAGATTGCCACTCGGACCTTGTTCGACAAGATACTCCTAATTGCAACAGGAAGCATTTGCGTCATCAGCACATGACAATCATGAGACTTCATATCAATTAATTTCAAATCTTTCATAGAAACAAGTTTCTTAATGTTAGCGAAGTAACCGGATGGAACTATCACACCATGTAAGCTCTGGCACAGTTCGTTTATCTCGGCCTTGGATAGAGTGTAGCAAGCTGGGGGAAGGTACGTTCGTCCTTTATCGGTCTCTTTCAGTGCTAACTCGGTCCTTATGTTCATATCAACCAATTCACACTGTGCGTTAGCGCCATCCTTTGTTTTGCCACTAATGTTTAGTAAGAGACCAATCAAGCTATCACATACATTCTTCTCCACGTGCATGACATCGATGTAGTTGCGAACTTCTAAGTGCTCCCAATAAGGCAAGTCCCAAAAAATTGACCGCTTCTTCCAAATGTTCTTCTGACGGATCCTTAATTTACGTCCCTTCCCAAGCACAACATCGATATTCTTAACCATATCATAGACCTATTTCCATCTGAAAGCCCTTGGAGCTGAACCATCCACCTTCTTTCCATCGAATTATTTCTTCATCTTGCGGTATGGGTGAATCCTGGGAAAGAACCTACGGTGACGCATATACACAGTTTTGCGCGAGTTGTTCAGCCATACACTCTCCATACCATCTAAGCAGTAAGGACAGGCTTTGGCTCCTTTTGTACTGAAGCCCGATAGGCTATCAAGGGCAAGAAAATCATTGATGGTGCAGAACAACATGACGCGTAAAGTAAAGTTCTCTCATTTGTACGCATCCCATAATTGTACCCTTTCGTTCGACAATGTCACAAGATCTTCCAACAATAGTGCTAGGTACACATCAATATCATTCCCAGGTTGCTTCGGCCCTTGGATAAGTAGTGACATCAAAATGTACTTCCGCTTCATACACAGCCAAGGAGGAAGGTTGTACATATATAGATTCACGGGACAGGTGCTATGTCGGCTGCTCATGTTACCAGAAGGATTCATTCCATCTGTACTCAACCCTAACATTATGTTCCTTGGTTCCGCACTGAACTCTTCGAAGCTTCGATCGAAGTTTCTCCACAGGGCAGAATCAGCAGGGTGTCTTAGCTTTCCATCTTTCTTACGCTCCTCCGAGTGCCAAAGCAGCAATCTTGCCTCATTTGGGTTCGCAAATAAATGCTTCAAATGTGGGATCACAGGCAGATACCACAACATCTTAGCAGGAGGTCCTTGCTTCACCTTAGCAGTATTCTTATGCTTGTATCAAGATGCTTTGCACACGGGACATACATGCATGTCTGCATACTCTTTACGGTAGATGATACAATCGTTCAGACATGCATGCATTCTTTCTACTTCCATTCCCAATGGACAAAGAACCTTCTTTGCTTGGTAGGTGGTGCTGGGCAACAAGTTTCCCTCCGGAAGGATGCCCGCTAGGAGACCTAACAATGTCGTGAAACTCTTGTTGGACCAACCATTGCTTGCCTACAATTTCAGCAGTTCAAGCACGGTTGACAACCTTGTGTATTCCTGCTTGCTGCCAGGGAACAAAGGTCTCACCGAGTCCTCCATTAAGCCCTCGAATTTACAAAACTCTCTCTCACTGTAGTTCTCTTCTGCATCACGTAGCATCTGATCCAGATTGTCATCGTGCGACCTATCCTCATCAAAAGCATAGTCCACATCCGGCATATCGTTGACTCCCTCGGCGATGTCGTCATTATTAACTTCCTGTATAATCTTCTCTTCACCATGACTGGTCCAACATGTATACCTTTTTTTAAACCCCTTCGAATCAAGTGCGCTTCGATCTGCGTCGGGTAGTTAAACATCTTCAGATTTCCGCAATCAATGCATTGACAATACATAAATTTTGTCCGTTTCTTCAACATATCTTGCTCAGCGGCTCTTCTAAAAGAAAACACGCCATTAATGTACTCTTGACTCACATGGTTCTCACCGTACATCCAGTTTCGGTCCATCTACGCTACGCATGTAACAAATTAGTGTCAAATTAGATTAATAAACCGCAAGTACATACTCTTCCTATTGACCAAACATACTTAAATTGATTAGCGATTAACCTAGAGCATATATAAAGGGTTACAGATCATTACCCTCGAAGCTCACGACGAAAATACCAAATATCCCGCGAGATTCCTCTCCTTCTCCTTCTCCTCCCTTCCTCCTCTCCTTCTCCTCTCTAAGGTGGCGCAATGGGGGAGGAGGCAGCAGAGTGGAGGAGGTGCTAGGGGCCGGGGTCCCGACCTTCTCCTCTCTAAGGTGGTGCAATGGGGGAGGAGATAGTAGGGTGGAGGCGCTAGGGGCAGGGGGTCTGTCGGGACCGGATATTTATAATGCTAGAATATCATAGACGGTTCTTAATAAGAACCATTTATGATAATCTCCGCATCATAGACGGTTCTTAATAATAACCGTCTGTGATGCGGAGATTATCACAGACGGTTCTTATTAAGAACCATCTGTAAATTATCACAGGCGGTTCTAGTTATAAACCGTCTGTGATAGTTACGTATCATAGACGGTTCCAAAGGAACCGTCTATGATGAGGCGTCTTGTATAGCCTGTTTTGTAGTAGTAGTACTTGCTGAGTCTTGGACCCACGTTTGTTTATCTAATGTTTTAGGTGTACGTCGAGGATGGCATACTTTGGGAGAAGCTTTGACGGCGGTGCTAGAGGCGGTGGCGCGAGCTCTAGTCGGTGCAGCGAAGCTCAAAAAGCGGCGAGGAGGGGCGCGACAGAGGGGTAGAGTTGGGGGGAACAAGAGGGGAACGAGGGGGGTCCTGGTGCTCCTCTTTATAGGAGAGTTCACCAGAGCGCTAGCACCGTCTTCGACCGCCGCCATCGACGCTTCCTCCTCTCACCGCCGGCCACTCCGTCGAGCCTCGCCGCCGCAACCATTCGCCTCGCTTCCCTCTCTCCGTTGGTGCTCTCGCCGCCGCTCTCTTCGTCTTCCGACCACCTATAGTCGAACCTCCTTTCGACCAGGTAGTCTAAACCTTCCGACTAGGCGAACCTCCTTCCGACCAGGTAGTCGAACCTCCTTCTGACCACCTGTAGTCGAACCTACTTCCGACCAGGTAGCCAAACCACCTTTCGATCACCTCTGGTCGAACCTCCTTCCGACCAAGTAGTCGAACCTCCTTCCGACCACATGTAGTCGAACCTCCTTCTGACCAGGTAGTCGAGCCTCCTCCCGATCACCAGTAGTCAAATCTCCTTCTAAGGGATCGTTCTCCTTCATTCGAGCTCCGATTCGAGTGATTCAAATTTCTATATTCATCTAAATCCAGTACCTTTCTTTTGATTCTAGTTTGGTAATTTTTTTGGATTTTATTTGGAATTGTTTTATTTATTGGTCTCTTTCGCACGTATAGATTCCGGCATTTTTGAAGAGTTCTTGGACCCGACGACCGAAGCATCTTAACTCTTCAACGAAGGCAAGTCGTAGACCTTTGATCATGTCGTACCTAATTTATAAAATTATATTGTTTGATATAAACATGCAGGGCTAGTTGTATAAAAAAATGGTTTTGGGAATAGTTAAATACCTACTCGACAGTATGACTCCTTGAATAGTTGTGAATGACATGTTGACATGTACCCTTGGACACCATAGGTTGGGTAATCTTAGTTGGACATTATTGTAATACCAACATGGGTGCGTATTATGCTTAGTCGTGCTTTATTTATGCGATGGTCTCTCGATTACATGATTCAATGATGATAAATTTGACTTAATGATATATGGAATTGTGGCAGAGCCACTATTGTCAAAATATGTTGTGCCATGGCAAGGGTTGCCATTTGGTTGGGTTGAACCAAAAATAATTTTATACTTAGACAAATGATCATGCAGTAAAGGGGGTGCAGGAAGCACATTGGGATGAGGATGTTTCGCCTGAGTAGTTACTAAGGACTTAACTTTGTGCACCATTGATCTGGGCCATACCGTGCAACCACAAGTCCATTTATGGGGTGGACCTAGCTAACTACTTAGCAATGTTTTGAGTCAGTTCTGTTTGGGTTGATGAGCGGCGCGAGAGGGGGCCAAGAAGGCGAATCCTTAGCGAGCATAACCGAGTCAAAACGGAGCTTTGTAAAGGCCTTGTGACAATTTCTTAGTCGCACACCTCAGAAGTGTGTGAGCAGACAGCATAAGATGATTACCTCTTGTGGGTCAAGCTGTACAACCTCTATAGAGTGTAAAACTATTCGAATAGCCATGTCCCTGGTTATGGACAATGCCTGGTGATTTCACACGAGGGGTAGATTTTCTAAAAAATATTGGTTTGGTTGGTTCCGAGTTGTTGGTTTGGTCGTTGGTTGGGAAGTGAACGGGTGTTCACTAGTTGTCTCAAAGAAACCTGATTGCTCATGTATTAATCTTTCAAATTGTGCTTTACAATCTACTCATTATATCTATTGTCAGTCCTGCTTTCTGCAAATTAAACATAAAGCAATCCTTGTCAAGCCTTGCATGAATACTATTTACATACTATTCCCTATAACTTGTTGAGTACTTTATGTACTCACGGCTTTGTGCCATTTGTTGATCAGTCACCAAAGAAGGCCCAGGGAACACCGAGCTCTATGAGGAAGACTACTTCGAAGACTATACGAACTAGGTCGCGCCCTCCACTCGATTGCCTGTGGGCATGTCGTATGGCTTCCACGAGTTGTTTCTTTCCGCTACAAGTTTACTTTTTTGTCTTTAGCCCTGTGTGGCAAACTCTATAAAACCTTGACCATGAGGTCCTTTTTACTGCTAAGTATTATTGTTTTGCCTGCTTCTTAGTTATTTGTTGTATGGTTATGATTTCATCTATGTTGCAACTATGTGGACTAACTACTAATCATGGGACTAGTTCAAAATACATAGAGGGTCTCAGAGTTGCATATCCAAGGTCCCGACACAATGTATCTAACCAAGGCTAAGCATGACACTTAGATACATATTTAATAACTAATTATGTATACCATTATTCCTAGGGTGACAAAGGCACTGTACAAGTTCAAGGAATGGAATTTACTAGTTCATTTAACATTAAGGTATTATCTATGAACTAAGACAACATGATTGTATAGAGCATATAACGATGCAATTTCATAATTTAAAATAATATAAATTGCTTTCAAAAGATAGGTGCAATATGATCAAAGTGTTGACTCCCATTGCTCAATGTTTTGATAACCCTGGTCTTGTTCTTGCTCTGGCTCGAATTGTGCTCCTCCAGGGCTTCGAACTCCAATTACACAAAACACGATCGAATGCAAGAACGTCTGAAAACAACCAAATGAAACCAAATAAACTCAAGGCAAATAAATAGATCCAAAAGAATTCAAACAACTCAAATAAATCTCGAACTTCATACTTTTGGTATAAGAGTGTAGATTTGGATTTTAGATGGAAGTAGGATCGGGAAATTATTTGATCTGGAGTTAGGACGAGAGAGATTGGTCTCCCAAAACATTTGCCGGTGAAGAAATTATAGAAGAAGAAAGAGAGATAATATTCTCAGGAATACTCCTCTTAGGTCATTCAGATGGGAGAGGATATGTTAACGGGTAGGATATACTGATCTTTATTTATTTTTATGAATTGCTCTTCTATTGGAAGCGGATAGTGGTGGGTGATAGATGGAGTCAACTTGAGTTTGGTTTGTTGTTGAATTACTATCGTTTCGTCGAGATCACCTCACCATGACTCGCATGAGAGGCCTAGTTTATTTAATAATTTCTTTTGCTATTATTTTCTATTTATCTAGGAAGTTCTATGAAAGTCAGGTGAGACATATGGATAGTTGCGAGGGGCCACATGTGATTGGTATAATTTTAACTAACACGTGAGGTCTAGTTCATTTAATGATTTTTCTTATCAATTTTTATTTATCAAAGAAGTTCCATGAAAGTTAGGTGAGATGGATATATATTAATTAGATACCATCCTTACAATTTAATCAGGGGTTTCTACGTGTATTTGATATATCATTGAGTTGATCTTAACTTAACATAATTACTTACGTGGCTATGCATAAATGACGAGGATGCAATAATCCTCAATTAATTAAATTATATATCTGTAGTACTTATTATGGAAAATGGTATCCTCAACTGCCATCAGAGGTACCCCTTGTCGTTAGATTGTACATGTTGGAAATATGCCCTAGAGGCAATCATAGAGATGATTATATTTCATTATGTTCATAACATTGGATAATATGTTATCATGTTCCTAGAATAATATCGATAATATTTATTATCAAGTATGTGACTTGATTGTGAAACTCTATATTTCTGCGATGATTATTCTTAAACGTTCCCTAGTCGGAAACATATGAGAACACATATGAATAGACTAGCATATGTATTGGTTGATGACTATGTTTCACAGGTCATAGATATGGGGATATCAAACCAATAATATGGACATATGTTAGAGAACATGGTGTTGGATAAGACCCACCTTGAGACACTGTTGAGATTGTTATGATTTCGTGTGTCATTAGTTGGTCTCAAGCAATGATGACGTGTAATCCTTAGACCTGAGATCAGCATGGTTTCCGACATGTGTAATAGCACTCTTAGAGGTTGCCAAACGCTACTCGTAACTAGGTAGTTATAAAGGTAGCTTTCGGGTATGCTATGAAACGTGCAGAGGGATGTGACTGGTCGGATATGGTATTTGCCCCTCCTGACATAACATGAGCGATGTCTCTGGGCCCCTCGTTGTGGTTGGATAAAGAAAGTGCATGGCCATGCCATTAGTGATCGAAGTGTCGACCACATGAAGTTATTCAACGCTTGATCGAGAAAGTATTGAACAGTCCATGGATGACAAATAATCTCACCTGGAGTTTAACCAGATGTCGTGAGGCAAAGGGATAACACACAAACATGTCGTTCAGTTCGACCAAATAGTACGGCTAATATCCTTTCTCCACGTGTAGGGATAACCTCTTTCTAAGACCTCCTCTGCCTAGGACCTCCTCTGCCTGGAGTGGTCCGGGAGTGGTCCTGGAGAAACCTATCGAGGAGGTCCAATAAGACGTCTTGAAGCTGGTCGATGACTGGTTGTATGGAGATACGAGCAGGTCGTAGACTAGTCGGAGTTAGTCGTAGACTGGTTGAACGTAATCACTAACTGGTCGTAAGGAGTTACGAACTGGTCGTGACTAGATACAAGCTGGTCATAAGTGATAAAGACCTGGTCGTAGATCATATTGCATTAAGGTTCATCCGATATATTCTACGTGTGTTCGGGAATCGTTATGTGCTGCTAGGTACCGCTAATGACTCGTGGTCGGAAAAGAGTTTCCGAGTCACAACCGATCACACATGAACCTATAGGGTCACACACTTAAAGGGCTAGGATTTGATTTGGATAGTGATCCGAATTCTTGTAGGCCACGAGTTCCTAATAGGCCTCAAGTTCGAGACCCATTATGGATGCCTATATATAGAGGGGCGGTGGCATGGGGTGAGAGGATCAAGCTTTTGAAGTATTCTCGAAACCCTAATAGCCATGCCTTCCTTAATCACGCCGCCGGTGCTAGCACTCCAACGCGTGGTGTCCCTGCCCCGTACGTGTGGATACCTTGGAGGTGTTGTTGCGAAGCATCAGCACTAGGATGATCCGCAACTCTTGACGATCATCGGAGTAGGAGGAGAAGACGCGTGGCAAGTACGACTACAACTGCATCAACTTGCTACATCGACTCTACTTCCGCTACGAGTCGGCGCGTCTAGTGGTAATCTTGTGATCTATTACTAGCGGAGGTTCCTTGGTTGTGTGGTAGAAATTTTTGTTTTGTGCTATCGTAGCCTACCCGTGACCCAACAGTACAATGACAAGGGATGATTACGACTACTTCATGGTCATAAGGTCTGCTATGACCATCCTATGGTCGTAAGGTATGCTACGACCAGGTCAACTATGACCACCCTATTGTCGATAAAACCCACAGACATGTGGACCCAATCGACTAGGGACTTTGTGCGCCACGTTCATTCATGTATGGTAGTTAATACACGTGTTGTTTATCTCTAAAATAACCGCACGTAGTTCTCTCTGTCTCTGGTGTAATCGCATGGAAAACGTGTAGGAGAGTGCCTCTCTAACAATAACCGGTAACAACGTGCACAATCGGCCAACCATCAAGACTTCTCCTGGCGCATAGCAACTGCCACCCCTTCGAGAGATATTAAGGGGTGATGCCAGTGGACAAAGGTGAGAGAGAAAAATAGACTGTTCAAACCGCATAAGCCATTAGCCTTAGTTTTGGTGGCTTATTTTACCTTGTAAACACATTCAATACAAGAACACAGGGGTAGGGTTGTTATTCTCTCCAGAGAAGGCCTGAACTTGTCTAAAAAAACCCATGTGTCTCTTGCACAATCTCGATCATAGTGTCCCCTGCATTTATTTCATAAGATCGATATTAAAACATCGACAGTTGGCGTCGTCCGTGGGGATACACTACGGCAATTTTGTTTGTTTATACTGAGATGCTTCCATGGAAGACGAGTGGAATGAGGAGAACTAGTTTGATCTTGTAGATTATGAAGGACTCGACATGGATGCCTTTTACGAGTATCAGCAGAGCATATTTTCGTCTGAGGGCAATGCCGGTTCTAGGGACCTTTCACCAAACTAGGGGATCACATACAAGACAAGGTTGATGAGGGCACCTTAGCACCAATGCTATCACCAGCACCGCTACGCCCAGAGGGGGAATCAGAATCCTCACAGGACAAGGGTGTCGGGACCTGGATTAACACATCCAAAACCCTCTGTGTATTTTGAACTTGTCCCATGATCAGTAGCTAGCTCACACATTGAAACATAGATGAAATACTATTCATTCAATGATTTAACTAAAAAGGTAGAAAAATAGCAAATAGTAATAACTGGACCTTATGGTCAACGTTTACTTAACTTGCCACGCATGGCTTAAGATACAAATGAAACTTTTGCAGCGTAAAGGAAACTTGGGGTGGCCATTCGACCTACCCACAAGCAATTGAGTGGAGAGCACATCCTAGTTCTCAAAGTCTTAAAAAAACTCCTCCTCAAAGAAGTCCTGACTAGTTTGACCTTCTTCAACTGAGCAGCAAAGTTTAAAGTCGTGAGCTGAGCAGCAAAGTTTAAAGTCGTGAGTACATAAAGTACTCAACAAGTCGTAGGGAACAGTATGCAATTATTATTCATGCAAGGCTTGATCAAAGGAATAACCATATGGTTCTTTTGCAAAAATCAAGTATTGATAGTAAATACAGTAAAGAGATTGTAAAGTGTAAGTGAAAAGGTAATGAATATGTAAACAATTGCTTTAAAACATCTAGCGAATCTTCCATTCACTTCCCAACCAAACAAGTGAATATCCCATCCACCAAGTGAATATCACATTCACTCACATTCACCAAGTGAATATCTCATTCATCTTCCAACCATTTTTTATAAAAACTCTCCCCTCATGTGAAATTCCCGGGCATTGTCGATAATAGGGGACACATCTATTTAAACAGTTTTAACTCTGCACATGTTGTACAAATTTATCCACAAGAGATAAATCAACTTATAATGTTCGTTCACACACTTCCATAGGTGCGCGACTAAATGATTATCACAAGGCCTTTACAAAGCTCACTCTCAACCCAGTTCTGCCCACTAAGGTTTCAGGTTTCAACACTGAATGTCATCACGACTAGACAGGGGCCCCCTCTTGCGCCTTTGTGAGTATCCATCCCGGAGCTCACTCCACCAAAAACAGAACTAGAATCAAGACATTGCTAATTAATTAGCCAGGTCCATCCCATACTGGATAGGTGGTTGTACGATATGACCCAGTTCAATGGTGCACAAGATTAAGTCCATGACAATTACTCAGGCAATTCTACCTCATCCCAAAAGTGCTAACTGCACCCCGCTTTATTGCACGATCACTTGCCTGAGCGTAAAACAATTTTGTTTAACCAAACCAATGACAATCCCTATCATGGCACACAATTTTATAACAGCGGCATCGCACCACAACTTGTACAATAGTAGCATCACACCACAGTTGTACAATAATGGCATCACACCATAATTTCATATCTCATTAAGTCAAATTAACATTATTGATCATGTGACATGAGCCAATCGTATAACTAAGCATGACTAAGTATCTCTATGACAACCCATGTTGGTGATACAAATATGTCCAACTAGTAATGACCATCCTATGGTGACAAAGGATACATGGTATTCAAATAACCAATGGTGACATAATGACAAATTGGTGATTAACTACTCCCAAAAGCAGTTGATATAAAAGTAGCATGCAATTTGGTATAAAACAATATACTTTTGAAAACATAGGTTCAATATGATCAAAGGATTACGACTTGCCTTGATCTTGCTCAGTTACCACACTTTGGTGTTCAAATCTTGCTCCTACTCCTTGAAAAAGGTTGTCTCAATAAGAAAGAGACAACAAATGAAAAACAAATAAATCAAAAAGAAAATAAAATTAAATCCAAAAAGAACAAAACCAACTCTAAAAGAAAGATATGATTTTAGATGAATTTACGAACTTGAACGAGCTGAATCAGAGTTTGAACAAAGGAGAACGGGCTCTCGGAAGATTTGCCGGAAAAAGAAATTGTTGGAAAAAGAGAGGGAAAAGAATATTCTCTGGAATATTCCTTCGACTGAATTAAATAAAAGAAAAGGGAATATGACAAATGGGGTCCACTTGCAAGGAGATAGGGAGACAAAGGGTGAATGACAGGTGTGACCCAACTATCATTGAGAGAGAGAAACAAAGAGAGATTGAGAAGTAGAGAGGAGAGAGGAAATAGGAGCTGCTGCAGCCTCGTGCAAGCAATGACAATGGCAGACAGCGGTAGGAAGCAAGAACTAGAATGGAACCCCGACGACACGAGGGTCCTTCGGGTGGTGGCAACGTGGCTGGGGCGGCATGGTAGCGGCGGCGGCGGTACAGGGGCTTGGGCTTACGGTGGCGTTCGCGGCTCGACAATGCTCGGTGGAAAAGGGGTGAGCACTAGCATGGCGAGGGCGAGGGGACCGCACCGGGTGGCTCGGGGAGACCGGAGGATGACCGAGGCGGCGAGCTAGCGGCGGTCAGAGGCGAAGGAGAAGGTGCGGCACCGGTGGCATGCTACGGTGGCGGAGATGCGAAATCGACGTGGGAGTAGCTTAAGGAAACTCGGGAAAGCGAGGTGACACGCTCGGGACAACAAGAGACACACCGGAGAGGGAGATCGGGATGGTGGCAGCGTGCCCGGAGTTGGGGAATACGGAGGCGGTAGTGGGTTCCTAGGGACAGCAAAGCGAGCAACGTAGAAAACGCGTAGCGGTGAGCTTAATGACGGCCATGGAATGGGCGAGGACTCAACGAGGGCGACGAACTCCGGTGATGTGGAGTTGCGATGGAGGAGAGTGAGGCAGAGATTTTGACGGTGGAAAAATCAGAGAGGCGAGTGAGGCTTCCGATGGAGGAGAGTGAGGCAGAGATTTTGACGTGGGCGTCAGCACTTATAAAGGCCCGGGGCGGGAGCTGGAGACCAAGAGGATAACGAAGACGATGGCGACTAGCGGCTAACAGGAGGGTCCGGGCTGGCAGCTACTGTGGCGGGAAAAGGATTGGGCCGAGAGAAAAAGAAAAACGGGCTAGTTGAAAAAAAATTGGCCCAAGGGAATTTCAAAAAATTCAAAAGACTTCTGAATTTCAAAAAAGAGAATAAATAAAACTGAGCTCAAAGAAATTGCCAATGAACTCCAAAAACTCCCAGAAAATACTCTAGAATTCAGGGAACCCAAATAAAACGGTTTTGAATTTAATTGAAGGTTAGATTATTCACATTAAATGGTTTTAATTTCTGAAAATTAAATTTAAGCTTTAACTTAAACGAGAAAATTCAAATGACTATTTTTATTTTTAGAGGCTTCAAATGGACTCCAAATTTGGGATGTTACAAAGGGTCCAAGCGACCATGACTGGTTTCGCCCAGCAATAGGCATCGAGGTTCCCATCGAAGGCCACCTGGTCTCCCTCGTCAAGTCCTGGAACACTCGATTCCAGGGCTCGACCATCATATGTTAACCGTCACACTTCGGTTATGCCCACCCAGGACATGGTCAACACATGCTACAATTAGGGGTTCGACCACATACCCGAAGAATTCACCTTTGACCGGAGACGGATATAACCCAGAATTCCCTTTCCTGGAGTGGATTGCTCCAAGTCGCGAGACGTTGTCTTTCGACTACTCATCGAGCCAAGAGGGCTCAACCGCAAGCGGCGATGATAGCACCCAGGAGGTGTTTGAAGGGATATGGGTAGGCTACACTAGCTAGCAATTCAAAATTTCTACCACGTAAACCAAGAAGCTATGCAAGCAAGAGATCATAGATCGTTACCACTAGACGCGCAGTGTAGCGGAGGATGAGTTGGAGCAGCCTGATCCAATGAAGAGCGCAATGATGAAGTAGTCGTAGTCGATCGTCCAACATTGAGCTCGTCGATGTAGTGGTTGTAGTCGATCGTCCAGCATCCTCGCGAGTTGATCGTCTCCTCCAGCAACCTCTGTAGTTCTTTGTGAAGATCGCAAATCGTCCTTAAGAGCAACAGCAACCGCAGTAGTACCTCTATGGTATCCACACGTCCAGGGATAGAACACCGTACGCCGGTGTGCTAGCACCAAGTTGCACGGTAGGGCTCTCTTGAGAAGATGGCAGATAGGGTTTCAGTGGAACAACTTGTGTGTCTCGTGTGCCTCCCAACAGCCTCATGCATCTCCTTATAGAGTGCCCATGACGGATCTTATCCGAACACATTTTGTTCCAACCCATTAAGTGTGTGACCCTGTAGGTTCATGCGTAATCGTTCGTGACTCAGAAACCTTTTCCGACCATGAGTCGTTAGCGGTTCCTAGCAGGACATAACGATTCCCAAATACACACGAATTATATCAGACGAAACTTAATGCAATATGATCTACGACCAGGTCCTTATCACTAACGACCAGCTCGTATCTCCATATGACTAGTTTATATTTAGTCTCGGCTAGTTCGTAACTCCATACGAGCAGGTTTCGACCACTTAGTGATTATGTTCGACCAGTCTACGACTAGCTCGTATCTCGATACGACTAGTTCGTATCTAATCGAACCGAACGACCTTTTTGTGTATTCTCCCTTTGCCTCATGATATCTAGTTGAAGTCCAGGTGAGATATTATGTCATCTATGGGTTGTTCAATACTTTCTCGATCGAATGTCGGATAACTTCATGTGGTCGAACTCTTCGACTACCAGTGGTATGGCCATGCACTTTCTTTATCCGACCACATCGAGGGGCCCAAAGATATCTCTCCTGTTATGTTAGAAGGGGCAAATCCTATATTCGACCAGTCACATCCCTCCGCATGTTTCACAACATACCCGAAAGCTACCTTTATAACTACCCAGTTACGAGTAGCGTTTGGCAACCCCTAAGTGTACTATTTACACATGAAGGAAATCATGCTGATCTCAGGTCTAAGGATTATACATCATCATTACTTAAGACCAACTGATGACACATAGAATCATAACAATCTCAATAGTGTCTCAAGGTGGGTCTATCCAACACCATGTTCTCTAACATGTGTTCACATTATTGATTTGATATCCCTATATCCATGACTGGTGAAACATGGTCATCAATCAATACATGTGTTAGTCGATAAGTCACTAGCGTTCCGACCAGTGACATCCAACTAGGGATACATTTAGAACGACATCATATAAGTTAGAGAGCTTCACCAACACGTCACATACTTGTTAATCTTTATAACTAATGATTCATTCAAGGAACAGAATGATATTTATTCAATAACTCATAAATATATATGTGATACAATCATCTCTATGATTGCCTCTAGGGCATATCGCCAACAGTCTTCGTCCTAACCTGTAAATCTTGGTCACTCTTTGCGAGACAGGACTAGGGATGCTGCCCATCGTACACACACTTCGGGCGCTAATGCGATTGGCGATAACACCTTTGACAACGATGGAAATCTCGACATTCATGAGCGTAACCGATATCCTAGAGGTGATCACACTCCACCAAGAGATGCCCCGACAAAATTGGATGTAAATGACCCTGAGACCATCCAGAGAAGAAGGATTGCAGCCCAGAGAATGCTACTTGGATGGGTCCAATACCAGTCAAAAACTGCTTGAGAACTGCAACAGATCAATGATCTGATAGAAAACCCGAGTCAAGAGCTTAGACGAACTCCAGGCTACGATCTCTTTGCTTAAGAGATCACGTAACAGCTTCGAGATACAATGACCAGGGTCAAGCGGTACTGACGAAAATGTTTCAGTGGCCACACTGGAACAACTCCATCGAACGCCAGCCATTCAGATAGTTCTCCACGTGGAGAACCACGAGATCCCAGATCTGGTCGATCTCCCGACCATGGTGTTGGTCGAAGAAGGAATCGACGAACACCCCCAATGGCTGGTGGTTGACAAACTCCTAGGATAGGTGAGTAGTCACCACTCCCTTATAGAAATCTGCATCAGCAGATGGAGCATGAGGAGTATTACCCTCGTAGAGTTGATATCTATGATAGATTATGTCCTTTTACCACTAGGTATCGTCAAGTATGATCACCTGGTGACGTTAACCCTTCTTTCCCGCAAAAGAAGGCGTTATGATACCATTACCGGTTGTTGGGCGTTTTCACGTGACCTCCGAGCAGTTCACTGGCCAACAAGATTTCGACCAGCCAACATGGAAAAGTTTGATGGAACACAAAATCACACAGTCTGAGCCACTAGAGGAGAGCAAGTCATGGCTAATTACCTTCCAACAGTGCTCGATGGTTCTACTCGGTCGTGGCTGCTAAACCAGCCACCCGAGTCAATCTACTCGTGGCAGCATCTTTGTGATTTGCTACTAGCGAATTTTCAGGGCACCTACAACCACCCTGGAAAGGACGACGACCTACACCACATGTGACAAGATTCTCATGAGAATCCACATCAATTTATAAGATATTTATGGGAGGCTTCTGACCCTTGTGTAATTTTCCAAAGTTTTTAGAGAAATAAAATTTTTTGTGGAAATGTCTTAAGTCAAATAGATGTTCCAGAACCTAGGAAAATTATTCTCATGGACTGATCACAAGATTTTGTTTTGATTTTGTTTTAAAAGTCTCAAAGGATTATGCTTCTAGTCAATTGAAGTATTAGGTTTTCAAAATAAACAAAACCTTAGAAATAAATTCCAGAAAAATTTCAATTGACAACATGATGCATCAAAAGTTTTAATTACTTCTCATTTTTATACATTTGAAATACAAACCCAAGATTGGGATGTTACAATTTAAAAGTGAAAATGTAGCTTTGTGCAAACCTCAGCCATATAAGCCTTCCTTTGACATACCTGCATCCATTATATCTATTATTGGGTGTAACTTGCGGAGTCCAATTATTTGTACTTGCCCTTGCTTAATAAATTATTGTTCAGAGGAGGATTACTACCACGATGGTGATGATTTAGAGGACTAGGCCACGCCCCCAGACGATTGCCTATGGTGTATCGTGTGGCCTACTTTATTTATTTACTCTTTCCACTATACTTTTCTTTTGGCCTTATTCCCTTTTGTAATAAACTTCGATTATTATTCAACAAAAGTGTAATATGGAATTGCTATCATCTTTTGTTTGACTGTGTGCACTAGTTGTTCCTGGACTAGTGTGGAAAATACAGAGAACTAGAGGGTGGGGTTTGGAGCAAAACAAAGAGGAGGGCGAGGTGATCATGGTGCTCATTTTATAGAGGGTGGAAGACAAAGGAGAGGGCGTGAGCACGACGGGAAATGACGATGGTTTCGGCTCGAGTCTTCAAGGCGCGTGAACGTGGATGGGAAACGGTCGTGGCATGGGGAGAGGTATGAGATGGCAGTGATGGCACGAATGAATGTGGCTCGTGCATGAGGGGCGTGGCACCCGGCGAGGTCGGTAGCCGAGGGCGCGGTGCGCACGACGTGGCCGGGAGCGGCGCACGGGAGGTCCTGGGCGCCTGGCTCAGGAGAGAGTAGAGTGAAGAAAGAAAGAAAGAAGAAAGAAGTGGGTCGTTGGCCGATGAGAAAAAGATTTGGGCTCAGCCCAAAGAAAAAGGCGAATTCAAATTGGACATTTGAAATTTTTGGAGAGATTTGAGAAATGAGATGGAAGATGGAAATTAAATTTAGAGTATGGGAATAGAATCGAGAGAGAGATTTGAACTTCAGTTTTGGACTAGTGAATTTGAATTGAGGCGAAGGACTTTGAATTTGAATTTTGGACTTGGATTTAAATAATTGCAGAAACTCGAAAAGAAATCGAACACTTTTAAAATAATTAATTTAAATTCAATTTTACAACAAAGAAAAGATATTTTGGGAAAATAGAAAAGAAATAAATTAAATTGAAGTCCAAGAAATAGCGAAACAACTTGGGAAAAACCAAGAAAATCCAGAAAATCAACTAAACCAATTTTGAATTTAATTGAAGTTTGATTTATTCATATTAAATTGTTTTAAATTTTTAAAATTTCAAATTAAGCTTTTAAACAACTCAATAAAATTAAACAAATTTATTTTATTTTTAAAATTTCAACAAGGCCCAGAAATTGGGATGTTACATCCTCTCACTTTACATGCAGGCCCCGCATGTCAGGTCAACCCTAGTCATACATTAGCCACATGAGCTCGGTCCACCGTGGACCAACACACATCCATGGACTTGGTCTATGGACCAATAGCCCACCTGTCAGCAACTCTACCTTTTTCTGGAATTCTTTTAATTCTATAAAATTCGTAAATCTCAGTGGGCCCCACATGTCATACACTTAGTCTTTTTCTAAAAATCCTGAAAATAAATATTTTGGGAAGATTCCTTCGGCCCCGCCTATCAGTTTCTCTCTGCTTTTTTCCTTTTTCAGCATTTTCTTCCCGATCAAACTTCTGAGAGCTCGTTCTGCCACATACAAACTCCGGTTGAATCCATTCAAGTTTCTAAATTCATCTAAAATCAAGCCCTACCTTCTAGTATCATTTAATTTCAATTTGGAGTTTATTTTATTTGTCTTTTTAAGTTTTGTTAGTTTTGCGCTTTCTCTCTTGTTAGACATTAACATTCTGGAATCAAACGAATGAGCTGAAGGTAAAAGAAGTAGAAGATCGAAGATAAAAGATAAAAGAATAGAAACATTGCTATAGCAAGGCAAGTTGTACCTTTGACCATATTGAACCTAGTTTTCCAAAAATTACTTTGATTCAAACTATTGTATGTTGTTTCAATTGTTAATTCTTAAATACTTTGGGATTAGCTATGCAACCTATTTGTTATGGTCACCTTGATAATTGTATTACCCTGATCATTTGTCACCCTAGCTTGGTTAATTACTAGTTGGTATTATCATAAGCACCAATGTGGGTTGGTTAGACACTTTTAGTGTGCTTAGCCTTTCAACGGGTCATTGATACCATTTCGAAATATTAATATCATACTTGGCTAAGTGATTTTGGAACATGTTGTGAAAAGGCTATGTGTTGTATGTTATCACCTGTTGATGGCATGTGATGCACTTAATCAATGGGTGGGGAAAAGATTTAGACTGAGACGCGTGGGAAAGATTTGTGATATGATGGAGCTCTGTGATTGGGAAATGTGAATTGTGGTGACTTAGTTAGGAATTGGCAGTCTCGCCTTGGTAAATTAAGGACTTAAATGACTTAAATTTGTACACCATTGAGCTGAGCCTTACTGTACGACCACATGCCTGGTATGGGACATGCCTAGCTCATTAAGTTATGGAGTCAACGTTGGCTACCTCAGGCAGTAGGTTAGCTCTGTGACAGGGTGGAGGTGCGGACTACTCAGTAGGGTCGCATTTATGAGTGGTTTGCCGTCTCTAGGTCCAACGGTGTAGGCTCAGGCCAACAACCTATGTGGGGTTTGGTGTCGGCTGTATGTATTCGGGCCAACGACCTATGTGGGGTTTGCTGCCGATTGTATGCACACCACGAGGGTCATTGTTCATATGAAGTTTCCAATAGGCTTTGTTATGATTACTTAGTTGCGTACTTTCGTATGGCGAGTCATGGCAGACATGTTGAGTTAATTGTATCTTGTGGGTAAAGTGTACAACCTCTACAAAGTTTTAACAGTCTATTCGAATAGCCGTGTCCTCGGTCTTGAACATGCTCGGTGATTTCACACGAGGGGTAGATTTTCCTAAAACTATTGGGAGGGACAGCTGCATGGTTTAACTCATGTGGTTGTGTGAAATAAATTGATTAAAATTTGTAAGCTTTGTGAAACACTTGTTAAATTATTATTACTATTTGTTTTCAATCTATTATTCATACTAGAAAGTGACCTACGCCAATGGCGCAGATACAAAAGGTGGCAGGGATGGTGAAGCCATCTTTTGTTTTGTTTTTTAAGAGAGTAAATATCACTATGAGCATAAAATGTCTATTGTTAGTTCAAAGCAAAAGGAATCGTGTGCTGGCCTTTGAATATTTTTGGTAAAGTTCCGACGAAGACTGCAATAACGGGTTCTTTCTGGCCAACAGCTAGTATGGTGTGGGCATCAAAACATGTCGCACATTCGCCCCACATATCCAAACGTATTTCACGTCCATTGAATACAGGAAGTAAGCAAGGATTTTTCGGTGCTGTAGAGGACACCTAGCTACTGTAAAAGTGAACAGCCATGTAAAGTAAGTGAGCAATATTCCAGTAACTATGAAATTTCAGCCTCTAACACACTATGAAAGTCCAGCCTCAGCATTAATCTATTATACTTTAGCACCAATAGATCTAACTCTAGAGAGCAAAATGTAAAAACTCTCACGCAATTGCAAAACGACACAAAACTCTGAAATTTAGAATGGACGATTGGATTCAATATATTTTGGTAACAGTATATCTGACTGAACGAATCAGTCCAATATCAAGCAACTGCAATATGAAATAAAGCCTTGAATCATAGATTTCCTTTATTAGTATGCTTGAGAACCACAAAAGCATACGAAACTGCCATTTCATTTCAGCTCAATTGAATATGAGACGATTAATGTCTAACCCAAGAAAAGCAAAAGTTTTCAACACATCTACAATGTGAGAAATTACTAAATATATGTTTTTTTGGTGTGGATTTGGCAATAGACTCTGCTATATCCAAACACAACTCCATTTACACCTAAATCAGTACAAAGATGGACAAAGCATAAAAGGCACAAAGATGGACAAAGCATAAAAGGCAAGCTTGGCGCGAGCACGGTCATTCATAGATGCGAAAAGGTCATTTTTTCTGCATCTGTTGTCATGTGCTAAGACGGTTAGATTAGAGAGTCTGTTAAATTGTAAGCAAGTAAAAGCTAGTATTTTTTCGTAAAGGTGGTTGTAACAACAGCAAAGATGCATAAGCACTAAAGTATCTATACAACATAAGGGGTGGTTTTCCATTGCAAATAGAACACATACTCAGATATCGTGGGCAGTACAAAATATGGCGTGAAGAGTTGATCAACGAGCATTTGTACTTCTTGTGTTGGCAAAAGTTAGTCTAAGTTAGCGACAATATTTACATAAGTACTTTGGCGACCAAAGAGTCGTACCAAAAGACACTAAGCATTAACTATATAAGCTAGATACTAATAAGCGCCTCGGTAGAACAAAATTCGATTCGTTGCATACTAAGTAGTCGGTGTACCATCTTCTTTGAAAGAACTTGTTTAGCAATGGTAGAATAGGTGTAAGGTGTGATGGGTAATATAGTAGTGCATATAAACTATATGTACTGTGTTCAATTGATGAACCATTGTACCTAACTCATTGGCTCATTGTTTTGGGTAGAGTCTTTGGTATCATTTTTTATCTGCTTTAGTGATTTGGAGTTTTTTAGCAAAAGGCCCAAAGGCGAATCGTCCGACTATCGGCCGATCTGCAGCGCGATTTTGGCTAAATTGTTATGTCAGTAAAATTGAAGAAAGCAATTGAACAAAAGTGTTATACATTTTGCGAGAGGGTCGATGAATTGGAATAACCTTTGAATCGGAAGAGGTCAGGCAACTTTCTTAGACTTTGTATTTTCAATAGATTATGATTCATAAGTCGTTTGTTCCTTGCGCAAAAGCTACGAGCACAATGTTTAGGATGAAAGTGGGACAATGATGAATACGTGTATATAATATGGTATAGTAACTATATGAATATGTTAAAAGCTAAACCAGTATAAGGTAATCGAAAAACAGATCTCTAAGGCGGCAGAGAATGTGTTTTTTTATGTGCATTCATCTGTTTTTCTAATTTGTGCGAATGTGGGTGTGTTACTGTAGGTAGCGGCAGTAGTATTGGAATATATTTCATAAACTATATTGATTGACAAAAGGAGCAATGTATAGATATGTGTCTATATACATGGATGGGTTGAATAGTACTTATAGAACTAAAGAGTCATTTACTATGGAAATATATGGATGGAGTAGCACCACTATAACTGAATGCACACTATCATTGTAAAAAAAAGATGGCCTGGCCACCAAACAGCACACAACGGGGGAAACCAAAATGCACCATAATCCTCTGAACAAATCAATTAAACAATAGAAACTCTAGGGCAAAATGTTGCAATAACCAACAATTTAATACATAATAGCTACCAAGTTTCAACTGATGCATGTAAAATTGCAAACATTACATAGAAGAATGGATGTTGTCACATGAACCATCTATAAGCCAGGTGAAACTGGCCACTTGCAAACCATCTATTTGTATTTTATTTACCAATGGTTTAGATCCATTTCTCGGCACTCTGGAGAGCAGATTCAACATTAACACATGGTGCCAGAAGGGAAGCAATGGAGGATCTAACTTAGTACCAAATCGTACATGATAGGAAAACCGATGAACTGATAGAAAAAAAATACATTCTGACAGAAGTATATTGCATTGGGGATAGGAGCAAAAAGTGCAACTAATCCAATCAAAATCGAAGAGGTCGGAAAATGAGAAAAAATGTAGTTTTCAAGGTGTAAGTCAAACTGCATTTTTATACTGTGACAGAAAATAATTATCAAGCAAGAAGTTCTACAATAAATATCTATAACAGTTGAGTAATTGCATTACATTCCCTGGAATAGTATAGTTGACCGCAAATGTTTTCTTTTCATGTTTTGGATCACTAAATGGATGGCCTCTCGCTAGTTTTGAATGAAAAAAAATATGACTCCGCTCATCATATTGTTCAAAATATACTATTAACTTTTGAGCCTTTGAAATGATATAATATCCAAACCATATAATATATATTACCAAGCCCATGAAACATGATATTTGACATGTCCAGTCCAGAAATAAAGTTAGCATCACCCTAGTTACCAATAGCAAAATGTGCACGCCATACTATATCCAGACACATTATAAAGCGATAAGACGATATAATTATAGCACAAATCAGAAATATACTTTATCCTCAGGTTTCTTTTCTTCCTCTTCATCCTCTGCCCCCTCCTTGTCCTTCTCGACCTTAGACTACGGTGCATCATTGGGATTCTTCTCATCCTCTATTGCGGCAGTAGTCTCCTAAGTGTTAACTGTCTCCACAGTTTCTCTAATCAATCACAAACTCTATAATCTGGCTCATCGTCACAACGAAAGAAAAACACACCAATCACAAAATAAAAGCTTAAATGGTAAATCCTAACTATGCAAGGCCTTCATTAGTCACAGTTCCCTAGTTGCCACGGCCAAGCCCCTCACGCTTCATCTCATAGCCGCCAATGCCATCGTATGCGTTCATACGCCAAATGGATGTACATAGTCGTCTCCGGTTGCCCATCAAGATAGCCACCACAACGCCACCTCCACAAGAAGGCCGGCATGGCTCACTGCCCCTCTCTCGCTGCATAACAGAGAAAAAACTTCACAAGTGAAGGCACAATTGAGTAACAAACAATGGAAGGCAAAGACAATCAAGATGGAAGAAAAAATGGGACGTACTGCAGATAGGACGAAGCTCGGCGAGCTCAGACGCTACCGCACTACCACAAAGAAGTCGACTTGGATCCGGCCGATCTAAGCCGTGACCGACGGATCCATCAGAGAAGGCGGGGAGGCGTCAGCGGGCAAAGGGCGATGGCGCTGGCAAAGGGCGATCTTGAGGAGGGAACAGTAGCACGGGGAGGAGGCGTAGGGGTGGCATTAGCGGTGGCGGGGAGGAGGAGATGGCTGAGATAAGGCTAGAGGCGAGGCGGCGCGAAGCATGGTGGCCAGAGGCGACGCGGTGTGAGGCATGACGGCTGGAGGCGCGCGGGAGAGAGGAGGCGAAGAGGGTGGCAGTGGCGGTTGCGGCAGGGAGGAGAAGACCGAGGGGGTGGGAGGGAGGAAGAGGGAGGGCACGGAAGCGGTGGGCTAGGAAGAGGTACGGGCCGACGGCGGCTGCGGAAGAGGGAGAGGGAGGGGATAGGAATCGGATACGGATACGGACGCGGACGTGGGACATGGTCAACCACATATTCCGATGAAGCGCAGCGGGCACGATCGTGTGGGCGCAAGGCGATCAACGGGCGATCGAAGGGACGAAAATTTCCTGGCGATGTGGCCGCGTGATCGGAGGCTAAGTCATCTGGCTGTTAAATTAAGTAATTCAATTGCAACTATTGCTTTTATGCAAAGGAATCATAGAGGACATATCCTTTGCAATAAGCCATCATCGATAATTGCATTCTATGGTGCAACTTGTTGAGTGCTCTATGTACTCATTCTTGCTATAAACAATGTTGTTCAGTTGAAGAAGGTTACATCCGTTCATTGTTGGTCGACATTGCCTACTTCAAGGATCGTGAAGAACTAGGTCACGCTACCCCTAGTCGATTGCCTGTGGGCATATGGATGGGCTTCACTGAAGTTATTTTGTTTCCTTCCGTTGTAGCTTATTTGAGATATTCGTCTTTTGAGGCATTATTGGTAAGCTATGACCTTAAGGTCGTTACACTGATAATTATTGTTAATTGCCTATTTCTTAGCTATCTTTGCATATGGAATAGTATTTCATCGATGTTGCCACTGCGTGCAGCAGCGTGATCCTAGACCAGTGCAGTATACACAGAGGGTCCAGATTTGCATATTTGGATCCCAACAAAATCCCTAGTCTATCACAAGGGGACCCCCCCCCATCCACAATTATTTATATTTCCAGAAAATATTCAATCCACTGACGCATGGACCCCCATTGTGAGATTCTCTCTCCTATGCTAATTTCTTGAATTTCTATCATTTCATGTGAAACTAAATCTTCCCAGAGCATGTTCTCCTTCGTTCGAACTCTGATTCACACTACTACAAAAAGGCTAATACTGGACTCCTCATCATAGACGGTTTACCAAAACCGTTTGTATTGAATACAATCACAGACAGTTTTGGTTTAGCGGCCGCTCGTATTCTCGGGTCAGCGCTAAAAACTGTATGTGAAGAAGTAATATGACAAACGGTTAGTGTTGAAAACCGTCAGGAGTATCACGAGCGGTTACAACAAGAACCGTCTGTGATACTTCACAGACGGTTTTCAACATGAACTGTCTGTGACTTACCATCCTTATCATAGACGGTTTGTATTAAAAACCATCTATGATAAGTATTTCTGATTTTACCATGGCATGAAATCACTAACTCTCTAATTTTACCATGGCTTGAAATCACTTACCAAGGCTTGAAATCACTAACTCTATGATTTTACCATGGCTTGAGATACCAATCCTCTGTCGTGCCCCTACCGGGGCACCTAATTCTCTACTGCGGTAGGGTTTGGCAGGGCGATGGCTTGTCGCGGTAGGGCTTGGCAGGGGCACGGTAGAGAATGGGGTGCCACGATAGGGGCGCGGCATAGGATTGGCTGCCCAAACCCTACCGTGGCACCCAATCCTCTACCGCGGTAGGGTTTGGCAGGGCGAAGGCTTGCCATGGCAAGGCTCGACAGGGACACGGTAGAGGATGGGGTGCCATGGCAGGGGCGCGGCATAGGATTGCCTGCCCAAACCCTATCGCGGAAAAGGATTGGGTGCCATGGCAGGGGTGCGGCAGAGGATTGGCTACCACGACAGGGGCATGGTAGAGGATTGACATTTCAATTCATGGTAAAATCAGAGAGTTAGTGATTTCAAGCCATGGTTGTAATACCCAAATGGATTCGAAAGAGTATTCGAGAGGGAATAAGTAAATTGGTGAGAAGGACTAAATAGAAAATAGAATCAAAAGCTTTGAGAGAGGGGGATTTCTGCTAAATCCTGGCAACCTGGGCCTGGGCCTTGGCCCATTAGGCCTAGAGGTGGATGGCCATAAGGGGGGAGGCACCACCCTCCCCCAAACCCTAGCCGCCACCCCCTTTCCCCTTCTCCCCACTTGTGGCCGCCACCTCCCTCCCTCCCACTCCTTTGGCCGCCATCCCCTCTGGTCCTTGCACCCCCTACCCTCCAGTAGAACCTCCCTCCATTGGTGAAGCCCCTGCTACCGGCCAAGAACGCTGCCGGCCAAGTGGAGGAAGAAGGCAAATCACCCGGGTAATTGGTTGGCCAGGGAAAGGAGGAAGAAGAGGAAAAAGGGAGAAATGAAGGAGGAGGATTGTGTGGGGGTGATTTCAACGTTCATCAGTGGTTCTACAAGGGTAAACCCTGATTCCATTCATTTAGTAGTGTAATCTTGTAATTAGGCGATGTCGGTAATAGATCGGTATTATGGCAGTTTATAGTGTTCATCTGATTTAGGGCTATTAGTTGCAAAATCAGGTCTATCCATCTCCTAGAAAGTTGTAGATAATGTTAGTAGCATTCCGTAGGTTCTTGGATCACATCGTTTGGATGAGCGGATTAGGAGTTATGATTTTCGTAGCGCTGCTGTTCGGTAATTCTGTGATAATTCTAACAGTTAATATCAATCGGTCATTAGCAAATAGTTAATGGATTATTTAGAATATCTCACCATAACGAAAGTTGTAGGTATTTTGATTAGATTTCTAGAAAGCTAAAGAACAAAAAATTTGGATAACTGTACTATCGGATACGTCAATTTTAGTCTTGCTGTCCAGAATCACTGTCGAGGCTTTGTTGTTCTATTAATTTGTTTGGTAAGGGTAGAATATGGCTGAATCTGGGAAGCTCGCCAAATAAGTTTATGTAGGCAATCTAATAGGATTTCCAGAAAGTCATAGATCACCCCTTTTGGATCTCTGTACGAAAAGTTATGGATTTTAGATGGGGACTGTCTGTTGAGGGGACAGACTGATGTTTAGGATTTTGGAGTTGGGATTGCGCTAGAGAGTGTAGCGATTTCGTTTTTGCTTCCAGCTTAGTTTTTGTCCAGAATTGCTATCTTAGAGTGCTTGTTAAATTAATTCAGGTGGGGGTTTGGTTCTGTGTCGGACCTGGGATTAACATCCCAAATCCTCTGTGTATTTCTCAACTAGTCCCATGATCAGTAGCTAGTTCACACAGTAAACAGATATGGTAACATCCATAAATCGTACAATTATATTAATAATCAATAGAGCTTATTACAAAAGAGGCTTACCAACCAACAATAAAGAACACAACGGAAGACAAAGAAGTAGTGGAGTCCAGCTGATCTGCCATAGGCAATCGACTGGGGTAGCGGCCTAGTCATCGAGATCCACACCGGTAGCAAAGTTCTTCTCCTCTGAAATTTATTTGCATAAAGCAAGGATGAGCATAACTTCCGTGCTCGCAAGTTACACCCAATAACAGAGTTAATGCATGCAAGGATATATCAAAGGAAGGCTTATTGGTTAAATTTGCATAAAGCAATGTTTTTTTTAAATGCTTGTACTAAGTTCCAAAGCAGTTATTCTATAACTAAAATTCATTTTATAAATTCTCAAGTTTTATAGTCAGATAACATTCACACCAGAATGGTGAAGGATACCCTCCTATCACATGGCTTCCCGCCCAATTCCCATTTGGATAGAAATCCAAAATCATTTGTGTCAAATCATTTTGAAATCAAAACTAAAGTCTAACTTTGAGTGGCTTTGCCAAGCATGTTTGTAACATCCCAAATGTATAATTAGGGTTTGTTCAAGTGTAATTATATGTGTAGAAATTAAAACTTTTTCTCACATCTTGAAAACCCGTAAACACTCATGTAATTCTTGTCCAAGAGTTGTGTAATCCAAAAACACAAAGCTCTTGTTGACCAAAAGTCAAACTCATTTTCCAATTGTCTAAATCTTGTGCCAAACATTTGGAAAATATTTTCCTTGGTCCTAAAACTGATGTGGGACCCCTCTGAAAAATATCACAAGTTGTAAAACTTGTTTGATAAATTTTGGAGGTAAAACAATTCCTTGAACAATCTTCATGAATTTCCTGAGAAAAATGCATAGCATAATGACCTCTGGAAATTTTATGTAAGGTTAATCTTAATGTCAGCAAGCTCCAGTTAAAATTTCATAAATTTTGGAGCTCAATTGCAATTCCAAACAACCTGCAAAATCTCAGCTATTGAAATTGAATTTAAAAGCTTGGTATTGCTCCTTGGGCTAGCCACTTTCCCAAAGTGGTCCATTTCAACCTTTTCTCCCGGCTCGTCGACCTCCTCTCCACCTTGATCAGTCGTGGCCGTTGGATTAACATCCAACCGCCACGACCTCCTCCTCACTAACGCAGCCAAGTCCTCCCGCATCACATGAGGTCATCGCCTTGGATCAATGATCCATGGCCATGACCTCCCTCGCCAAACTACTCAGACCTCCCTTTTGCACTCACTTGAGGTCGTGGCCGTTGGATCAATCCAAAGGCCACGACCTCCTCTCGCAAACCATCATTGCGTGGATCTCCCACCTTGTTGAGGTCGTAGCCCTTGGATCCAAGATCCATGGCCATGACCTCCCTCACCGTTAGACTAAGCAAACCTCCCATTTAACGAGGTCGTGGCCGTTGGATCGATCCAACACCCACGACCTCCCCCTCAAAATATCCAGCGCTCACAACCTCCCCATCTCATGTTGTGCACCGTTGGATTTAAAATCCACAGTCACGACCTCCTCCTTGTCTTGTGCGCATTAGACCTCCCACAAGACGTGAGGTCGTAGCCCTTAGATTTAAATCTAAAGGCCATGATCTCCACAGTGCGTTGCAAGCTCAGGACCTCCCCTCTTTTGATCGTAACCGTTGGATCAAAAATCCAAAGGTCCCGACCTCCCTTGCCTTTTTGCATAGCGTCTCGCACCTCCTCACCTTCTCATCACCATTAGATCTTAATCGATGGCCATAACCTCTTGTGCGCTCTGGCGTAGTGCTAAGACCTCCCCTTTGGTTGTGCGCCCTTGGATTTAAATCCAAAGGCCATGACCTCCCCTCATGTTCTTAAGTTCGGTAATGCGGTTAAGACCTCACAGAGGTCCGCATCGTTGATTGAAATCCAACGCCTTGGACCTCTGTCCCTTTTCCACATGCGCGTTCATGATGGAAATCGGAGGGTCACGACCTCCCACCCAGATCCAATGGCTGTGATCTCCTCCTTCTCCTTTTGAAAACTTACTGCTTCGATTTAGATCTGAGGTCACGACCTCCCCTCATTTCTAATCGGACGGTGGAGGGCAACTCTGTTCTTCTCCTAGCTCTGGCCTGCACAGACGCCATGGCGATGGAGGAGGCAATGGATCTGTCTTGTCCCAACGGCTCTTTGCTGCCCAAAGATTTAATGCGGTCGGTGCTTTTCGCCCCAAAGTCGCCGCGAGCTCGCTCCTGTCACCTCCACGTCTGTCCAAGCCATGGACCGAGCCATGGGCTAAACTCACCATGAGCTTAACCCTAGCTCATGACCCTTTCTCCTCGGGCTATAATACCTCCCCATTGTTTTCCTTGGCTTCTTTTCCACCATTCACCCTTTGCTCTCGATTCGTGGAGCTCAAACCACCTGCACCTCCTTGGCGCCATTGATGCCCTTGGAGCTCCTCGGTGGCTCGGTGCTCCGTGGCTTTTCCTCTCCGTCGCTTTGCTTCAATCTAAGCCACTACCCTCTGTGACCAAAAGCCCTAACTTAATTGGTTGGGTTGACATTTTCAGAGTTGGCCTAACTTGGAGCTTGGAGCTTGGAGTTGGCCGTGGAGCAACCCTTCTTCCCCAACTCTGGTCCTCCACGTCCCCAACCTCCTCAGCACCTCCGCGACCTCCAGGTAACCCTCCTGGTAGTCCGTGATGCTTGGCACCCGTGTATGTTGTTGCGAGCTTTTCTTGGGCACACGCTTGAATGTACGCTGCGAGCTCATTATCGCTGTTTGTGTTTTGGCCGTGTGTTTTGCGCCAATCTCTGACTCGTCGCCGTTCAGGCCACCCCGCAAGGGAATGGTCTGGCGTGTCAAGAACACTATTGCGCTGCGTTGGTGCTGCTGGATGGCGCCGAGGTCCTCATCGCCGGCGACAAGCCTTGGGAGCCTCTCGGGGTTTTGTCGGACAACAATGGCACCGCGTCGTTGTCGTTAGGACAAAGATCTCCCCCTTAAATGCGATCATCATTGCTTAGCATTGGTAAACTCGGGTCAGCCTTTAATGCCTTGTTTTATGTCCCTTGTTGCGCAATTAAGGCCGCGCGCCTAATCTCCCCGCGCGCGTGCATCTCTGGGACCTCTTTGCCAAAGGACCACCCGTGGACTTTTGGCAAGACCTCCCTAAGACCTCCTCGGGGTCCTCTTTGCAAAGACCACCCCGGTCTTTTGTAGGGACAACCCCAGACCTCCCTCCTTGCGATCTTGACCGCTAGGACCTCCTTGTGGGAGATCTTAGCCGTTGAGGTCCTCCCTGTGTTGATCTCCACCGTGTAGGACCTCCCCGAGGTCCTCTTAACCTTGCGGACCTCCTCGGGTAAATCTTAGCCGCCTGCACCTCCCAAAGGAAATCTGAGCCGCTTAGGACCTCCCTTTGTTAGATCTTGGCCGTTCAGACCACCCCAAGTGGATCTGAACCGCCCAGACCTCTTTGTTGTTGTCTTGACCGTTAAGGTCCTCCACGGGACAATCTAGACCACTAAGGTCCTCCTTGAAAATCTGGACCGTCCCAGACCTCCCTCGAGAGGTCTTGACGATGTAGATCTTCCTTGGGGAGATCTTGATAGTTTAGATCTTCCTTTGGAAGATCTCGGCCGCTCAGACCTCCCTCGTTTAATCTGGACCGTCCGGTCCTCCCTCATGTGTTGTGGTTCGTTGGATGCGGTATCAACGGCCACGACCTCCCCTCCGTTGCGCGCAGCGTGGCAGGGAGGACATGGACCGTTGGATCCAAGATCAACGGCCCATGTTCTCTGGACTACACAGAGCGTCTTGGCGTTTCCTCTGGAGGTCTTGGACCGTTTGATTTAGATCAACGGTTCACGTCCTCCTATGTCCTTGTGGGTTTTAGAAATTCCAGTGAACTCTTAAGTATAAACTGAAATAAGGTATAAGCTTTAGAATTTCATATCTTTGTCGTTTTAAATCCAAATGAGGTCATTCAAATTGTGTTAGCTCTGTCTTGAACTTGACTTTAATCCAAAAATGATTGTAAGTTGAGTTCAGCTCCAGAGCACAGTTTTGCCATTAGATTTTAAAACTCACTTTAAATATACAATCAAATTAATGCTTAACTTGTAAAATACATAACTAATGCTCTGTAGATTATTTTTGAGTGAATCCAACTTTGTTGGTTTCCTCTATTAATGAACTCACTGTGAAAATTAGTTTTGAGCATGTTGCTGTTATAAAAATGAGGACTTGTGCATTACAATTTTGTTCAAGTTCTTGTTTTTGAAAAATGGTAGAAAGTGCAATCTAGCTCCAAATGAGATGAACTCAATTGTGTTATTCATCTCATGAGGTGCTGGTTTTGCTGTAAAATTTCAGTGTCACCACTTTTCTAGAAAATGTTGCCTCATAATTAAATTAGTGAATAGTGCAGTTTGGTATTTTTAGGGCTGAGCAGAATTGTTTTGCTCATATCTTTTGCATTAAGAATCCAAATCAATTGGTTCTTGTTGCTAAATTCCTAAAATCACCCTCTTGCTGCTGTAGAAAATTCAGAGTGTTTGGAGTTCGTTTGCTGTGCTGTCTTTGTCGTTTTCGTTCTTATCGATTGTTTTCGTCTTTCCGATTAGGTGTCGATTTAGTACTTTGAACCCGTGGCGATCCTCAGCAACAATTCGTCCAGCAACAGTAAAGGCAAGCAGTTTGATCATTTCCATCATTGTCCCATTACTTTAAAGTCTAATATTTTGTTTAACTTGTATGTATGCATGCTTTTGTGTCAAAGTATCTTATCGTTTAGAGGTAGCTATTCCTATTGCATAGTTGCCCTAAATTGTTACCCCTGCCACAAACCATAAGTTACTAATATAAGCTGGTGAATTAGAGCCCGGTGATTTAATTATGCTCTTTTATTGCTTTTACGGTGTCATGCTTAGCAATGCTTAGATAACGGTAGAAATGGGCGGTTGTCGACATTATGTCGATAACCTTGGTCACACAAAAACTATTATTCCATTATGTCCCCTTGTATGATTTGTTAAATTGTAAACAAATAAAAATGAAAACTATTTGGATTTGGGCATATTGGATGGATGGTGTGGTTTTTGGAATGTGGTAGTATGCCTGAGTCATTAAGGACCGAGTTACTTGCACCACCGTTCTGAGCAATTTTGCGTGCTAACCACACGAGGGGGATATGGGACCTCTCTTGACTAAGTACTTTGGAAGGTGTTAATTATGAGCTGGTCGGTGGGTATGTTTTAATAAAATGTGTGTGTGTGGTGTTGGGAGGGGAGCATTAACAGACCGGTTAGGCTGTCTAATATGTCCTTGTCCCCGTGGGAGGCGGCTCTTAATTAGTATCGTCCATTGGAAATGTCTCGTAGGACTTAGCCGTGCCGGCATACCAAAGGAAGTGTGCTAAATCATGTGGCGAAAAGGCGGTCTCGGCGTGTGGGTACATTGGTACACCCTGCGCAGGTTAAAACTATTGAATAGCCTCGTCCTAGGTTATGGACACGCCGGATCGCCTGTGAGAACTAGACTACAACCTTTAATTAAAACTTGACATGGTTGGTATGAACGGGGAGTTCATGCTATTGTTGTGGTGACTTGGGTTGGTCACTTCCAGGTTGATCTTGTTGTTGTTACTATGTTATCATCTCGTTGTTATTTCAACAATTAAAATGCTTTGCCAAATTGCCTTCAAATCTATTATGTTATTGCAAATGAAACTTGCTTTATGCTAAAATGAGTCCAAAGCCTCATCCACTTAAATAAAGCTTGCATGTAGCTATTTATAGTTCTGTTATCTCACACGTAAGTCTTGCGGAGTACTTTATGTACTCATCTGCCCGGGGTTGTGGCATTTTTGTGGCTTTTGTTGCAGAGGAAGGTGGTGAGCCCCAAGGGCTTCACTCTTGTGAGATGTGCTTCGGGTTTGACGACTAGCTTGGCGGTCCGGTCAGATGCCTAGGGGTTAAGGCACACTGATTGGCTTTGTGTTATAGCTATCTTTATGGCACTTTTGCTTCCGCTGTTATCTTTGTAACCTTGTTGTTATTTGGCCAGAAGGCCCCTCTTTTGTAATAACCTATTCCTTATTAATATTAACTTCCGGTTTGTTGCTTATGTACTATGTGTTGTATGGAATTGATACATTCTTTTGTTGTGAGGTATGTATACTGCATTCTGGGGAGTATACATCTCTCGAGACTGGGTTTATTTGGTTGATAATACTAGGGTCAATTGGATGACTAAGTATTATGAGCTTAATAAATCCGGGTGCTCACAATGTCCATGACCGTGGACGCGGCTATTCGAATAGTTTTACACTCTGTAGAGGTTGTACAACTTTACGCACAACAGATAATCAATTATAATGTCCGTTTGACACACTTCCGTAGGTGTGCGACTAAATGCGCCATCCCAACGTAGTCCCACCTCGCTAAGGTTTCGCTTCCATTGGATAGAAACCCATCAGATTTAAGCCCCCTCTTGCGCCAGGTGGGAATACATAAAAGTAGGTCATAAAAGACACCCACGCAACCAGATAGCATGACCACGATGGAATATTGCAAATTAGTTAGCCAGGTCCTGCCACACACAGGACATGTGGTAGTACGATGTGGCTTAGCAAGATACGGAGACCGGTCCTTAATTGACATAGGCGACTTTCCATAAAACCCATGGGCCTCGATCATAGAAATAACTCGATCCCGTGCATCAACATGCACCATCCAAACAACCATTTCGCCCAAGTACAAACCATTATTTTATTTCATTTTGCAAAGTTATTTGTAAACTTTCATAACACACCAATGCTATGGATATAATTTAAACCACATTTGATTTTTGGCTGAAATTCCCCAAATCAGATATTTTTGGGTCTAAGCATCACTAAGCATATTATTTTCAAGTGGTCCTAGTTCATACTATCGTATCAACTAGGTTTTATCTAGGGTGACAATATGTTCGATTCAAATATCAACATTGGCCATACAAAGGATTCAGGCGTATCTATAAATTTAAAACAGGAATTTAAATTACTGAATATAAATAAGCATGCAATAATGATTTAAAATAGAATTTAAATAATTTGAAATAATGGGTTCAAATATGATCAAAGGTATAACTTGCCTTGCTCAATTGGTTGCTCTCAAACGGCGCCGAATCGACTCTCAAGTCGTCAATTCTATCTGTGAAAATAAGCCAAATTCAAACAAAATTCAAATGAACTCCAAATTAAATAATTTTGGTTTAGTTAGATAGATCTTGAATTTATAAGAATTTAGAAATTTGAATCGATGAAATCGGAGTTCGTATGAAGGAGAACGAACCTCGGGAAGTTTACAATTCACATGAAATGATGAATTATAGGATTTTTCAGAATTTCCGGATTTATTTTAATTCGGAAAAAGGAATGGAGCCACTGACACATGGGGCCCGCGGCATAGTGGCAAGGCCACGTGGCTACGACACGCATGCGAGCCACATTAGCGAAGATGGTGAGGTGGCATCTACGTGGCACCGCGTGGCAAGGTGGTGGCAGTGACGGGGCAATGCCATGTCACGCCGACGAGTGGTGGCGCACGGTGATGGGCTCGCCGGTGTCTCACGCCGGGGCGAGCCTCGCGGAAATGCACAACGGAGAGAGGGAGCGAGGAGGAGCCTAACGCACTACCTTGCGACGACGGAGGGCGACGAGGTGGCCGGCGACGAGGGTTTTGGCAGCGACGATGTTCGATCTCCGGTGAAGGGGTGTTTTGGTGGCTCTCGGGGCAAATGGTTGCATGCACAGGATAGCCCAGGTGACGACGATGCCGACGGTGGTGGAGACGAGGCCGAGGCGTCGCTGGAGGCGACAGAATTTGTCGGCGCTGAGCTTGCGGTTGAGGAGCTTCCCCGGCGAAATACGGTGACTCTAGAGATGAAGAGAGGGCAAGGGTTGGGGGTTTTTGTTGCGGTGAAGGAGGGGCTCTCGGAGCCCCCTTAAATAGGGGCCGAGGGGCACTGGGGCGGCGTGGAGGTGTGGAGATCGTGGCAGCAGCGGTTGCGGCTCGTGGGCGATTCGGGCGCGGAGAAAGGGGAGAAGGTGGGGGTAGAGGTGGAGGTGGGGCGCGGGTCGTGCGCACGTGCGCGCGGCTCACGGGAGCGGTTGAGGTTGTGGCCGATGCGGAGCTCTGGTGTGGCAGCAATGGCGGCGGCATCGGGCGCGAGAGGAAGAAGAAATGGGGAAGGGAAGAGCGGCGTGGGCGGGCCCACTAGCAGCAACAGCCAAGAAATGGAAAGGGAATGGGTGGTGTTCAGGTCGTTGGATTTAAATCCAACGGTCCTCCTTGACTGCAACGTTCGGACTGTCCGATAATTTCAACAAGATCGGACGGTTGAGGTGAATCGGGGCGTGTCAGCGGGAGGAGCGGAAAACTTCGGGTGCGGGTGGCGAATTTGGCCAAGACGCGGAGAAAGGAATGGGCGGAAGGGATTTGGCCCAAAGTGTAAAGAAGAATTTCAATTGATTTCCAATTAAAATAATTTGATTAATTCATTTTGGCTTTCGAAAATAGCAAATAAAATCCAAAAATTCTAGAAAAAATCATAGAAATTCCTAGAGTTATTTTGGACTTAAATAAAATATTTTCAACTTAAAATTGGTAATATATTTTGCAAATAATTTTATTCAAGCTTTAAAATAAATAGGAAAAAGCTTTTAAAAATCGAGAAAATTCTAGAAATTAATTTAATTTTTATTTTCCAACTTTAACTCAAATAAAACTTCAAAAACTTTAATAAATTTTATTTTTGACTTTTAAAACTTCAAAAATTCAAGTAAAGCAACAAAACTCTTTCAAATTTTTAGAAAGTCCAACAAAATAATAACTTTATAAATTTTTAATTTGGTAACAGAACTTTGGGATGTTACATTCTGGGGACAGCGCCCTCTTCGCGTCTTCCATTTTCGCACGGTTGAGGCAAGTACAGTTAGTGACAGATTACTTAGGAGTGATTGTTCATGTTTGCAAGTATTTTGTATATATTCGCTATTCATGGATGCTACAATGATATGTATGTCAATGATCATGAATGCTAGAAGTATGAGTAAGTTTTTATTCATGTATGATGCTGCTGCTAATACATATTTATGATGGATAAAAGAATTGTTCATGTGCATCATGTTATCATATTTGAGGCTTGGTCATGTGGTGTCCAAGCATTGATTTGAGGTCTCCGTCATGTATATGACGGGATTGTGGTCCCCACACTCATGGAGTGTGGGCTTATGGTCCTTGTGCTAGAAGGCACAGGCATGGGTATGCATCGACGAATGCATACTCCGTATTACCGGTATATGCAAAGAGAAAAGAAAAGTTGCATTGTGCATTTGCATTGCATAAGCATGTGATTTGGTTATTTGTAGAGATTTGTGGATGAATGATGATGTTACAGTTGTGTATTATATTGTCTTATTAATTGTACTTTGCTGAGTCTTTGGACTCACTCTTGCTGTTGTTTATGTTTTTAGGTACCCTTCATACAAACGTCATGCATGGGAGGGAATAGACATAAGATTGGTTGCACACTGCCACGTACCATTCACAGTTGAATAAATTGGATGATGATTTAGTATTTGAACAAAGTGCTTAAAGGACTTATTATGATTATGTCTTATGCATTGGATGATTTGTAATAGAGTTGATTAGCATATTATGGATGTTTTGATTATGCTTTAGTTGATTAGCATATTTTGGATGCCTTTTTTATTATGTTTTAAATTGGATGCTTGGATTATTGAATTATGATATAAATACTTGTTAGAACCTCTGGTATGGTTAACTATACAAAGGAGGTTCTGCCAAAATTTAGTAAAATGTCTTAGTTTTAAATTGTTACATTGTTAGTTTAGTAGCATTCCAGGCTTATGTTGGGCTGGGGTGTTACAATGGTAAAATCAAGCAGTTTTTAATACAAACCGTCTGTGATGAGATACTTATCACGAACCGTCTGTGACATATCGTCACAGACGGTTTTTGTATGAAACCGTCTGTGATTCGTAGCGCGATATTTCGAAAAAAAATTGAATGCATGCGCGGGAGGCAAAATGTTTTGGCGTTGTCCTTATATATTATAGCCACCCTAGCTTTGTCTTCCATCAGTCTCTCTCTCCCCTCCCCACGCCGAGCTCCGGCAACCACCCTCGATTCCCCGTCGCTGTTCAGCGAGGAGACACAGCCATCGACGACAAGGAGGAGGGATATGGAGGAGCTCCTTGTCTGCCACAGGAGGTAGACTACCAGAAGGTACGTGTACATCCCCAAAACATACACAATTTGTTGGTTGTTTGTTGTAAAAAATGATCTTAATTTTGTGTTACCTAAGGTCGGAGCGCCGCCGGAAGTTTTCAGTCGTCTCTCCTTGCCGACGAGCTTGAGTCGAACTCGGACGACATGCAAGAATAGCTTGTGATATGCTGGTGAGGTACAAAGAGAAGTAGTGTTGAGTCAATCCAAGAAGTCGATGAGTTCTTCAGGAGCTTGGAGGCACAGATGGTTTCTAGCTAGTTTAACTTTGTAACTTTATTCTTTTTTCCCATTCGGAGGGGACGTTGTGAAACCTTTTGGTTTCCCTTTCCGATAATGTGTTTGCCATCAGAATTTTAATTGGATTTTAGTTGTCTTGCTAGAGTGTAATACCCCGAATATTAATTAGGGAGAATATTATCCGGAGAGGGAATTTATTCAATACTAGTTAGCTAAAGCAATAAAGAAAAGAGAGAATAACCAATTAAAAAGGGTTCTTCTGCAAAGTACCGCCAACCTGGGCTTGGGCTTTGGCCCAAAAGGCCCATGTGTGTGGCCGGCCAAATAAGGGGGGGGGGCGCCTCCCTCCCCTCTAGAAACCCTAGCCGCCTCCCTTGGATCCCCTCCTCCCTTGTGGCCGCCACCTCTCCCACCCTCTCCACATGGCCGCCGGCATTTCCCATGGATCTTGGCGCCTCCACCTCCTCCTCAGCCATGAGTTCCTGCTGATCCATCTCCCGCCTTTGCCGCGTCTAGCCTGACGTTTCCTACCTTGTGGCCGTGTGGAGGAGGAGAGGGAGAAAGGAGGAAAAGAGGAGAGCTCCTCGTGGGGTTTTTGGTTCAGCGATCCCCAATGGTTCTTCAAGGGTAACGAGATGTTTCCCTGCTATTTAGTTCAATTCGTTCTTGGTAGATGTCGTTTATTGATTCGTCGTTAGTGCTGAATTTAGAAACAGATTGTTGTTCTCTGTTGTACGTTGATTTTCAATTAGATCAAGGCCGAATTAAGATTTGTGATCTCCTATAGAATTGTAGATTATTTCGTCAGGTTTCCATAGCCTTTGAGTTCACCTGAATCCGAGTTGTGGTTTGACAGTTATGGCCATTTGTTTACTCTGTCCGAGACCCCGACAATTCTCGTGATCACTTTGTGCAGCAAGTTGAATGTTGTTAAGGTTCGAATCAGGATTCCTCCCTGTCGGTGTTTTAGAACCGAACTTACGTAAAGATTGTTTGATTCGGGGGGTCTCCTAGAATAGAATCATGCAGAGAGATTGACACGGGAATTTTTATATAGGTTCGGGCCTTCTCTGGAGAGAATAACAACCCTACTCCTGTGTATTAATTCCTCCACGTCGCTCCATGACTATATACCGTAGATAATGGGGTATTACGTGCCATTATTACGTAGAATAACAGCGATGATATTTGTTTGAATCCTTTAATCAATAAGACCCACTTGTCTGCGAGGTTCATTTGATTATAAGGTGGTCGTATGCTGACCTAGTCGTAGAGGAATCTATGACTATGAGGTAGTCGTGGCGGGACTTACGACTATGGGATAGTCGTAGCATAACTTACGACTATAGGGGTGGTCGAGAAGAACTTACGACCATCCATTTGGTTCTTCCTTCATAACATTAAGGGTACACTCGGGGTTCACATGGCGTCATATTTACCTATAATAAAAATTATAGATAAAAGGTAAAATGAGGATTATTATATCCTCGTCATCTAGCCCCCCAGCTTCAAGTGAAAGCAACTTACTTGGTAAAGGGGTTCTAGATGGTCTTACGATCATGAGAGGATCGTGAAAATAATCGAAGGAAAAACTCTTGATTGTATACTACTTTGACCGAAATGTGCTTGGTCAAGAAAATTGCTTACGACTATCAAGTGGTCGTAAAAGCATTTCTCGATCACAAGGTGGTCGTAGTATAGTGATCGGAAGAAGGAACTTTCCGATTATCATTTCCTTTGGTTGAAAAGATCTAACCAAGGAAGTAATTTAAGCTTGAGATGTAGCATAAACCTGAATTTCTCGAACGGACACCTTGGGAATCTCAAACGGCGCTTGCTTGCTTTGTCTGTTGAAGCGGTTCGAGATGGTGGCGACCCTTGGAATGTCACGCCTCGGCTCAAGGTGCTGTGTTATATATACTCACGGAGGGTAAAACCTAAAATCTTACTTTTCCCCAAAATGCTCCTCTTGTTCTTCAACCTCTTGCCTTCTCCGCCGTAGAAGTCGTTCTTGCCTTCTCATTGCCACTCCAATTGTGCCCTCTTTTAGACCCAAAATTTCTGTTTCCGAGAGAGATGCGGGAAAGTTTCGAGTGGGAAGAGTCGGAGATGGATCTTGCGAAGATTCAAGCCCTAGTTGTCGCCGAGAAGATTCGGAGAAGACTCTTGTGAAATGGCTTAGGCATTTGGGCGATGATTACGTCGGGAGAATGGGCAAATTCCCGTCTTCGAGGCTTATTGTGAGTGTGGCCTTCGACTGCCTGCTCACCCCTTTCTCACCGTTGTGCTCGAGCATTTTGGGGTGGAGTTAGTGAACCTTGGTCCTAACTCCATCACCATGCTGAGTGTTTTCGTATATTTGTGCGGCGTGCACAGGAATTCCCATGACCTTGAGCTTTTCAATATTTCTATGGAATGTCTCGGCAAGCGGGATTCTTTGGAAGTTGTGGTCTGAAACTCCACGACGGGAAGTCGAGGAGTATATTCGAGTTTCACACGGTCTTCGTGGCGGGATGGAGGAAGAGGTGGTTTCTTGGAAAGTCACCTCGAAGACGACCTCTCTTTAGTGGGAAAGGTCATTGAAAAGAAATCTTCATGGGATTCGACTCACGAAGATATCGGTAGGATTGCCCTTATGTTCAAGTTATCAAGGACTTGAAGAAGGAAGGGTGACGGATGGCATGTGGTGAAAGATTTCATCACACGCCGAATTAGTCCTTTGAAGAAACGAGCATCCCTATGTGGAGATACTGGGGCTATGAGACCCAACCGGGGACTACAACGAGGGTAAGTGAATTTTGACTTAGCTCTCGGTTTGGTCTTCTGCAAAGTTGTTTAAAAGATGCCTTTATCTGTTTGAGCAGATCTTTCACCGGAGATTGGCGTTAGAGTCAAACTTCGTTTGTGAAAGTCTCCGCCACTTAGTGTGGCGGTTCCTAAATCCTTGCGGTCGTATCCATGAGAGGAAAGGATGGTTCGCCTAAAGGTGTCGATAGTTGATTTTATCTTTAAGACTTTATAGTCGTAGAAAGAACTTACGACTAGAGAAATGTTGTAGAATAAACTTACAACTTAGTCGTGACCGTAGGAAATCTTACAGTCGAGGAAAGGTCGTAGAAAAACATACGACTTGATACTGGTCGTAGAAAATCTTACGACCAGTTAGTAATTCTTCTCTTTCTGTTTTGCTTTACAGAAAGTAGGCATGGAAAATCGTCGGGATGATGAAGAAGCATGTTGATAACCATCGGTGCAGGGTTGACAAAGGACAAAGGCTCAGCTCCTTCATCCAAGAGACGTCGACTTTTAAGGAGTGACGACAAAGGAGGGGCGAGCTCGAGTTCTAGCCCTTCGACCAGATCCTCTGCAAAGCTTGTGGCAGACATAGCCGCAACTGAAGCTGAGGCTAAAATAGCTGAAGTGGAGGAGGTCGAAGTAGCTGAACCTCAAAAGCGCAAACCTCGCAAGGCCAAGGTACCCTTCTATTATGACAAAAATCTTTCGCAGCTTACGCCACTCTGGTTTTGTTAAGCACTTGGAAAAGGAGAACTGGAAGGATTTTATGTCTTTTGTGAAGGATAATACCGCTCGATGAGAGCCTATGGTGATGGCAATCTTTGCTCTTGGAGTGGTCGAGACCGATCTCGGCCATCGAGAGAAGTCGAGACCGGAGAGATGGTCCTGTTCAAGATCCACGACGGGACGTGGTGGTGGCTAAGCCATTCTTCAACTCGAACTTCACCGAAGTGGTCGTAGAAGAAGAAATCTTTCGTTGGGAAAGTGACTCCCAAATTCTGTTTAGGTCCAAGGTGCGAGGTATGTGAAATATACTAAAGTGTAAGAACAGAATTTACCTTTTTCCTTTTCACAACTTTGAATTGCTTTCCTTTTCTTTGTTTTTAGCCCGACTCCTTGACCCAGAATGCTTAGTTGAGAAGCCTATTGCTACCTCTCCAACCTGCCGGAGAGACAACAAGGGAAGTGGTCGAGGATCATCCTCGCCCGGTGGTAGAGGAAGTCGTGGCGCTGAAGTGGTTCGACAACCAATGAGGTACTGTTGTACCCGATGAAGGTAGCGGCTACAACCTCTGAAATAGCAATGGTGACCACAGAGATGATCGTGGAGACTCCAAGAAGAAATGCGACCACTTGAGATGGTCGTGGATAGAACAGAGGCAGCCGCAGGCGAAGCCTCTAGTCAAGATGGTGGCGGTTACGTCCCACCGTCTTGGAAAAGGAGATCGTTGCAGACGTTCCTCCGGTATCCAAAGCTGAAATTCTGAAACGTAATCAAGAAGAAGAGTATTTCAACCTGCGGCGACTTCTTTGGGCTGCTTCAACGTAGGGTCTTACGCTTTCAGATCTCGCGATCGAGTCCCCCATCCCAACGATATTCCCAATAGAGGGATACCTTTGATAATGAGCGTCTTGAGAAGGTTTGGTGGGACCAAGTCACGAGGGTAGACAAGTCAAGATCCGGAGTCTAGCTTACTCGATGTTTGCTCGATCAACCATGAATGTAAGTACTTAATTGTACTTATATATATACAGGTATAATCTTCTCTTGTTTCTCACTATCTTTTCATCTTGCAGAAAGCCATAGAGCAAATTGCCGTTGTCGGTGAATATCATCGACAACTTCTAGAGCTGCGACAGGAAAAAGAGGAACTCTGCAAACAGGTAGAGAGGTGGTAAGTCACTACTATTCATAGTCACCTTGGATTTGACTACTTATATAGTGCTTACGGGATTTGTCATGGAAAAACTCACAACTAGGTAATGGTCGTAAAGACTTATGACCCGATGGCTTTGTCGTAGAAGAACTTCTGACTAGGTCAATGGTTGTAGAAGAACTTACAATCGATTGACCCATGCTCATGTCCACTATTATCCTTTGCGGGCAAGCAAAGGCCTAAGACCTTAGCCGACTAAACTCGATTATGAAAAAGAGGAGTCGAAAAAGTTTAGGAAGAGGTATTAGACCTCGGGAAAAGCTTAAAAAGCTAACTCTGCAACCATGAAGTCGCGAGAAAAATTAAGCGATAAGTCTTGAACTTAAGATCGCTTATATCTTTGATCTTTACCTCACTCTTGCTTCTTTTCAAAAAAGAAGACGAGACGAAAAAGCTCGAGAATGAAGTTAGAGAAAACTTGAGTTATTCACGAGCTTACTCGTATGTCCAAAAATAAAGATCAAAACCTTGAGACGCCGAGAACTTCGAATATCAAGTAAGTAATTCTTTACCTGCAGTCCTTCTGAGTTATTTCCCTTTTCTCACTTCCACTTCCTTTCTAGCAATGGGCGTTAAATTGAGAGAACTTGAGGCTGAAATCGCGGATAAAGCCGTGATTTATAATCGAGCCGTCCTTATTGCAAAGAAGAATGTGGAGGATATTGTATCATGGGAGAAAAAGTATCTTTGAGACCGTTGCTTCCCATAATGAAGAGGTCAAAGTTGGATTCTCAACTAGTGGGTAGGAAGTTCTTTTACCGTGGTTATTTTTGTTTTCTTTTTCCTCTAGGAGTTTATTTTTGTTTGACCAATCTTATTTCTTTAGAGCAAGTGGTGAAAACAAAAAGCTCATGAGCTTCGACTTGTACCCAACAGGAGATGGAAGCAATGAAGATTAAACTTCAAGGAAACATCACGCTCTGAACAATGTGCTTGGTGAGCTACATAGTGAGGAAAGACTCCTCAAGATGATACAATAGCTGCTCACACAAGTACCATTGGGGATCAAGTCGGGATTTTGCAAGATCTGGTGACCACTCAAGGCCAACCAAAATTTGAATCGATAAAGGAGGCGGTCGAACTGCGATAAGTTATGCATTAGCAAAACTTAAAGCTCATGACCCCAACCTTAATGTGCAACCACTCGAAGCCGACTTCAACTGCTCTGAAGCAGAAGGAAGACGTCTGATGGAGGAGATGCAATCAGTTGGCCGGAAAGTTTCAGAGGAGATGCAGTTGGGCTCTCCCTCTTCAGAGTAGTCTGTAATGAACTTGTGAAAAACAATCTTTTGTTGATGTAATCCATCTTGTTCCCTGCAAATCATCTTGTCGAGTAGTTAGCAACTCAAAAGATAATTAACGAATTTAAAGACTAAGAAATGAAGTCAAATGTAATGACTTTATCCTAGCCCCCGACTATTTGCTTAGTTTGTGAAAACTAAGTAAGTAGTTTTGTCTCCTGCAAATCATCTTGTCGAGTAGTTAGTAACTCAAAAGATAATTAACGAAATAAAGACTAAGAATTGAAATCAAATTATCCTAGCCCCCGACTATTTGCTGAGTTTGTTTAGACAAACTAAGTAAATAGTCTGTAGAAAGGGTTTCTGAAAACAGAGAGGTTTGTTTAACTTGTAGTTTTTGGGTCTCAATTGTCATGCACTGGTCGAAAGGGTGGTAACGAGTTGACACTAGGAAGTTCCTTCTAGTGGGCAGGACCACGTGCAGAGAGGAGAGGCTTCGACTAGGTAATGTTAACATCTCCGACTAGTTTAATCAAATCGAGAACGGCAACTTGAGTTAAGCAAACATCTAGAGGACTTTAAAATATTTACTCGTCCTTCTTGGTGGACTCGATAAGTCATCTCCGTAGCAAGAGTAGGAAATCGAACAAAGCTAGGAAGCTCCTTCGATTAGCAAGGTGACCACGTGCGAGAGAGGAGAGGCTTCGACTAGATGTGTTTCTTCCTCCCACCAGCTTGAGATGAAACGAGTACACCCAAGATGGTTAAGCAAATCTGAAAGTGCGCTCTTCTTAGAGTATTTTTCAAAATAATCAAGAAATAAACTAAGGTGAAAAGAGTGGGCCTTCAAAAATATTTCGACTAAAGAAAACCCGAGTTCTTTGTGTTGGCCATAAGCGAGTAACGAGTCGACACTAGAAACTCCTTCTAGTGGGCGTGGACCACATGCGAGAGGAGAGGCTTCGACTAGGTGATGTTATCGCCTTGACCGGTGTAAAAAAGCGGGTGTTTTAAAACATAGTCGAAAAATAATGAAAGCACTACTCAAAAGTAAGACAATAGAGATAGAAAAAACACGATTCTTTATTGTCGAAATGGTACAGTTACACATAGAACTTGCGTGGCGGTCAATGTTCCAAGAATTCGAGAGAACTTGGCCGTCTTCCATTGCCAATCATACCGACCACAGACGAGTAACCCGACCACCGTAAGGACCTTCCCACTTGGGAGAAAGTTTGTTCCGATTAGACTTGGATTGGCAAAGCCTCAATACCAAGTCACCTCTGGCGAGGTGCGAGGTTGAACCTTACGATCGTAGTATCTTCGCGGGCTTGTTGGTAGATTGCCGAATGAATTAGGGCTGGTTTCTCCTTTCTTCAAGTAGATTAATATCATCTGCTCGAATTTGTTCTGGTTGGAGTCCGTGAATGTTTCACTCGTGTTGACCGTATCTTTAGTTCCGGAGGAAGCATAGCTTCAAAGACAAAGACTAAAAAGAAAGGTGTTTCTCCAGTGTCTGATCGGTAGTTATCTGAATCGCCCATATCTGAAGGTAATTCTTGTACCCAAGCCCCGGCGTTTGATGAGCCGGGTCGAAGACTCGAGTTTTAATTCCTCTCATTATTTGGCCGTTTGCGTTCATTGCCCCATTACTCGAGGATGGGCCACGAAGCATAACATAACTTGGTACCCAACTCGTCGCAAAATTCCTGAAATTTTGCGCTCGAAAATTGCTTACCATTATCTGTAATTATTCGACTTGGTACTCTAAATCGAGTAATTACGCATCTCATCATAAACCGTTTTGCTGCTTCCGTTGTTATCCCAGTCATAGGTTCGGCTTCAATCCATTTTGTGAACGTATCAATAGCCACAAAAAGGAACTCAAAACCCCTGGAGCTTTAGGAAACGGTCCCAGGATATCAAGACCCAGGTTGCAAAAGGCCAAGATAGAGGTATTGTTTGTAATGCCCGAAATGGTTGGTGTATTTGCTCGCTATAAACCGCCTTTGGACACACTTTTAACCAACTCTTTAGCATCGTATAGGGCTGTTGGCGATAAAAACCTTGTCGAAAAGCCTTGCCACCAACGTTACTGAGGGAAGCATGATTTCCACAAATGCCACCATGTATGTCGTGAAGGAGTGTTAATCCTTCGCTCTGCGAATGCATCGCATGAGCACCCTTGAAATACCTCGTTTATAGAGAACTCCTTCGACCAAAGTATACATTTTGGCTTTTCGGGATAAGCGATCGCCTCGAGATCGTCTTGGTCTGAAACCCTTCGAAGATAATCATAGATGGGCGCCATCCATGTATCCTCGTATTCTAGAAAGGTTGTCTCAATAGGAGGTGTCTCGGCTCTTCGACCGAGAGAAGGCTTCGAGTTGTTCCAAGAAGACTCCTTTTGGTACTTCAGATCTGGAAGAAGCTATTCGAGCAAGGTGATGCGAGAAATTATCCTTCGAGGATGAATTGTGCCTCGAAACCTAAAAATGCTTTTCTAGCTTACGTACTTCCGATAAGTACCGAGACATTGTCGGGTTAGAAACCTTGGTACTCTTTACCGACTTGATTCACGACTAGTTGAGAGTCTCCTCTCACGAGTAGTCGGCGAATCGAGCGCTTCATTTGCTCGTATACCGACTAGCAAACCTTCAGATACCGCCACATTATTAGTGGCACGAAAGTTTAATTGTATGGCATACTTTAAGGTCTCTCCGTTAGGAGATTCGAGACCACCCGACCCCGAGCCACTTAAAGTGGCGACCGTCAAAGTACATAAATCCCTTTGATGCGTGGGAATCGTCTTGGGGATCTGAGCAGGTTCAGATTTGTCCATTCGGCGACAAAGTCTGCCAAGATCTGGGATTTAACGGCCGTTCGGGACACGAAATGGATGCGAACTCCCCAAGTTCGTGACCATTTGCCATGTGTCCCGCTATTTCCCTAATCGAGGATCGCTCCCAAGGAAACTCGAGCAGCCGCAGACTAGTTTATCTACTGAAAATAATGCCGCATTTTCTCGAAGACATGAGGAGGGCATCTGAAGCTTTTGGACTGAGGGTAATGCTCCTTAGGTCGTGTAAAACTTCACTTACGTAGTAAACTGGTCGTTGTACATTTTCACGTTCTACAACCAGTACTGCGCTGACTGCCTGTGGCGTGGCAGCTAGGTAAACCAAGAGCGTTTCTTCTGGCCTCGGAGAGACCAGAATAGGAGCACTCGTAAGGTACCTCTTGACATCCTCAAAGGCGTTTTGCCTCATTCGACCACTCAAAACTTTCGTGTCTCCTTAGAAGTTTAAAGAAAGGTAGTCCCTTTTCTCCCGATCGTGCGATGAAATGACTTAGAGCCGCCATGCACCCAAAGAGTTTACGGACTTCTTTCCGTGTAGTTGGAGGGCGCATTTGTAAAATGGCTTTTATCTTTTCAGGATTCGCTTCAATTCCTCGTATAGATACTAGGAATCCAAGCAATTTCCCTGAAGAGATTCCAAACACACACTTCTCAGGATTAAGTTTTAAGCGATGTTTTCTGAGATTGTCGAATGTTTCTTGTAGGTCGGTAATATGATTAAGTTTCTTGGTGCTTTTGACAACTAAGTCATCAACATAGGCTTCTAGATTTCGGCCTAATTGAGATGAAAAAGTTGCCTGCATCAAGCGTTGAAAAGAAGCGCCGGCATTTTTTAGACCAAATGGCATTTTGACATAGCAAAATATACCAAATGGTGTAATAAATGCGGTCTTTTCTTCATCGTCTAGACACATATTAATCTGGTGATATCCAGAATATGCATCTAAAAAACTTAACATTTCACAACTGCGGTAGAGTCAACCAAGCGATCGTCTGAGGTAAAGGAAAATCGTCTTTTGGACAAGCTTTATTAAGATCGATAAAGTCTCGCTTTCATCGCCATTTGCCGTTTGACTTTCTAACCATTACGAGGTTAGCCAACCATTACGGATGGTTGACCTCTCTTATAAAGCACGCTTTAAGTAGCTTATCAATTCGATTTAATAGCATCTCGTCGATCGAGGGGCAAATCTCCGCAATTTTTGTTTCTGGGTACTTTGTCGGTAGTAAAGGCTAGCTTTGTGCTCGATCACCTCCACGGGGACTCGGGCATGTCGGATGCTTGCCACGCGAATACATCTGCGTTAGCTCGGAGGAAGGTGATGAGGGTGTCTTCCTATTTGGGGTCGGAAGTATCCCGTCTGAGCGATCTTGAGGCTCCCTGCGTCGGAGGAACCTCTTTGACTTTGTCGTTCGGCTTTGGTGCGACTTTGAAGCCGACTTGCTAGTCGAAGGTGACTTTCTTCTCGAGTTGGTATTTGTCCTACCATCTCAAGGGATCGGCGATCGCGGTATCGCCATCTTCTTGTCACAATGGATTGTAATGACTCCTTTGGGACTGGCATCTTAATACATTGATATCCATAATGAGTAGCCATTAGGAATTTTGCCAAAGTTGGTCGTCCGAGTATGGCGTTATATCTTATGTCGAAATCGACCACATCAAAGGAGATTTTCTCCGTCTGAAATTACTTGGTGAACCAAATGTTAAAGGAAGAAAACTTGACCAATTGGTTTGGCGAAGATCGGTACAATCCATGGAAAAGTGTCGTCTGGGTCTTACTTTGGTCTGGGTACTTGCATGTCATCCGGGCACTCGTAAATAAAATATTTAACGAGCTTCCACCATCAACAAAACTCGATTGACCCGACAATTGTTGATGGTGGGTTCGACCACGATTAGGTATCGACACGTCGAGTCGAAGGATCGAGCGATCCTCTTCTCGAAAGAAATGGTGACTTCCGACCACTTCGTAATTTATTGACGAGAGGAGGATCTATGGAGTTTACCTCGCGTTAATGACCTTAATTGTCGCTTTGATTCATATCCGATGATCCCGTAGATGTGTTCAATGGTGTGTTGCGGATCTGGAACAGCATCTCCTCTTCGTCATCGAAGATTTATGACCACTTGTTTGACCTACCGCTCGAGGGTGGGAAGTGGTCCTTCTTGCGTGTAGTAGTCTTCAAGCTTTCGTTGGAAGACCGGCGATTCTGAAGGTCATGCCCTTCCTTTTTATGGAAAGGACACCACCTAGGCTTATCATTTTTCCGATCGGCGCTTACCTTTGCCTCTGTCGGTGTGGCTGGATGTGCGTGGCTCTTTATCATTCCTGACCAATACCTCCTTGGAACCGGCTGGGTTTTGACCCTTCATCTTATTCTTGGACTTTTTTGCTTTCTTATCCTTCTTCTTACCAACCGCTGGCTTTCAAGATGGATTGTCTTCACGATCAATTGTGTTGTTCCACTCGACCGCCTCGGAAGCGATAGCATATCGATCGGCCATTTGAAGAGTTCGGCGGCAGTAGGAGGATTTAAAGCAATATCCTCTATTATCCTTCTACTACGGACTCCTGGCAGAAAGCCACGATGATGATGAATCGAAACTTCCTAATTGAGTTACGAACATGGTAGGCGCTTGATGAACTGGCGCAATGTCTCGTTGTCGTTCTGTCTCATCGGTGCAAGTCGTCCTCCTTTCGAGGCGATTGTATGTGCCTTGGAAATTTGCGATGAAGATCGCGAGATGTTGCCAGAATAGATCGACTCGAGTGGTTGGTTTAGTAACCACGATCGGCGAATCCTTGAAACACGATTGGAAGGTAATTCGCCATCACATGCTCTCCTCCTCCTGCTTTGCTCGAGCAATTTGTTGTAAAATTTGAAGGAATTCGATGGGATTTTGGGAACCATCAAACTTCTCCATGTTCACTTTGGTCAGCGAGGTGGCGGTGAGCGGCTCGGAGATCGGCGAGAATGCAGAGCATCGATAATGACTTCTTGGCGCCTCCTTTGCGAAAAGAAGGGTTGATATCATCGGTGGTCGTACTCGGCGATACCCGATGTGAGTTGACCCGACACATAATGGGTCTCGGTCCTCTGAGGAATACTCCTCGTGGTTTATCTCTTGTTGCAGATTTCCATGTCGGAGTGGTGAGCGATCACCTTCCGAGGAGCTTTTTGATCATCGGTCATTTGGAAGACATTTCTTGAGTAGGAGATCGACACGACTTCTTTGTTGCGCCAATTTCTCTGTGATATATTGGATTGGTAGTAGCAGAAGAAGTCGTATGGATGCGACTACTTGAATGATGTCGACGAGGAGCTTCGGCTTTTTCATTGTACTCAAAAGCCTTTGTGCGATCTCTTGTTGAAGAGGTCGTAGCTTTAGCGTTCGGGCTAGCTCTTGAGTTGGATTCTCGAGCAAATCATTGATGTCTTTGGAGCTCTCGAAACACGCCGAAGCAAATTCTTCCGAGCTTCAATTTTCTTCCTTGAATTGCCTCAAGATTTTCCATGTTAGACTCTTGAGATTGCCTCAATGAAGCCTTGAGAATGTCGAGGATTTCCTGGCGTTCATGAAGGCGTTGGTCGTGTCCGCCAGAGGTGGTGTCTGGCCATTGCCACGGTATGATGTGTGACCTTCGGAAGGGTCTCCATCTCGGTCTCTAGAAGAGTGATCTTGATCGAGGAAGGGCGAAGACCTCCGTTGATGATTCTCACTTGCGCTCGAGGCCTCTCCGCTTGAGGTCGTCGAGACACCATCTGGCGACTTGGAGTAATCCTCCAAGTAGGGAAGTCCGGGTTATAAGTCTCCGTCGGCGGTGTGACCTGCGGAGAGATGGTCGAATTTGCGGGAAAAGCATGCTTGATCCGCTCTCTGGCGTTATCGAGAGAGAGAATCACCGATCTTGCCGTGAAGTCCCGCAATGTGGCTTCTAGAGCTTACCTCACCAAGTCGGACCGCCTTAGGGGAACTTGGACGCCGAGGAAAAACTCTCGTCGTGTCGTGAGTCCACACAGGTGTGGTCTGGTCGATTGACCCTTGCCCCTGGAGAGGGTAGATTCCTCTCTTGGACGTACTGTTGTGGGGGATAAGGATCCCTCCTCAACTCCATCGGCGACATTGTCTCCTGGATCTGTGGGAAGATCTCCGGAGGCAGCAATGCCATAGGAGTCATCACTCGGTTCGTAACCGAATCCGGCATCCATATCGACGTCTGCGTAATCTGCCAAGTTGAACCAGTTCTCCTCGTTCCATTCTCCTGCCATGAGTGCATGAGATTTGGAAAACAGAGAGAATGTTTGACAAGAAATTACCGGAAGATCCCCACGGACGGCGCCAACTGTCGGTGTTTTAGAACCGAACTTACGTAAAGATTGTTTGATTCGGGGGGTCTCCTAGAATAGAATCATGCAGAGAGATTGACACGGGAATTTTTATACAGGTTCGGGCCTTCTCTAGAGAGAATAACAACCCTACTCCTGTGTGTGTATGGTATTGAGTGTATACTAAACAATCAGGGGGAAAACTAAGACTATTACAGATAGTGCTTGTATTCCTGATGGCTCTCCCTTCTTCTTCTCTAGTTGCGGCCTTTTATAGTACGTGAAGGAGCGACAGTTACTCCAGGTAAAGCGGCGCCTCATCACCTCCTGTAACGGGCGCATGCTGGTAGTAATCATCGGTGTATTAATTCCTCCATGTCGCTCCATGACTATATACGAGAGATAATGGGGTATTACGTGCCATTATTACGTAGAATAACGGCGTATGATGATTTATTTGAATCCTTTAATCAATAAGACCCACTTGTCTGCGGGTTCATTTGATTATAAGGTGGTGGTGGCTGACCTAGTCGTAGAGGAATCTCGACTATGAGGTAGTAAATGGCGGGACTTACGACTATGGGATAGTCGTAGCATAACTTACGACTATAGGGGTGGTCGTAGAAGAACTTACGACCATCCATTTGGTTCTTCCTTCATAACATTAAGGGGTACACTCAGGGTTCACATGACGTCATATTTACCTATAATAAAAATTATAGATAAAAGGTAAAATGAGGATTATTATATCCTCGTCACTCCCTATTATGAAAATTGTATTTTATTATCTTATCTTTCCATGGCCACCAAGAACACGTAATTCCGACATATGGATCAAAAGTTATGTTAGTTTCATTCTTGCTGTCCAGAATTCTGACTAGTTTAATCTGTTGATTTGTCTTTTAAAATATGTTCATATTAGAGGCAAATTCAGGGTTTCCACCCAACTAGTTTGTTTTAGAAAATTTCGTAACCTTTCCAGAATGTTAAAGAACGCCTTAATCGGAGTTGTAGATCAAACGTTGTGTTATTTTCTTTATCGCTGCCCGTTTCGTCGGGACAGATTCTGTCTTTCAAGTTCATCTGCCTGTAGTATATTGATTTTGGCCGAATTGGGTTATCTCACCAACTAGGTTTTTGTAGATATGTTCATTAAGTTTCCATAGGATCTGGGCTCACCTCGTTCTGTATCACATATCGTTAGATATGAGTGATTCCGTGCTGCTGTCCAGAATCAATTCCATGATTGTGTCGTTTGTTTTCAGATTAGATCTAATTAGTTAATTGTGGGTTGTCGGGAAGGCGTTGTAGAACGTTAATGGAAGTGTCCTGTTATATGTTGTTCTTATTTCGAGTATATATTGTGTAGGCGGAGAGGCTTCAGGTTTAGGAGCACCGCCATTGCCTACTAACGCATCGCATCATGAAGGCAAGTACTTTGATGTTACGATAATTAGAAAATGTTGAATGTTTGATGTTGATATTGTGTTTTCTAAGATCCATGATAATATTTAATGTTCATGTTCCTTCCATATGAGTTATCTCCATGATTAGAGAGCATGTCTTTTCAATATACATATTGCATTCCATGCATCCATTATTCATGTTTCATCCACGGAGTGGATTAAAAGACCCATCAATTCTAGTATGGGCACGTAAGACCCACCATTCCAATGTGGGCAGATTGGGACACCAGTATGAAACGTTCTTCATACGGGACTTGGATCCGTATTTTTGTTAAATGTGGGCTTAGGTGAACACCGACGGGTGTGTCACTAGCAATACCGGTATATGCATGTGTGTAGTCCCTTCATTTCATTCATTCCATTCATTCAAATATTTGTTCGTGATTTATTCATATTCTTCAATGATGTTGGCTTGATCATGTTTGTTGTATGTCTCATTTATTCCTTTGTACTTGCTTTGAGTCTCTCGACTCATTCTTGCGTTGTTTGTTTATTTTAGGTGATCATTGATGTTGGCTCTATTGGGAGGGAGTAGACATGCACTACTCATTCATGTCACCCTATTCAAGTCCAAGATTATGATTTAGTTCTATCTTTCATTCGTTATTGATGAACTGTAATAAATAAATTTAGATGATGAATGATACCTATTGCTATGTTATGGTTAATTCAGTAGTACTTGTGACCTTTGATTATTCCTTCGATAGATATTGCTTAGATTCGGACTATATTCATGACATGGTCCTATTGAATATTGATCTCTTTTTGTCATTAGATGAGATGGTGATCTAATTCTTCCGCATTATGGTTGTATGTTAGATTATTTATGTGACATCTTGGCTTCCGAATAGCCAGGGTGTTACATAGAGGTTGCATATGGAAACTACTATCTAGTAATTGATTGATTTGGCTCAAAATCCGATTTTTTTTGCAATAGAGAAAACTATCATAGATGGTTCTTGTCCAGAACCGTCTGTGAAAATAGACTATCACAGATGGTTCTGAACAAGAACCGTCTATGATAATTGATTACAGACGGTTCTTGTCCAGAACCGTCTGTGAAAATAGACTATCACAGACGGTTCTGAACAAGAACCGTCTATGATAATTGATTATCATAGACGGTTATTATTTAGAACCGTCTGTGATAGCTTTTTTCACAGACGGTTAAAAAACCGTCTGTGATGGCTCATGTCATCACTGACCCATAAAGTCAAACGGTTCAGCAAAACCGTCTGTGATGACGATTTTGAACCATCTGTGATGACCTTTTCTGTAGTAGTGTCAGTTTATTCAAATTTATAAATTTATATAAATTCCATATATATCTCCCAAAACCTATATTATTAATTTTGGACTTTATTTTCAATTTATTTGAAATTTTTAAAATTTGGCTTGTTTTCGCATATAGATTTCTTCCTCAACCAAGAACAACAATAATTTGAGCAAGAAAAGTTACATCGTTTGATCATGTTTCATCCCAATATTTCAAATTATTTATATTGTGTTTTAAATTATTATACATGCATACTTTTATTCAACATAATTTAAATTCCTATCTTTAAATTGTAGCTAAATCCTAACACTTATGTAGAGCAAATTTTTGGATGTTCAAATAGGTAGTTTGGAGAATCATTACAAATGTGATATATTTTGGAGTTAGAAATTGATAAGATTGGATAATACCTTGTAAATTGAAGGAATCAAATGTACATTTATGGATATCCATTGAATATGAATAATCTAAAGAATATCATCTTTGTGGATTATATAAATTGTTGGAGAATTAGTATTGATCTAGAATCGAAAGGAGAAATTGCATTTAGACCAAATCTTAGATGAATTAAATGGATTATAGTGATTATTGGAGAATTAGTATTGAGAAATTGATCCAGTAAATGTGGTGATTAAAAGACATAAAGTTGGATTTCCATAACAATTCAAGATGATAATTTTGCTGGATTGGTTCAATTATAGGTAAATGATGAAATTGGTGGAGTTAATTATGTATTAGTGTTTGGTTGATCCACAGTTGTTGTTAGGCTCATTTAATCAATTATGTGGTTGATCAATTGGCATATGTAACATCCCAAATTTTGGCCATTTTCAAAAAAAAAATTATTTCAAATTAATTATTTTAAAAGTGTTGGATTTCTTTCGGAGTTTTTGCAATTATTTAAATCCAAGTCCAAAATTCAAATTCCAATTCTCAATTCAAATCTTGTTTCCAAATCCAAATTCAAATTTTGTAATTTGAATTTTTTCGCGAAATATCTTCGGACCGAACCCAATTCTTTTTTCTCTAGCCCATTTCTTTTTCCCTTTTTCTTTATTTTTCCTTCCTTCCTTTCTTTTTCTTTCTTTCTTCCCTTTCTTCTTTCTCTACCTCTGCTTGCTATGTCATGAGTGCTTTCGAATCAACGTGCCCACCCTCATTAACCACTTCTTGCATACCCTGCCACTTGTGCCCCACACAAGCACAGCCATGCCCATGTGTTGCCGCGTCTTATTGCCCTTGTGCTTGACTACACCACAGCGCTTTTAGAGCAGCGCCTCCATTGCGCCCACATGCCCAACCGCGCCGCATGCATTTCGCTTGTGCCGTGCACATCATGACGCGTCGCCCGCTTCATCACTGCCACATTCACGTCGCACCATTGCCGCAAGCCTTCATTGTGTTGCTGTTTTGACAGTTTCCAAACCAAGCCGTGAATGTCGTCGACGTTCGTGCTCGCAGTTGCATTGATTCAAACTCCATTCGAGCCTATAAAAGGGAGCCCCAGCACCCTCATTCTCCCCTTCACACTCCTCTCCAAGTCCCATAGCCACCGAAGCTCCATCGTCGTCAAATTTTGTAGTCTTCTTGAGCGTCTGTGGCCATCTCGACTTTTGCTCTCATCCTTCTGGTGAGATTCTTGATGTCTTAGCTGTGTCATGTCGTGTTCCCGAGACCCTTGATCATTTCCCCTCATTCAATTTTGCCATCTTCAAAATTTTGCCATCTTCTTCTTCTAGGCCGAAACTTCCCTGTCACGATCTTCTTCTCCGGTGAGCTCCTCGCCATGTGGATCACGTCATCACATGTTCCCAGCCTCCCTCAATCCATCCTCCACCTCAATTCAGCCTCTCTGTCACCGTGGAGCGCCGCCACCACGGCCACCTACTTTTCGCTGCCGGCCGCCGCCGCTCCTCCTCCTCAGACCACCTCCAGCTCCCCCGTCTGTCCATACGGCTTCCCCGCATGGCCGTGTTACCCATCGCGCCGCCCTCCCACAGTGCCTTTGTCGCCTTTGTCGGCGTCGTGCTGCTTCCTTGGCGCCCAAGCCGCCTCTGCCACCCTAGTGCCGCTCCAGCCGTGTCGTCGCCACATGTGGGAAGGGAACCCTGCCGGGGTCCCATTTTGCCCACCAGCCAGCCACCCTGCGTCGCTACTCCCTGCCAGCACCATGCACCAGAGCTGCCACCAGCTCCCCTGCTTCCTCCTTTGTTTTTATCCTTGCTTTCTTCTTCTCTCACTGACAGCATGGCCCCGCATGTCATTGTCTTCCTTCTTTTCTTTCTTTCTCTCTCTCTAGCTGTTGGACCAAAAAGGCGACTAGAGGGGGAGTGAATAGGAGCTCAATATCTTTTTCTCCTCGATCGGATTCAACACGATTTTCACTCCAATAGCTATGAAAGCTATGAAGATCAATATACAAGCATAGCGGAAGACTTGTATTGAATCCAATCAAAACCCCGAAGCAAATAGACCTAAATCACCAAAAACTCAGAGTTAGGCGGTCAAACCTCTCACCAGGGGTGGTCTAACCTCTCACCATGGGCGGTATGGCCTCTAGGTACATGGCGGTCTGACCTCCAGGCCAATGAATAGTAAAATCAGCCCGAACTCAAAATCACAAATTAGTCTAACTTTTCATCCAAAACTCCAAACTTCATGAAACTTGAAACATACCTTCTTTAGGATGTCAGGAACCTATTCCAATCAACAATCATGAAGATCATTGCCAAAGTTCTGACCTTTTCCTGTTTGAGTGAAGGTTGCTTCAAAACCGAGTCAAAACCAAAACGTGATCTAAAAACTTGCTCGTGAGTAATAGATGATCAAGATGATCTTAGATGCATTTCCACATGTCACAGCAAGCAAGATCCAGGCCAGAAACCAAAGGAAAACTAACGGATCAAAGAAAGCCCCAAAATCAAAAAAATAGAGAGCAAAAACAAAAAGAAACTCATCTTGTAAAATCTTGCTTGGATTGATTTGAAATTGATGTTGGTTTACAGTCACTCCATCTAGGAGGATAAAGGCTCAACACATGAGCACACAATCAATCCAACTCTCTAGAACCCTAACCTCTCCACTATTCTCTCCTAACCCTAAAAACACAAACTAGGGTTTTAGATGTGAGGGTTGGGAGGTGCACACCAGCACCCTCCCCTATTTATAGTGGAGGCTAGCTTCTAGAAAAATAACCCTAATAGGGACCCGTTAAGCCCACACATAAACGGGTTTCACTTACACACATATTTTAAAGCGTCGTCTTTATCTCCTCTTGACCTAAACTGCTTCTCCTTGCACCGTCTTGCGCCGCGGGTTAGCAAAAGGTTACCAAGGCAGTATTTAGGTGAAGTTACCAAAATATCCCTTCTCGATCCTTCTCCAAAGATAGAGTCCAATCTTCATGAAGCAATCCCATGCTTTGCCACGTGTAGGTTGATCAACGTCTCTCATCATGTCGGCAAGTCTCTCCCATCCGGCTCCCACTGAAACCACAATGGCACTTGCACCGACCCCCGTGCCACTTGATGCAACCCGTCGCACTGAACTTCCCGTTCGGCCATCCTTGTCTATTTTGCGCCATGCTTGAATCCACTGACTTCACCCAGCATCCTCGATCATTCTGAACCTCAGCTCTCCAAGCCTAGTCCCGATCATCCTCGCCGTTGACCGTCATTGACCTCCAAGCTTCCTGCACAACAATAGACAAAGAAATCGATTCCGGGAACAAGTTCTTCGCAACTTGACCCACGTTAGTCAAAACATGCATCATGCAACACATATGCCTTTGAAACCCATGAACTTGACCTAACCAGCGACATCGCCGCCATCTTTGGCGACGAACAAGTCAAAACGGTCGACCGCCACTCATTAGCGATCGACAGCCCTCTAACGATCGACCGCCACGGCGATCTGCAGTCCAGCTTAGGGACTTAGCCAAATTTCCATCCTGAAAATCTAAAACCTTCTGGAAATTTCAAACGAATAGAACTTTTGACTCGAAGCTCCAAAAATTATGTGACCAAGTGTAGGAGAATCCCCTCTCTTGCCTACACCCTCTATTTTTGGCCCGGCTACAAACTCGAAAGTCTTTTATGGCTGATCAGACCACTACCCATTGGTCGATCTGACCGCTAGCCACTTGACCCAAGGCTTGGCGGTCGTGCGCCACCTTGGCGGTCGACCACTTTGAGGCCTCGAACCTTTGAACTTTGAAGCAGTGTTTGATAAACCTTCAATGCCATTGCCAATTGTATCATCATCCTAAGATCGTGAGCATATCCCCATGATATCCACACTAGCAAATGGGGGCCATGTGTCATACACTATATCTTTGTATTATAAAATCAGAATAGAATATTACTGGAATATTCCCTCTCTTCCAATTTTTAGGATTTTCCAAATCCGATAAACTTCCAGATGCTCGTTCTCCTTCATACGACCTCCAATTTTGTCTATTCTTGTTTCTAAATTCATATAAATTAAATATCTCTATTGACACTAATATAATTTTTGGATTTTATTTTTGTTTTTCTGTTATTTATTTGTCTCGTTTCATGCGTGTAGAGTCTGACGCCGTCGAAGTCAATTTGGACCAACCAGACGCAGTGACCTCAACCTTCGGTGAAGGCAAGTCTCCTTTGATCATATTGTACCTATGTTTTCCAAAATATGTTTTAAGATTCAAAATTATTATGCATTGCTACTTACATAAAATAATAAGTTCAAATAAAAGATTGTTAGTTAATCCTAACTTGATATTACCATCATTTGAAGTTGTTGTCCTTGATCCATTGTCACCCTAGCATAGCAAATCCACGATATTGATTAAAATATTGCTGCAATAGTTAAAACGGTAGAATTGCTTAGACATGCGTTGTCGGTCATGATCACCCATTGGGAGGAAACTATTATTACCTTTTATGCAAATCTTTTTTATTGCTATATCTATCAAAACTGAGCACTACCGTACAATCATATGTCTAGAATGGGGAGGACCTAGCCAACTAATTTACCGAGTCCAAGCATTAAGATCGCAGGCTGTAGTGATAGGTGTTCTCTTGATTATGGTAAACGTACTTCCATATCTTGTGATGTGCAGGTTATGGTAAATGTACTTCCATATCTTGGAGTCGTCTTGACATGGTAAGTGAACTTCCATGTTTGTCGGAGCTTCTTGTAGTATGTTGATAATGAACTCCGCGTCGGGCGGGTTATCCCCACTGTGATGAGCTCTGGGTCAATAGTAGTTGACGTCCATGACTTGGTGTTAAGTTCATCGGGTGAGCTGATGTAAGGATAAGGTGTTGTAAAGGCCTTGTGATAATCACTTAGTCACACACCTTTGGAAGTATGTGAAGCGGACATTATAAGCTTATTATCTCGTGTGGGTCAAGTTGTACAATGTCTGTAGAGTGTAAAACTATTCTTATAGCCATGTCCACGGTCAAGGGCAGATAAGGTGCATTTTCACATGGTAGATTTTAGTTTTATTTTCAAAGAATTATTTTGGGAATCCAGGAGTAGTTGGAACTCTTGGATTTTTGTTCTGACAGCTAGAGCCAATTAGGAAGCTAGAGCCCTACTCTTTAAACCTTGGTGGCTAGAGCCTCAATACTACTGATTGGTAGCTAGAACCTTCACTTGTGAAACAATTATTTTATTTATCGAAACTATGTTGGTCAAATGTGCTTTATGTAAAATGTTTAAACATAAAATATTGCTTTGTGCAAAAGAACGATATAAGCCCCATTTGTTAAAGCTTTGTATACGTATTTTTTCCAAGACTTGCGGAGTACTTTATGTACTCACGTGCTACACTCAAATCAAATCTCAGAAGCCTTCAACGACACGGAGGAGGATTATGATTACTTCACATGTGGCTTTGATGAAGGACACCCAGAATACTAGGCTACGCTCCCCAATCGAATGCCAGTGGGCAATTTGATGCCTCACCACTCGGAGTTTATCATTTGTTGTTTCCATTGCTGTAAGACTTAAGGTCATGTGACCTTTATTGTAATAAGTGGCCTTAAAGCCAGTACTTTGTTATTACTTTTATGTTAATCGTGATTCAAATTTGTTATCAACGTTGTATCCACTATGTACACTAGCTCTTGACACAGGGGTAGTGCGAGAACACGAGAGGGTTGATTCAAAAATCCGGCTCCGACAGCATAATAGATTGTTATTGAGGAGTATGATTCTAATATTGATGGTTGTTGTAACATCCCAAAATTTTGGTCTGTTTTAAAGTTTTAAAAGAAAAATAACCATTTGAATTTTCCTCGTAAAGTTAAAAGCTTAATTGGAATTTTGAGTTCAAAAACAATTTAATATGATTAATGTTAACATCAACTATTATGAAAATTATTTTATTTGGATCTTATGTGCTTGGATATATTTTCTAGATTTTTCTAGAATTTTTCCGAGGTCATTTGCTATTTTCTAAGTCTTATTTGGATTTTTAGCTATTTTCAAAAAAGAAAAACTATTAATAAATCTCAGATCCTCCTTGGTAAACCCACTCTGTTAGGCCTAGCCCAACCTGTCTTGACCCCAAATCTCCGCTTTATTACGTTTGGTAAGCCACCTTCCCTGATGTGGCGTGGCCCTTTGCCGGCGACATTGCACATTCGCCGCAGTCATGCTTGCAAAACATTCTCATTGTCATGTGGGCCTTTGCCACATCGACTTCATCTTATCCACGGACTCTTGAGTCCGTGTCGTCGCCGCCTCGCCGTCTCGGACGTGAACTCCCTTCTCCCATGGCTATTTAAAGCCCACGACCGCGTCAGGACCTTCGCATCCTCTCCCTCTTCCAAAACCCTAGAGCCGCCGCTCGGATTGCGCCGCCTCCTCGTCGATTTGTGCCCTAGAGGCTCTGCGCCGCCGCAGCCTTCTTCGGTGAATTGAGCCAACCGTCGGTGAGTCTTTGGCCTCGTCGTCACTAGCTTTGGAATCACTGCCGCATGGTCTCTACGATGCGCGCCTCCTTGTCTCCGGAGAACCCGTGGGTTTCGTTCTGTGAGTGGTTGCACTACTCTGCCGCTTTTCTTGCCACGCCACTCTTGATAAATCGCAAGCGAGTGGATCGCGTCATCGTGTTCGCCAGGTCCTCCTCGTTCGAGTGCATGTCTTCGCCATCACCGGAGAGCCGCCGTTCTCTAGATCTGTGTGCGCCGGAGCGTGGCCGCCGTCGAGCCCCCGTGTCCTTGCCACCTCAGCGCCGTGTCACCCCTGTTTGCCTGCGTGTCGCCCACATGTCCGCCTCGTCAGCATCTGCATGGCACCAACAGATCTAACCCAACCGCCTGGCTCAGTGAACCAAGTCCACCGTGAGCCTAGCCACTGACCCGTGGGTCCCACCTATCAGGTTGATTTTCTTTTATTCTTTTCGGCTAATTTTCAGGGCTGACGTCATAATTCGGGTTTTTCCAATAGGAAAATAATTCGGATTAATCCATAAATCCTTTTTAGGGTTATTTCATGGATTTTAAACTTCCAAAGCTCATATCTTTTGCATCCGAACTCCGATTCAGTCCGTTCAAATTTCTGAATTCATCTAAATTCAAGATCTATCTATCTGAGATTTTTATTTAATTTTTGGAGTTTGTTTGCTCTCTGTTATTTATTTATTTGGTTTATTTGCCTTGTTTGCGTTTAGACGTTGATACTTCGGGAAGCTTTGAGCAAGGAGGAGTCTACCAAGATCAAGACCAATGTCAAGATTTATTCCAAGGAAAGCTGTAGACCTTTGATTATATTGAACCTATGATTTCAAAAGTACATTGTTTTATACAATTGCATGCTATCTTTATATAAATTGTTTTTGGGATTAGTTATTACAGGTTGTCATTATGCCTCCTTTGATTAATTGAATGCCATGAATCCTTTGTCACCCTAGCATGGATAATTTTAGGTGGACATATTTATATCACCAACATGGGTATCGTATAGATGCTTAGTTAAGCTTAGTTACGATGGGTTCATCATCACATGTGTCATAATAATTAATTTAAACTTAATGATATGTGGAATCGTGGTGGTATGCCACTTGTTATTAAAACTTGTGTACCATGTTGGGTGTGTCATTGGTCTTGGTTAAACAAGCATTTTTTTTCGCTCGGTAGTGGTTGGTGGATAGTTGTGGTGTCTCTACATTTGTGGGTTTGTGGTAGTTCTGCTTTGAGTAGCTTGTTAGGACTTAATCTTGTGCGCCATTGAACTAGGCCTTTCATACAACCACATGCACGATGGAACAGGCCTAACCTAGTAGGTTGTTGAGTTTGGCTTTTGACTACTCGAGTTGTATTTGGGTGGAGGTGTGTATCCTTTTCTAAGGTCACATCTATGGCGGCATTTTCACGTCTCGGGTCCAACGTTGTCGTCAACCACGATGAGGTTTTGGGTGGTTTGTAGGTACAGCAGGGAGAGTCAGTTGTTGAGATGAAACCTCTGAAAGGTTTTGTTATGACTAGTGCTTGCTACACTAGTTATATCTTGTGGGTAAAGTGTACAACCTCTACATAGTGTTAAATGATCTATACGAATAGCCGTGTCCTCGGTTATGGACATGTCCTGGGATTTCACAAGGGAGATAGAGTTTCTTCTAAAATGAGTCGGAGTGTGAATGAGATGTTCACTTGATGATTATAATGTTTGTTTGGTGAATAGGGATTTCACTTGGCGGGTTGTGTTGATGGGTGAATAGTGGATTCACTTATCAATGGTTTGGTTGGGAAGTTCACTAGTTGTTTCAAAGAAATTGTTTACTTATTTATTATTGTTTTCAACTACGCATTTCAATCTATTTATTGTATTTATAAATAAATCTTTGCTTCTGCAAAAGAACCATCTGACTAACCTTGTCAAGCCATGCATGAATACTATTTGCATACATTTCCTATGGTTTCTTGAGTACATTCAAAAGTACTCATAATACCGCCCCCTAGTTAATCGGAGATTGCGAATACCAAGCTGCTCAAGAGTTCTTCGCCCAAGTGGACCATGAAGGTTTTGCGGATTAGGATGCGTTCTCCACTCGATTGCCTGTGGGCATGTTGATTGGCCTTTTGAAGAGTTTCGTTCCGCTGCAAGAGTTTGTTCGTTTCTTTAGCCCTGCGTGGCAAGTTAATTAAACATTGACCATAAGGTCCAGTTATTATTATTATTTGTACTCTGAGATCTTTTTAGTTAAATCGAATAAATGGATGCTATTTCATCATTGTTTCCTGTGTGAGCTAGCTACTGATCTGGGAGTAGTTCAGCATACACAGAGGGTTCATGAGATGTATTTTCGGGTCCTGACAGTTGTCTTACTAATATTGGAGTTGATCTAAAACATTTATTGGACATATTGGTTTGGTGTAACTGAATTTGAATTAAATGGATTACATGCAATAGATTGGGGAGTTCAATAATCATGATATTGGAGTTTTATAGGATGATTCTTGAGGATTGAAATTGTTAAACATGGTTAGCAAATTAAGTGAATGATGCCAAGGATTTACTTGAGGATTATGGAGGAAGATTAGTGAAATTACATTTTTGGGTGAAATTCGAATATAGTTAAATTTTAGCATGATTTTAGGGTTTTCAAATTCTTGGACATCAAATTTCTCACACCTTGTCACCCTAGAAAAAATTATAGTTAATACAACAGTATTGACTAGATCCTTTTGTGGAAAATTGTGCTTAGTCATGCTTAGACATGAAATATTTGATTTGGGAATTTACAGCCAAAGATCAACTATGGATTTAAAATTGTACCTATGGCATTGGTATGCCAGGGAGGTTTACAAATGTTTTGGGAAAAAATATAATAAAATAAAAACTGGCTTAGACTTGGGTAAAATGGATAGTATGTGGGTGCAAGTTTATACACAAGATCGATTCAGTGAATGGTCGAGGCATAGGGTTCTTTTGGAAGTCACCCAAGTCAGTTAAGGACCAGTCTGCGAGTTGTGGATTGTAAAGCCCTTCAGTACTACCATAAGTCTGGTATGGGACATGCCTCACTAAATAATTTGCAATGTTCCACTACTACTTGTGCCATTTGGATGTGCGGGTGTCGGTTAGATAGAAATTCCCCACTACTACAAAAAGGCTAATACTGGACACCTAATCACAGATAGTTGACCAAAACTATCAGTATTAAATATAATCACAGACGGTTTTGGTTTAGCGATAAATGCGTATTCTTGGTAATGCTCAAAGCAAATGCTGTGAAGTGGTAATATCACGAGGCAGTTAATATTAACCGTGCATGAAGTATCTCGAGGCGGTTCTAAACGAAGCAGTATGTGATGTCTATTTATCACATACGGTTCTACTTTAAAACTATTAGTGATGTGTATTTATCACAGACGGTTCTACTTTATAACCGTCTATGATATCCAACCCTATTTATATTCAGACACTAGGGTTTGCCCGCGCCTCCCACTCAAACAATTAAGTTTCTCCTCCCCGAACTCGGCGCCGCTCCTCCCCAAACCCGGCGTGCCTCCTCCCCTCCCCGAGCCCGTCGCCACCTCCTCCTTGAGCCCGTCGCCGCCATCCTCGACGTCGCCTCCTCCTCCCCAAACCCGGCGCACCTCCTCTCCTCCCCGAGCCCATCGCCGCCATCCTCGACGTGGACTCCTCCTCGAGCCCGGCGCACCTCCTCCCCTTCTCGAGCCCATCGTGTCGTCTCGTTGCCCCTCCTCCTAAAGCCATGGCGCCTCCTCCCAGGAGCCGCCGCCTCCTCCTGAGCATGGCCGTCGCCCCCTCCTCCCGAGAGCCCTCGCCGTCCTTCTGAGCGCCTCCTCCTCCCCAGGCCTTGAGCATTGGTCAAATGAGGTCTCTTGCCCTTTCAGTCTGTTGTGCTAGTTGTTCCTGTAGCGATCGCAGTGTGTTTATATTCTGTTATAGTCACTGATCTACATTTGTTAGAAGTATATTGATGAATCTTGCTCCTATTGTCCAGCATAGATAAAGTTGATTAAATTTGCTTGAATCTGTCTAATTAGAATAGCAAGTATTACATTGAGCTCACGGTCTAATCTGTATGTGTTGCGCATATTATTCTGTTTGAATGACTTGAAGAATTTACATGTGTATATGTTAATTATGTCATTTAAATGCTACTGGAATTATGCTTTAATTGTTGTTATTTATGCTAGAATTAACTTTGAATGTTTGCTAAAACCGCATATTTACTGCAACTATGTTATTCATTTGAAATAATTACCAAGGATGTTAAATTGCTGAACATCACATACTTATATTGAAATAGTGTCTATAACCACATCTTGTCTGTGTAATTATATAACCTTTATGCGTGTAACCGTGCTCATGCCGGTCAAGTTCTCCTCCCTTGTGTCCCGAGGTCTTACCATTCCATTCTGATGTCTTCTCTATAAAATCTCCAGCGTGGTGGTACGCTGGAGATTTTATATATATATATATATATATATATATATATATATATATATATATATATATATATATATATATATATATATATATATATATATATATATATATATATATATATATATATATATATATAGTTTGTAGTCCCTTGTTAGCTAACTTTCGAGGCTGAATTGACTAGCTAGCTCGCTCGCTCCTTGGAAGTTCATCCTAAATGTGCAGGTGAACCACGGCCTACTTCATCGAACGACACTTATTTGAAGTATGTGATTTGCTTCATGCCAATCCTCCAAGTGCTTGTAGAATCCTCCTAAACCCACGGCCTCGAAGTAATAGCGATGGGGCGAACTTGAAGTTATTAATTACAAGCATGCAATTGTCTTTAAACCTTAACAAGAACACCAAGCAACTTGAGTTATTAATTACAAGTAGTAGAATCCTCCTCCAAGTGCTTCTAGATCTAATGAAGAAGATGGCGATGCGCCTAAGAAAGCAACCAAGCCACCGGGAAGCATGATTTTTTTCGGTGGCCCAGCGACATGAGGAGGATAAGGCGACCCGGCCTACTTCATCGAGCACACCAAGTTCAAGAAGTATGGCTACGGAGGTGCATGAGGAGGTTATTTGTGGCATTCCTCGGACACAACTACGGGCCTTGAATGTGCCACGTAGCATGAGGAGGAGGATTCTACATGCTGCGTGGCACATCTAAGGCCTATAGTTGTGTCTAGAGGAATGCTAGTGAAATAGCCTCCTCATGCGCTCTCTTGGTAGCCATGCTTCTTGAACTTGCAAGCTCAATGAAGTAGGCTATGGCTATTCTCTCATCCTCCTCATTCTGCATGGACGACCCCTCGGAAAAAAAAATCATGCTTCGTGGTGGGCTCGGTTGCTTTCTTAGATATACTCACCGTCTTCTTCATTAGGATCTAGAAGCACTTGGAGGAGGATTCTACTGGTTGTAATTAATAACTCAAGTTGCCGATCAAGTTCTGTGTTCATGCCAGTCAAGTTCTCCTCCCTTGCATCTCAGGGTCTTACCATTCCATTCCTGATGTCTTCTCTATAAAATCTCCAAGCAGTGGTGGCTGCTTGGAGATTTTAAACCGGATTCATATATATATATATATATATATATATATATATATATATATATAAGGAAGCCTTTTTCCTACTCAAGGTGTAGTTACTCCTATTCGTATCTCACAATATAGGGAGTATTTTTGCATGTCGAGTATGTATGTGTAGTATCTGTATATAAGACAACCTAGGTGGTATTCACACCTTTTAGGAAATTAGTATGTACAATTTTTAGACATACTCCTTTTATGTGCGAATATGAAGGTATTTACAAAATATGCTAAAAACTATAGACTCTCTTGCAATTTTTTAGTGTGGTTCACATTGGAGTATCTTATAATTAGTATATGAGTATACCTAAAGTGATAAAGGAGTATGTCAAGTTCTTTTAGGTGGTATATCAAAAGTGGGAGTAACTACACTAGGGAGTAGAAAGTATTTTTCCTATATATATATATATATATATATATATATATATATATATATATATATATATATATATATATATATATATATATATATATATATATATATATATATATATATATATATATATATATATATATATATATATATAGTCCTTGTTAGCTAACTTCGAGGGCACGAATTCAGCTAGCTAGCTCGCTCCTGGAAGTTCATCCTAAATGTGCTTGGTGAACCATGGCCTACTTCATCGAACTGACACCTTTGAAGTGTGTGATTTGCTTCATGCCAATCCTCCAAGTGCTTGTAGAATCCTCCTAAACCATGGCCTCGAGTAATAGCGGTGGGGCGGACTTGAAGTTATTAATTACAAGCATGCAATTATCTTTAAACCCAACAAGAATACCAAGCAACTTGAGTTATTAATTACAAGCAATAGAATCCTCCTCCAAGTGCTTCTAGATCCTAATGAAGAAGACGGCGAGTACGCCTAAGAAAGCAACCAAGCCCACCACGAAGCATGATTTTTTTAGGGGGTGGTCCAAGCAGCATGAGGAGGATAAGACAGCAGCCATGCCCTACTTCATCGAGCCTACAAGTTCAAGAAGTATGGCTACCAGGAGAGCACATGAGGAGGTTATTTCATCGGCATTCCTCCAGACACAAGCTGTGGCCTCGGGATGTGCCACGTAGCATGAGGAGGAGGATTCTACATGCTTCATGGCACATA